>JAZKJV010001366.1:10000-521186 GCA_037367405.1 Ottelia alismoides | reverse complement strand
TGCACGTGGGTGGCCATTTGGGACTGTCTACAGAGATAGCTAGTGATATACTGAACCAGCCTACAACTAAGGCTATGTGGGACATTCTCGCGACTACATACTCTCCAGCGAATAATGAGTCGAAGATATTGCAACTCCAGCATGATATCTTTACATTGAAGAAGAATGGTCGACCCCTCCATACCCTCTACACTTCTTTGAGGGGAATGTTTGAGAAGCTACATGGCTACATTCCCTTGACTACTATGCCGGAGCAGCTCAAGGCATACAAAGACTGTGTGATGACCAGGGTCTTTCTAGCGGCCCTTGAGCCTGAATATGACTCAACTCGCGCCCAGATTCTTATTGATGCTACCATACCTCCAACCAATGGAGGAGGCATATCGCAGACTGAGTAGGCTATCTATATTCTATGATGGTAATGTGCAGTCTCAGACATCTTCAACCATGGCTGCATCCCGTGGTAGGGGGAACGCTACTTCGTATCATGGTAGGGGAGGACCTAATCATGGCAGAGGAGGTGGTGGCCGACCCCCATCAGTCGTGCACCTACTGCCACAGGACAGCCACTCTGAGGAAAAATGCTATTCTAAGCTTGGGTTTCCTGCTTCCGCTAGAGTTGCAGGACAGACTCAATAGGTTGGGAGTCCATCTCTTGTTATTGATTAGAGATTTGACGAACTTTGGCCAGACTCAGGGAGATCATGCCTTCTCCTGGATCAACCAGCTCTCCCTCAGGATCCTCAGAGGTAGTTGCCTCTGTTGTTGCATCTTCATTAGGTATAGCATATGCCTTTACTAGTTGTTACAAGGTAGATTTGTCAGAATGGATTATGGACTCAGGTGCATCCTATCATCTCTGTGGTGATAGAAGTCAGGTTAGCGCTTTCAATCCAACTTATCCCGGACGATCTGTTGTGATAGCAGATGGAACACATTCTCCCATTACTGGTCAAGGGGAGGTACAGGCTAACTCCTGCAATGAGACTTCAGAATGTTCTTTAATGCTCCTGAGTTTTCACTGAATTTATTATGAATTAGTCAAACCACCAAAGACTTACATTGTCGTGTCATTTTTTATCTGTCTGCTCTTGTGTTTCAGGACATTCTAACGGGCAGAGTGATTGGTCCTGGCCGTGAGTATAGATGTCTCTACAGACTAGTGCAATCCCCTTATGCATGTGCTTCTTCCATTCGCATTAAGTCTGCGTCACCATAATGTGGCATCTTCATTTTGGGTCATCTTCCTCTGCAAAAGCCGTGTCACGTTCTACCCGCAGATTTCCCCTCGTTCTACCTTTTAGTGTGAGACCTACTAGCTTGGGAAGCATCATCGGTCCACGTTCCAGAGTCGTCAGGATTGAAGTAGTCATGGTTTGTTTGAGTTAGTTAATTATGATATTCAGGGTCCCAATCGTGTCCCTGATCGTCAGGGGCATAGATTTTATCTCGTTGTTGTTGATGAGTTTCAAGATTGTCGTGGGTTTTTCTTCTTTAAAACAAGTCTGATGTCTTGTTATTCAGTCCTTCATTAATGAAATAAAGAACATCTTTCAGCAAAAAATCAAGTATATATGTTCTGACAATGCACTGGAATTTTGTAGTAATCAGCTTGCCACATTTCTTGCATCCCATGGTATTGTGTATCAAACATCTTGTATGTATACTTCCCAACGGAATGGGTGGTTGAAAGAAAACATCACCACCTTCTGGATGTTACAAGGATCTTTTTGATTCAAACTGTGCTCCTCATTCATATTGGGGGGATGTGGTTCTAACTGCTTATTACATGGTTAATTATATGCCCTCTTCAGTTCTTAGAGAAAAGATTCCATTCTTGATTGCGTTTTCCGATACGGATATTTTCTCTCTCACACCTCGTATTTGGTACAGTGGCTTTCGTTCATCAGATGTCTCATGGTCTTGACAAGCTCTCTCCTAGATCTATCAAATGCGTGTTTATAGGGTACTCCAAGACCCAAAAGAGATATCGTTGCTTCGACCTTGTTCGACGAAGGTACTATGTTATTGCAAAGGTCACCTTTTTTGAGTCTATTATGTAGTTCTCTCCTACAGGTGACAAGCTCATTTCTTGAGAAGATGGGGAAGAAGTCGATATGCCTCTACATTCGATCTCTACTCTACCATCATCAGCACCACCGCCTCCTCCACCACCTCCTCCATCACTGCCTCCTCCATCTGTCCATCATCAAGTTTGAAGTAATGAAGAGCTTGACAACATGTCGAAAGTTTATGACCAATCATTTCTCTGCATGAAAGCCCCATTCACACCCTACAGGGGGCACGTCCAAGTTGCAAGGAACCATAAATGGAGGTGATGCTCCCGATGTCCCTCCTTGGTCGCTCTAGGGCGTCACACGTCAACATTTACCACATTCTTCTTCTATCTTTGGAGGTGAATATGAGGTATCTCTTCCCATACCGCCAGGGTGGAGAGAGCCTAAGTGATGAAGTCCCCCCATCAACTGAGACTGCCCTTGCATGTGCATCCGGAAGAGCCTCCATGTCTTCCGAGCTTGGGTGGCGTTCTCCTATCCCAAGACCAAGCCCCTTGTGATCTGCGTTGATTTTAGGCGTGTTCAATCC
This sequence comes from Ottelia alismoides, assembly GCA_037367405.1. Taxonomy (NCBI): domain Eukaryota; kingdom Viridiplantae; phylum Streptophyta; class Magnoliopsida; order Alismatales; family Hydrocharitaceae; genus Ottelia; species Ottelia alismoides. Next base: position 518,579 of record JAZKJV010001366.1, on the reverse strand, counting down.
GCCTTTTGCAAGCATAGGTAGAGTTGACACCAAGTCGAGGTCACTCAGAACAGGTAGCACCATCTGCAATAGATGCTCATTCGTCTCCCTTCATTGGCAGGGGGAGCAACTCGATCCAGGTCGAAGGTGCAGCAGACGATGATCTAGAGAGAAATCGTCAGCATACCCCCACAAGCTTCGGGTCGGAAGAGTATAGTTTGTTAGAAGAGAGAAATGCCTTGAGATGACATATTTTCAAGAAAACTTGAGGGCAAGGTTTATAAAAACGTGAAGCATTCCGAGATGAGTTTTCATTTATATGAGGTGAAGCATAACCTCGACTTTCGTCAAGGTGTAAGCATCAACTTTTAAAGGAAAAATAAAAATATGGCATAATACTCTTGTGGGAAAAATAAAATGGAATGAGATAATCTTATTCAAGGCATTGGGTTTTAAATATATACGAAAACCCTAAAACCCCTTGACATGGAAAGGTTAAAAATAGGAAATATTAATAATAGAAAATATTAATAATAGACATAGAAATTACATAATAGTCCTCATTAGAACTCCTAGACATGGAAAGGCTAAAAGTATACTAATAATAGAAAATAAATAGTGATGGAAACAACTAATAACATAAATACTCCCCCTCAAGTGGAGCATGTCTATAAATAATGCCAAACTTGGACGTGTACAGTGAGATTTGTTTCTTTAGAAGAGCTTTTGTGAGTATATCTACAAACTAAAGTTCTATAAAAATGTGAGTGAGCAATCACAATTCCTTCTTGCACAATATCACCGATGGAATGACAATGCACTTCAATATGCTTAATATGATCCTGAAAAAAAGGATTAGTAGCATGTAAGTGGCATATTTATTGTCACAATCGAGAGGGGCTTGGGATTGTAGTAGGCAACCCAAGTTCCTTTAGAAAAGAGACAAGCCATCTAATCTCCTATATGGCTTGAGCCATGGCTCTATATTTCTGCTTCTACAGCTGATCTGGAAACAACAGTATTTTTCCTATTGTATCATGTGATGGTTTTCACCAACAAACATAGCAAAATCAGTGATGGAAAGCATATCCCTCGGCAGAGTTGGCATAGTCAGCATTCATATAAGATGCAATGTCAATGTGTGCATTGGCATCACAAAAGAGTCATATTCCCAGGTGAACTCTTAAGATATCGAAAAACGAGGACATCTTGTCAATGTCTATAATGTGGCTTCTCCATGTATTGATTGGGTTGACTCTAATAGAAGAAGTATCAGACCTGGTAATAGTAAGATACAACAATTTTCCTAACAAGCTTCTACCCATGTGGTATCCTCAAACAAGGGATCCACTGACGTGGCAGGACTATGCGATTCTACAGGAATAGATGATGGTTTACAACCAAGTAAACCAACAACCGCAAGAATGTCAAGACAGGACTTTCAATTGTAACAAATGTAAACCTCCACGAGTATAAATAATTTCAACCCCAAAAAAGTAGTGAAGTTTATGAATAATTTCAACCCCAAAAAAGTAGTGAAGTTGACCTTGGGGACAAACAAATTCAGAAGGAAGGTCTTTGTCTAAAAAATGCGTGCATTGTCGTTACTAGTAATAACCATATTGTCAACACATATAGCAAGAATAACGGTACTAGAAGCACTTCGTCGAACGAACACAGAGTAATCACATGCTAGTCCTATGAAACCAATAGAGATGATCTCTAAGGTGAGCCTATAAAAGCAGGCTTGGTGGACTCTACTTAAGGTTGTAAATGACCTTGTCAATGGCACATGTACTCCCCCTCAATAAATAACATGTGGGAGTGCCATATAAATCTTTTCCTGAAGATCTCCATAGAGAAAACATTATTGACATTAAACTGGAAAGTAGATCAGTTCTTCCTAGCAACAACAGATATAATCGTGTGAATGCATCACATCTTAATCACTGGAGAAAATGATTCGAACTATTCTACACTATTAAGTCTGAGTAAAGCATTTCGCCACTAGTCTGGCCTTTAGTCTATCTATTGATCTATCTAGAGAATGTTTAGTCATAAAGACAGTACCTCCTATGGGCATTGCACAAGATCCCATATGCCCTTGAAAGTAAGAGCATCCATTTCTTCATCCATAGCATGTTTCCAACCATGGTCATGAACACCAATGTGATGCTCTCGAGGAAGGGATATTTTTTTTGACGCTCAAAAAAAGGGGGAAGCAATCAATGGTGTTCGCCCCAATTATATTAAAAAGGAAAGAAAAAAGTATTTACAGGAGATAAAAAAACAGAAGCCCAAAACAAAGCCCCTTACGGTATCCAAGAAGAGATACCCCCCTACGTATACAAATGTCGCTACCTAGAAGACCAATCAACAACAAAACGCATCGCCGAAATACATATATTCTCCCTGTAAAACCGCTGCCGAGCAAATAGGGCTTCGTTCCTTCCCAACCAAATGCTCCACAAACAATAAATTACGCATTCGAGGAAGGGATATTGCCATAAAAGCATTCGTAAAAGTCATATCGCATCCGGATAAACTATAAGTGGAAGTAAAATACGACATAAGGTATACAATAAATTACCTCTCTAACTTCCTTAGATAAATAGGAAGTTTCAGAAGATCATCCACGCTTGCAGTGAAGGGGCCATTTTAAGTAATCCCATCAAACTACAAGGTAGGAACAGGTAAAGGAACATAATCGAATTGTATTTAGTGCCTCCTTTGATAGACATGGAGCAGAGAAGGGAACTAGAAGGGAATATCATTGACAACCATGGTTTATTCAAAAATGTGAGACTTACAAAAACAAAAATAATATCAACGACCAATGAAGTCATAAAAAATGGATCGTTTTTGGGTTCTAGAATATCCAAGGAAGACATACTTTGTTGCATGTAAAGATGATTTATTCATAGTGTGAAAATTATAAACAAAGACAGTGCAATCAAGAATCAGTAACGAAAGCGAAAAGGGTTCCTTACTTTCAAAAAGTAAGGAGAATGGAGTTGCACCATTGAGAACAGATGAAGTACCTTATTAATAAGATACATGGTAATAGGAATGGTGTCTCCTTAGAATGTTTTAGGGACCTTCTTTTGCGTAAGAAGTGTACGAGCAATGTCCAAAGCATGACGAGGTTTACCCCATGCCATGTCATCATGTTGTGAGATGCACCAATATGAAGTATAGTCATAGATACCCAGAGTAGCTAAGGAAGTGGTCCAATCGTGATGAACATATTTAAGAGCATTTTCAGATCTGAAAATTTTAATGCTCATATAGAAGAGATTTTTTTATTAACAACAACAACAACAAAGCCTTTCCCACATTAAGTAGGGTCGGCTACATGGACTTTTTGCCTTCATTCAGATCTATCTTGGGTCATTCTCAGGCTTATATCCAAAACATGGAAGGTCGTATCGGCGATATATCGGCGATATATCGGTATCGAGAGGTTGGGGGTATCGAAATCGAAGTGTATATCCTTTTACAGGGATATCGGCGATATAAGATATCGACCGATATCGCCGTATCGACCCATATCGGTCAAAAATGAATGGATTCAGTACAAAAAATACAAGATATCGACCGATATCGCCGATATTTCATCGATATCCCTATATATGAATGTTAGTATTCATGCAAGCTTGATTCCACTACCTATCTAGCTACACCTAGTATTAAAACAATCTATGATTTATATACTTTGTTTATGTTGTATATTTACAAGTTATTTCATGTTGTAAAACTTGAATGAAATCCATTTCCAATATCTGTAAGTCAATTCTTCAAAAAACTCTATGGGCCTATTTGGTTGTTGGGTTGGACTGGGTTGGGTTGGGGTACACCGGTGTACCCCTCCTTCCAACCCCCTTCCAACCCTCTCAATCCTCCTCACAGTTTACTATTCACAGGGGTACAGTTTATTATTCACAGAGGTACCCCAACCCAACCCAACCCAGTCCAACCCAGCAACCAAACAGGCCCTATAAGTCACGAATCAACATTAATGTCGGTATGTTCGAAATGATCGACATATGCAATATAAGCTTTATAGATGATCTATATGTGTGATCTAAGAGTATATTTGTAAGTTATTTAGTGATCTAAGAACTTGGATAAACTCCATTTTCAATATATATATATAGGTCAACAATTAACAGTACATCCGTATCGATATATGCGATATAAGGTTCATAGATGATCGACATGTGTTACCTAAGAGAGTAAGAGTACATTTGTAAATTATTTGGTGATCAAAGTACTTGGATGAACTCCGTTTTCAATATATATAGTATGTCAACAACTAACAATATCAGCGATATGTTCGATATGACCGATATATGCAGGATCATAGTCCTCATAAATGATCTATATGTATTTTCTAGGTGTATATTTGTAGTATTTCATGTTATAAGAACTTGAATGAAATCCATTTCCAATATTTATAAGTCAAGGATCAATATTAATATCGATATGTTCGATATGAACGATATGTGAGATACCGATATGTGTGATATATGATCTATAAATGGACCGATATGTGTGATATAAGTGTGTATTTGTACGTTATTTATTGTTTTAATATCTTCGATGACCTTAATTTTTGAAAAAATGCCAAAAAATTGCCTTTTTGCGCCATTTTCGACATTTCCACCGATATCGTCGATATATCCCGATATATCCATTTCTGGGCGAACCGAAACGATATCGATATCGATACGGCCTTCCATGATCCAAGAAAATTAAGAACACTTTGTATAGTCTCATTCCAACACACTTTTTGAGCCCAAAACCCTAAATGTTGATTTCAATCACCATTTCAGTGACTGACCGAAACGAAATTTCGGTCATTTCAGTCATTTTTGGTACCAGGGCCCCCATATTTCGGTCATTCCGGTCCTTTCAATCGTATTTTGGTAACATGTCGAATCCGAAATTCGATCGAATTTTGCAGAAATTTGAGGTCATGCTTGAGCCTTCGTCGCCCTCTCTTAGTCAGCTCAACATCCCACAACTCGCATCTCCTCACTGGTGCATCGGTTGACCTCCTTTGCAAATGGTCAAGTCATCTTAAGCGGTTTTCTCGCATCTTATCCTCGATCGAAGCTATACCAACTTTCCTTTCGATTGCGTCATTTCAAATCGGATCTCTATGTGTATGTGTCCACACATCTACATTAGCATTTTCATATCTGCCACTGTCATTCTCTGCACATGTCTATGGTTCACATGCCAACATTCAGATTCATAGATCATAGAAGGTCTCCCGGCTGCTTTGTAAAACTTTCCTTTGATTTTCAAAAGAATTTTCTTATCAAAGAGAATAGTAACGACTCATCTCCACTTTAGACAACTACTTTTATTCTATTAGCAACATCTCCATCAATTTTCCCATCATGTTGCAAAATAGATCTCAAGTATCTAAAAGAATATCCCTTTTGAATGTTATCATCACCAATCTTTATCTCAACTCATTCATCATTGCTTCCATCAAAAGTGCACTCCATATTTTCAGTCTTAGCCCTACTAATACAAAATCCTTTAGTCCACAATACATGTCTCAAGATCTCAAACTTCTCATTTACTCCATCTCTAGTCCCATCAATCAACACAATATCATCAGCGAATAACATACACCAAGGTATCCCATCCTAAATGTGACTTGTCAACTCGTCCATAGTCAAAGTAAAAAGGAATGGACTCAAAGTTGAACCTTGATGCAAACCAATGTTGATATCAAAATAGTCGATTTTCCCATAATGTATCCTTACACAAGATGAAGCCATATCATACATATCTTTTATGAGGTTAATATATAGGGCAGGTATGTGTCTCTTCTCCAAAACTCTCCACAATATCTCATATGGGAGAGAATCATAACCCTTCTCCAAATCCATAAAAATCATATGTAGGTTCTTCCTTTTAAATCTATAAATCTCCATTGTTCTCCTCGGCAAGTGGATGGCTTCATGTGATCTAGCATGAATCCGAAATGATTTTCGTTTACTTTGGAAATTTACCTCAACCTTATTTCGATCACACGTTCTCAAATTTTCATAGAGTGACTCATCAGCTTGATGCTTCTTGCTAGAAGAGAATGTTTTTATAAACTCAAAAAAAGGACTTGACATATTTTTTCAAAGGAATTTGATTTTGTGAAAAATGAAATGATTTTTCATTGAGTGGGGTCCCTTACACATGTAGGTGAAAGGGAGAAATACAAGTATGCCCCAAGAATAAAAACCCTAGAAAATAAAACTACTAAAGACTATTACAAATTGCTAAATCTCCATTGTTCTCCTCGCAAGTGGATGGCTTCATGTGATCTAGCTTGAATCCGAAATGATTTTCGTTTACTTTGGAAATTTACCTCAACCTTATTTCGATCACACGTTCTCATATTTTCTCATAGAGTGACTCATCAGCTTGATGCTTCTTGCTAGAAGAGAATGTTTTTATAAACTCAAAAAAAGGACTTGACATATTTTTCAAAGGAATTTGATTTTGTGTAAAAATGAAATGATTTTCATTGAGTGGGGTCCTTACACATGTAGGTGAAAGGGAGAAATACAAGTATGCCCCAAGAATAAAAACCCTAGAAAATAAAACTACTAAAGACTATTACAAATGCTAACACTCCCCCCCCAAATTGCAGCATAGATGTTCACCATGGTTAGCTTGGAAGTGCATTTGTTGAAGGGAGACCGTCAAACAATAATGTCTAGAAAATCCTATCTTTGCCCTTAAATACAGTACATATTAGATGATGGGTACATATAAGAATATTTAGAATGTAAAACATATAATGATATGCTTCTGTTTTGTCGTTTATAATTAGAATGTAAAACAAACAGTAGCCATTCAATCATGTCAATTAAACATCAAGAATCTCAACATAAGTATTGTATACTTTCTCAAAAAAATAAGGCCTCAAATTTCTATTTCAGTCACCATTTCGGGGATTGACCGAAACAAAATTTCAGTCGAATTCGACCGAAATTTCGATCATTTCGGTCAGTTTTTGAACATGGCCCTCAAATTCCGATCGATATAGGTCATTTCGTCGAATTCGACTGAAATTCGATCGAATTTTGTTGAAATTTTATCTCATGAAAATAAGTACCATATACAAATAAATCAAATACAATTAGAACAAAGTATAAATATTAAAATAACTGCAATAAAAAATAAAAAATAAAGAAGAATCTCACCAACCAACTAGTTTCAGTGATTTGAGATATTAGCAACGGGAGGAGACGGTGCAACAGGAGGCAATTACCCAACAAAGATTGGGGATTTGAGCAGCACCCAACAACAATTGGGGGTGGTGATCTACAGAATAGGAGGCAGAGCAGCACCAAAAGGCAAGCACCTGAGCAAAGGCACACACCCAAAGACTCAAGCAGAGGTGTACACTCGACACCAAGCGAATGAGGTGATGTCGATGAGATTTTCTCCTTTTAGGTTTAGGTTCCAAGCGCATGATACATAAATGGGTGTAGAATAAGATTCCGTCGGACAAAAAGGATTAATCCGATAAGGAATCCAAATCCGATAAAATCCGTTAATAGTTGTGGGAGTGTAAACACGCCTAATGTGGTGCATATGCAGCCGTATACAGTCCGCATATGCATTAGCTTCTTACCAGACTGATAGAAGAAATCGTAGTGGTCATATGGTTGTACGGCATATGCCAATCATGTGGTCGATTTCCTGAACACTAGACCTATCTTTGACAAAATATCTAATAATTTTTTAAACAAAGCTCTTGGTCTTTGTTTGAGAATTGAGACAATAAATTACGTTGTGAAGGTGATACACCTTGAATCACTCTCCCTTGGTCTCAAACCCAAGAGGTTGTTGCATATATACCTCTTCAGTCAAACGTCCATGTAGGAATGCATTATTGACATCAAGTTGACGAAGTGGCCATGACAATTGAAAAACAACATAAAAAAGAATGTGGATCATTGGAAGGCAGGCCATAGGAGAGAAAGTCTCCAAATAATCTACCATATATGTTTGAGTGTAGCCCTGGGCAACAAGCATGACCTTATATCTTTCCAAGATATGTCTGAAAGGTGTTTGGTAATAAATTCTCACATGCTACCAACCACATCGGCATCCATGGGAGGGCCAACTAAGCTCCATGTATTGTGGTTCAAAGCGCCTCCATCCCTTCATGCATGGTTGTCTTCCATTCAGGAACTAAGGGTGCTTGTTGATGTGTGGAGGGGAAAGTAATGGATAAAACACCTGTCACAAATGCTCGGTACCTTATAGATAATTTGTCCATAGGAACATAAAGGAAAACAAACTGCAACATGCATGTGTGTTTTCATTCCAATGTATAATTCAGAGATCGCTATTAGGACCAAATCATCAGAAGCCTTATCATGACATACCTTGGGATCATGTGTGAATGTCGTCTCAGGGGTACCACATGTCTAACATAAACCAACGTGAAAGGTTTTTCGCAGGGAAGACCCAGAGGAGATGGAGACGATGACGGTGACGGAGACAGTATAGAAAGGAAAGAAGCCTCCTTATTGTGTGTATGGCGACCACGCAGGAACTAGATGTACAAATGTAAAGAGTATAGAAAATGGATACATATGTAAACCGTGTAGGAAACGGATACCTATAATATTAAAAATACTCTATTGATTACCTTAAATATACAAAATTCTTTATTTAGTAACGACTACATCGAATATGGTGAAAGAAGATATAAAAAACTAGAGCGTCAAAAAAAAGATATAAAAAACTATGTTTCGTATAGTTAAAAATAAAACTGCAACTATATTTATATATGAAAGTGGATATATTAATACATATACAAAAATTGGTAGATATCAAAGTGACAAATTTTCGCATCCATTGTAAAAAGGATATGGATATGGATGTCATAATTTATATAAAACGAACATCGTAGAGAATTGAATACGAATATTCATATCCATTTGCATCCCTATCGCTCGAGTGTAATGCCATCTTGTGCCCTTTTCAAACATGAATGTATCTCTAGGTATATTTAAATAATCAAGGTACATATGATTCATTCAAATAATTTAGATATTCATGGGTATATGTGATCCATTTAGATAATTGAGGTACACGTCAGAATTCGGTATCCATTAGAATTAGGGGTGCAAAAAGTTGAATACAAATATAGATATAGGTGTTACCGGATTCTTATCTATTTTTAAATACGGATATTGATGCAGTAACAGATTTTGACGTATATGAAAACTATGTTACCATATCCTTAAAAAACAAATACATATATAATAAAATAGATATTGATTGCATACGAATAACATTAGAAATACTCTATAGACTAGCTTAAATATATAGGTATTGGATGAAAAATATATATGACATAAGTATACCAAATGTACTTATAATATAATAAATGCATCAAATATGGTGAAAGAAGGAATAAAATTATGTTATATATGGTTAAAAATAAATCAACAACTATATTTATATATGAAACGGATATATATATGGATACAGATATTTACGGATATCACGATCAAGGTTCAGAAAGTCGGTATGAGATATCCATTCGGCCAGACGGGCCTGGAGCGAGTAAGCAGGTAAGCGAAAGTATATGCAAAAGTATATAAGAATATGTGGTTTCTATTATTTAAATTAAAAATAATTAAATATATAATAATAATTTCAAAAATTAGATATTTATGTCTAAAAAATATAACATGGAAGAAATATGAAGCGAAGACTTTTTTGTACAATGTGATATCAACCAAAGAATTTCCAAAAATCATCCATTTCCAAAAGATAAAGATGTAAAGTTAATGGTGGAGAGAGTAAAAATTATTTTAAATTGATTGAAGATAGAAAATGGTAGATATCCTTGTCCAAATTGGAAGGTAACCTTTTTTAGAAGTGTAACCTGGTTAGTAAACACAACCGTGAACATTCATACTTCAGTAAATGGTTTATTTGTCTACTCAAAGTCAAATATTAAAAAATCAACCATTTAAATTAAATATATGTAAATAGTTATGTGCAATTATAAAGATCCATGCAAATCTGACATCTATATTCATTGTATCCTTAAAAAGATCTAAGATAAACACAAGTAATTTATTCAATATGCATGCAGTTATGAGATAACGTAAAAAAATAGAGTTGTTGCTAGAGAATCTAAAAAATAAAGAGTCGTTGCTGTTGAATCTAAAAAATAGAGAGATTTAGGGCTAAACATAGCAATCAGCAAACCTTAGCGGAGGAGAAAAAGATGGTGGAAGGAGCAACCCATGTGGAAGTCAAGAAGGTGGCAGAGGAGCAAACAGTTACCTCTATTACATGATTGGTGGCATATGCGGATTACTCGGTCGAGTGTACCCCATAACTCACATATTGAACAAGTATAGCATAATCGGTGCGGAAGAGGGATCAACTCTGCATATGCAGCCGCATATGCGGCACCACTGGCTCTGCAGAGATTACGTCCAGGTCTTTTACTGCCCTCTGGACCATTTGGCTGGCAAGGAATGACCTCATTTTCAAGGGTCAAAAGTTTTATGTTGAGAATGTACCTTCACATTGTAACGCCATATATACTCACTGGTCCTTGCGGTAATGTACTTTATTCTTTCCTTTTTTAAATGAATTTTTTTGTGGTGACCCCCTTAAGGGGGAGTCGCCTGATTTTTCATCAAAAAAAAAATGCGGCCGCCTAGGCCGACTTTCCGAAAACTGAAAGTGATATGCATATCCATGCTCATTTTAAAACATATTACAGACGGATGTCGAAATATGTATAAAATGGATACAGTGACGGATTGGATACGATTAAATCCACATCCGCTTGAATCCCTAATTGGAAGAAATATACACATTTCACGGATATATGGAGTATTAATGGTGGCTCCTATAATAGAGTAAACATGGAATATATTCAAAGAAAGTGACATCACACTGCCATAATGCCCATCGATTTTTGGAATCATAATGGATGTACCCATTTTGAGTCTTAGAGTAATAAGGATGACGTGCCTCAATGATATGAACAATGGAGACAAATTGTTGAAGATAAAGATTAAAGAACAAGAAGATCGTTACGATGATGTACGTGAAAAACCCTACAGAGAAGGAAAAGTCACGAGGGTGCATGTAAACCCTAATCTACCTCACAAGAGGTTAGGGATCTCTCTTCACTATGTTATTTTTCAATAAGGGGGGATGGGTACAATATATTTGATTAATCGATATTTGAAATATATGTTTGTTGCATGAAAAATCTCATGATTTGTTGGGCTAAAAATAAATTACATAATAGACGGACTTACACCATACATTGTGTTCCATGGGTACATGTAACCCTTAGAAATAATCCAAATACCCGTTCAAACAGGATACCCATTACAACATGAAGGATCGACCCATGCCCATGTATTGATGGGTCGAGGTTGGTTACGAACGAATGGATCAGGTATCTGGCTCGTAAAAAATCCTAATTAGAGGTGGATTTGCACATGGATATGTGAATTTTGCATGAAAGGACTGCAACCAATGTAAGGTCTAATTCCATCCACGATCCAATCAAGTATGCATTCTATATATGCTTGGAACGAATGGATGGGTCGGAATGTCTAACCATTGCCTCAAAGTGTGTACTCCCACAACGACCCAGCCATGGAACAAGAAAAAAAGCAAGTTTTTTTTTGAAACCAAAGCTTTTCGGGGGAAGCACGCCGTGGTGTTCGCCCCAAATATTATTAAACTCAAAAGGAAAGAGAAGAGGGGGAGGAAGAAGAGAGGTACAGACACAAAGGATCAAGAGGATCCCGCAGCACACGCAACATGAATTACATTAGCAACCAGTCACTCAGAAGCAGATCAACGTGTGCTAAAACATTCTCCTTGTAAAACCTTTGTCCCCTGAAAATCTTAGCGTTCCTAGCGAGCCACAGCGCCCAAATGCAAGCGAACGGGCGAAGCAACTCCCTCGTTGGCCGATCAGCACCAGAACGCATGGATGCCCAAAACGAGTCAGCCGAGGATGCGTTGAGCCAAGAAACGTTGAGGTCCTCCCAGATAGTGCCAGAGCACGGGCAATGGAAGAATAAGTGTTGCAGAGTCTCCACATTTTCGCCACACAGCACACAATCCATAGAGTCAGACCCCGAGAGAAACCTAGCACATCTATCTCGGGTCAAGACCCTCCCACGCCTCAAGAGCCAAAGAAAGAAAATCACCCTCTCCGGAAGCTTTAAGCGCCACAGCCACCCAAGATCTTTGCATAGAAGGTTCCGGTCAGAGGTCAGGTGTTGCGAGATGACGTTGAAAGCCCGCCTTGACGAGAAGGTGCCGTCGCGCCAAACCCAATGATCCATGTTAGACGTTGGCTTTGGCGCAGCCGAAAGCTGTTGCAGAAGCCTTAAGTAGTCATCAAATCGGTCGTCGGAAAGGTTGCTAGCAAAGGTAGGGAACCAATCGCTCCCGCTCCAAGAGGACGCCACCGACACCCTAGAGTCAGAAGCCAGTGCACTAAGACGGGGGAAAGAAGAAGCAAGAGAGTTGTCCCCCGCCCATGCGTCGCGCCAGAAAAGGAAAGAGTTACCATCCCCCAGCGCCGGCTTGAACAAATGAGAGAAGCGCCTCACCGCCGAAGCAATCCCCCTCCAGAAAGGGGTACCAGAGCGCAAAGAGTCGGCGTCCCGCATCATGTCCACCCCGATGGAAAGAACATCCCGCAGCATAGAAGGAAAGAACCCGATGGCGCTACCCCAAAGTGTGTTGACCCACTTAAGCATCAATGCGTCGTTAACCAGATCAAGCCTTCGAATGCCGAGACCACCATCGCATTTTCTTTTGGCCACCTCTTTCCAAGCCACCAGATGGATGCCCCACGACGCGTGACCCCTTCTTCCCCACAGGAAGCTCCGCATAAGGCCCTCAAGACGCCTCTTAATCCCCACCGGGATCGCCCAATTCGACAGGAAATAAACTGGAATGGATGCAAGGACCGATCTGATCAGCACTAGACGCCCACCCCGGGAGAGCATAGCCGCACTCCAACCAGCAAGTCTTCTCTCCGCCTTGTCCATCACCCTGTTCCAATGAACCAATCTTGGCCTTCTCGCGCCCAGCGGCAGGCCCAGATAGTCGATCGGAAGAGAAGAAGGGGGACTTCCCAACAGCACGCCACACGCCGTCGCGGACTGGTCCTCCCAATTGAAAGGAATCATTTTGGACTTAGAGTGGTTGATGCGGAGCCCCGAGAGCTCACTAAAGATCGACAAAGTGACCGCCATCCCTCTGACCTCCTCCAGACCCCCCTCGATGAAGGCGATGGTGTCATCCGCATATTGTAGGGTTGGAGTGTTCTTGTAGTCGCAGGAGAATCCCGATGAGAAGCCACGCGCGACCACCCTATCCGCCATCCTTGGAAGCACATCCGCCGCAATAACGAAAAGCATGGGTGCCAGAGGGCACCCCTGCCGAACGCCCCTCCTAGGCTGAAAAGGGCAACCAGCGATACGACCATTAAGCATGATAGAGAAGGATGCAGTGGTAACGCATCGGCGCACCCAGGAGATCCACACATTCGGAAATCCACGAGCCCGCAGCACAGACCAAAGAAAGCTCCAGTCCAAGGAGTCATACGCCTTCGCGAAGTCCACCTTCCAAAGAATCCCTTGATTCCCCCTTCTCACCCAACTGTCGACCATCTCAGAGGCAAGGGTCGTGACATCGGAGATCCTTCGACCAGGAATGAAAGCTACCTGCGAGGGATGGATAAGATCGTCCAGCACCACCGCAAGCCTCCTCGCCAACACTTTCGCAACAATCAAGTACAAGGCATTAGAAATCGCGATCGGCCGAAAGTCCTCAATTGCAACCGGAGACTGAGATTTAGGGATAAGAACAATAAGAGCCCTATTAATCCCATCAAAGCCCAAGTTTCCCGTACAAAATTCCGTAACCACCTCCCAGACCTCGAAGCCCACCACCCCCCAAAAATCTTTGTAGAAGGCAATAGGGAAGCCATCGGGGCCCGGCGAGGCATCGGCATTAAGCTCCCAGACAGCAGCCTTGACCTCGTCGAAGGAGATCTCCTTAATCAGCTCCGCACAGCTCGCGGACGAGAGCATCGAGTCCTCCTCCCCCAACCAGCACCAGCGACGAGGTAAACGAACCGAAGAGAAGGCCCTGTAGTAGTCTGCCACCGCATTCCCAATCGCCTCCTCGCCCACCACCTCGCGACCCCCGAAGGAAATCGATCGAATCAAGTTTGACCGCCTCCTATTAGATGCGACCCTGTGAAAGAAGGAGGAATTGGCGTCTCCTTCCTTGATCCATTTCAGCTTCGCTCTCCGGCGCCACTCCGCCACCCTCATTCTTTCCTCCCTCTCGACCGCGGCCACCGCCGCAGACCTGGAGACCAGCTCCTCCGTGCAGAGCTCCCTCAGCCCCTCCAAGGTGTCCAACTCGGCAACGATGGCCTCCGCATTCTTCCTGCAGACAGCCTAGCCTCCCGCGACCTCTTCTTGAAACAGGACAGGACGCCTCTGAGACGCACACGCTTCCTCCGAAACCTTTCCACCGTCGACCGACCCTCGCAAGGCTCCGCCCAAGAAGAAGATACCAGCACACGGAAATCATCCTCAAGCTGCCAGCACCTCTCATATCTGAAGAAGCCAGCCGCCGGAGAAGACATCTTGGAATCCCAGATGATCGGAGTGTGGTCCGAGAAAGCACGGGGCCTAGAGAGGACCACCGACAGAGGAAAGAGCTCCATGAAAACCATCGACGCGAGAAATCTGTCGATGCAAGACTTGGAGAAAGAATTCCTCCAAGTGAACCTCACGTCCGATGCCGTTAAGTCTTGAAGAGCCAGGCCGTTGATGAAGTCCGCAAAGTCCTCCGAGCCCGAGTCGAAGCCACCCATGGACCGGGGCCTATCAGACGAACGTAACGTGACGTTGAAATCCCCCCCAATTAGCCAAGGCAAACCCTCGTTGTCCAACGAGATCTTGCGGAGCTCGTCCCAAAGGTCCTTCCTGCGAGCCGCATCACAAGGGCCGTAGGCGCACGAGAGAAGGAAAGATTGAGAGTCTTCCTTCCTGGTGAGCAGAACGGAGAGAGAGTGGTTGCCCGTCACATTAGAGACGAGGGAGAACCGAGATGACTTCCAAGCAATAAGCAAACCGCCAGCACTCCCAGTTGCAGATAAAACGCAAAACTGATCAAGATCCCCCGCCGCGAGAGAGCGCCAAACATCATCATCCAAAGATGACAACTTGGTTTCTTGCAGAAGAATGACGTCGCACCCCCATTCCTTGAATCTGGACCCCAGGATCTTTCGCTTAGCCGCATCCCCCATGCCCCTGACATTCCATGAAAGGATCTTCATTTAGTAACCTTGTTGAAAACCCCTGAAGGCACCACCCCCGCTGCTTCCGCCACCGCCTCCTCGAAGGATTGACATGAGTGGCGCTCCCTTGACAGCGAACGAGCGCTTCGCCTTCTTCTGTAGCGCTTGCAAGATCTCTTCGAAGGCTCGGCATCTGAAGCCTTATCATCAAGGGGCTCCGCAGCAGGCGTGTCTGGCCCACGGGCGACCCCCTCCTGTAACGAAGCTCCGGACTGAGAAGAGGAAAGTTCCACCTGGAGGTTGAGAAGCCGAGAGTCGGAATGCGGGGCGGCGAACAATGAATATGAGGAGCTCAAGGCGCCTGGGTCCGCCAACAGAGGAGTGATCGCCAAGGAAAGAGGGTCCGCCAACAAAGGAGGGACCGCCAACATAAGAGGGTCCGGCTGTGCCCTCGAACCCGAATCAACCCCCGCCCGACCCGGGAGAAGAAGGTGATCCGCCTTTGAGATGATAATCGGGTCCAACTCAGCAACCCGACTCGAGGATTGACGCGCAGCTCCGGATGATGGAGAAGCGGCATGCCCAAGGATAGCAAAGCCTGGTGAGAAGATCCGGAAGGCAGAACATTGCGACCCCACCGAGAACGTCAAATCTCCTCCGAGATTCGTGCACCTACCCTCCACGTCATTCCAACCGCCCGCCACGTCCCCCCGCATACTCCCGAGGGCGGCTACCATGCACCGATTCCATGCGGCGGGATGGGCTTCACGTACAATTGCTGGAGAAGGCGTTACGTAAACATCATAGCAAGGCGCACCCCCCAAAGACGAACCCATTTGCGGCGAGATCGTCGAGGCGAAGTCCCAAAGCGGTTGCTTCTCCTCGGAAAACGGAACGGCCCTCATGCTGGTCTCCCCCCCAAGAGCCCTCCGGTCCGGCAAGGGGGGAGGCGGCGGAGGCACCACCACAGACATCTCGATTCTACAGAAGAATCTTCCCAAGTTTAACTCTTCGAAGAACACCTGGCCATCCGCCCGATCGAGGAAGGCCTTGTTGCACTCCATTAGGATCTTCGTAATTGATGGATCATCTCCCGGCGATAAGCCGTCGCTGGTAACGGCCAACACCTCACCCCACCTTCTAAGAGGACGCCGAAGGCGATGAACGGATCGAGACAAGAAAGGGACCCCCCTGACCTCAGCCACACACACCTCCAACTCCGAGCAGGCACCGTCACCAAACCGCAAATCCCTCCACACGATGCCTCCATGAGGCCCTGCATGAAGCAAACGGGAACGCTGGTGCATTAGGAGACCTCTAACACAGCATCTTTTCGAACCCAGCAGGAACAGGTCTCCCGAGAAGCTGGTCCCCAAAAGGCCGATGAGAACGTGGTTCAGCTCCTCGATGGACATGCACTGATTCAGGAAAATCCCTACCAACACCCTACCTTCACGCAGGCCACGCGCCTCGTCCGCCCCCCCATGCGAGGAACTTGCACCCCCCGCCACCACGGCCTCGACCATCGTAGACCCCCCAGCAACATGCACCCCCCGCGAGGCGAACGCTGCAAGGGAGCTAGACTCCTTCCTCCCGCAGGCCCCGCCTACCTCCGCCAAAGAGCCCCCCCCCCCCCCCCGCGACCACCTGCGCGAAAGACCTTCTTGCATCGACCGAGGGGAACCCCTTTGCATGATGAGACCCCGAACCGCTAGCAACCCCTTTTGTAAGAGGACCTCCGAGAAGGAAGCGACCCGCATCCCCCCTGGACCTTGCACCACATCCCGCTTGCTTGTGCCCCAACCCGCCGAGGCCAAGAAAAAAAGCCAGTTCAGAGGCACATTGATTATTAAAGTAGATTGCCAACTGTGGCTCTTTTTCCATACGATATTTACATTATATTTATAGTGCTTAACTATGTAGATCCCCATCTCTTAATGCTTCTTAATTCTCAGGAGATATTATGTAAATTATACATCTCACAACTCACCTTACTTAAATGTTTAGTCCAGGTAGTAGAGGTACTAGAAGGATAGAAAAATCAAAGCACATTGCCAACTAAGAAGAGCCAAAATAACTGAACAGCCCTGACGGCCTCCTTATAGCCAGATCCAACCCCTCTCAAGTCATCCATTCACCAGGACAACAAAGGACGTTGTACTGACACAATGCTTCATCCAAAGAAACCACTTCCATACCTCAACTCCATCTCTGTGAAATTTTCATAATTGCATACCCCATCTCAACGTAGCATGCCCTTCCAGACCATCAGGGAAATAGAAGAAAAGTTGAATACCCAACCACAGACGTCAGCAGTTAAAAGTTTAGCACTATCCTTCTCTGTAGTAAGATGATGCAATTTAGGACGGGTTAAAGACCACTTCAACAATAAACATTTAAATGCAAGGGTACTATTATAATGTGTTAAGCACTAGAGGGGCCTGTATGTAAATTTTCTGTTTTATTTTGTTTGTTTTGAGTCTAGAGACGGTGCAGCACCATGCAACAGCACCTTTCCCCTTTTTGTCTTGATTCTGTGGTGCAGCCCCAGGAAAACGCATCGCCCTCCATCATGTAGGAGCTCTTCTACATTATAAAAGGGGGGGGGGGGGGCAGCAAGGGGGTACAGAGCAGAAGAACCCAAAAAACCATTACGAGCATATCACCTCCCCCCCACCCTTCTTCTCTCCCTCTTCCCCCAATCCTCCTTCTCCAGCAAACTCTCCCTCTCTCTTCCGCCAGCCCTCCCTCTTATCCTAACAGCCTTCCACCTCCATTCCTCCACTCCAGAGGCCCTTACTCCCTCCCCACAACAGCTCCAGCAGTCCCACCCCCAATTCCTTTCCCCACCACCATCCTCCTTTTCTCATCACAGTCCTTCCTATCCCCTTCCCAAGAAGCTCTCTCCTCCCACCTCCATGACCCTTCCTACAACATCCCCTTCTCTTCTTCTCCAACCCTAACTCTAGCAACTGCAACCCGACCACCCTAAATCGCCACCACCAGCTGACTGCAACAGCCACTACCCATCTTCCCTGAGCACCACTTCCTCCTTGCAGTTCTTATTTGGGGTCTGTGGTTTGCTATTGCTTTTTTCTAATTACGTAAATCTTTTCTCTGTTGTAGTCTAAGAGTCTGTCTGAGTCTACTATCTACTTATTTTTCTTTCAGGTTCCAGATTAAGCTTAAATTCAGCCATAATCTCTATGTTCTGGGATGGTCGATTATTAGTACTACTGTTGGTACCGATTGAGTAGTCTGGCAAGCCTTTTCCCTTGTGAATTGGAAGGATTATTAGTACTACTATATAGGCGATATACCGGTATCGACATAGTACCGATATCGATATGTCCTTCCATGCTTATATGGTCTATGGTAGATAAAGTTAGAACATTGATGGATGATTCTATCAGTACTGTTTTGATGCAGCATGATAACAATTTTTACGAACTTTTATGTTATTTATTTTATTTAGCATTTATTTTGTTTATGTGATTTTATTCCATTCTCATGTAAAAGGCTCATTATAAAAGGCCTCTTCTTATATTTTCCCTTTGATTTATTCTTCCCTAATTTTAGGGATTTGTTGCTTCTTTTGAGGGGGAGTAGCCTCTATAAAGGGCTCCCTTGTATTAGGGTTTTTCAATTAAGTTGAATTGAGTTTATTTCCTCACTTATCTCTCTCTCTCTACTCCTCTCTCTCTCTCTAACCCCGTGCGCCTCTTCTCTCCCTCCCCGATTCTTCCTGCCTCTCCCCCGTAACCCTACTCCCTCTCCCGCCGCCTCTGGTTCTCCTCTTTCCCCATCGTCGAATCCCCCCCCCCCCCCGCCGCTCTCTCATCTCGCCTCACCAGTTCCCCCGCACCACCCGTCGCCGCAATCCTCTCCCTCCTCGCACGCCCCCCGGTACCGATCTCGCACCCTCCCCATCTCTTCTACTCCCGCCGGCGACCCCTCCTTCCCAGCCGATCCTGCTCCGACCCCCAACGCCGCCATCAACAGCCGCCAACTCGCCCAGGCTTCATCGCCCAGTACCCCACTCCCCGCTCGTCTACTCCGCACCGCCCCACCTCCACTCCCTCGTCGCCTCGCCCAGTGCCGCCACCCCACTCGCCCTTCATCACCCTAACCCCCCGGCCAACCAAACTCGGCCAGCCACCCCCCTACTACCCTCGCTTGTGCCGCAAGTCCATCCTCAGCCACTGCCGAAGTTCCAACTGGTGAAGATCAGCAGCCACCACCGCAGTCCTGCGCCCTCGGCTATCGCATCCCGTACCGCAGCAAACCGCATAAGTTCCGAACGCCGACTATCGACCAGATCTGAAGCGCAATCTACGGACCCCTGCCGGTTGTGGTATGAGCGTTACCTTTCCCATTTTATTCCACCGCATAATATAGTTTTGTGGACTGTTATACTGTTGATTTGGTTTGGTGAATCGTTGAGACCCCACGACTTGCAAATATTGTGATAACTTTCTAAGACTTCGAACTCATCCGTTTGTCCTAATTTGTGGATAGTAATCGGTGCTAAATCGCGAGTAACCGGACAATTATTGTTGCTGATTTTTGGCTTGTCGTGCGCCATTTATCTTGTTCGTCATTTTGTTTCAATAGTTCCATTGCCTGTTCGTCATTTAGGTTATTGAACATTTAGTTTGCATCAATTTGGTATCAGAGCATCACGATTCTGCATCTCGTCTGCATCCCTTTTATTCGTTGCATATAAAAAAAATCACAACACAAAACCACAAAAAAAAACAACAAAAAAAAAACAGAAGAAAACCGCAAACAAAACCCTAGGATACCCATGGCCGACAAACCTAGTGGCTCAAAAAACCCCTACACCCCACCCCCTGAACTATCACTGGAATCCTTAGCCGCTCACATGCAACACATGCAAAAAATGATTGACCAGATGTGTGGACAAATTGCTACCTTGAATAGTCATATGATAGGCAACAATTTTGTTGATGAAACTCCCAACAAAGGACGACGCACTCACCGGAAATCACACTCCCGGAATAGCACTTCCCGAGACTCTAGATCTTCTACTTCTGACGAACGTGTCAGCGAGTATCATTCCCAGGAGAGTGAACAAGAAGAACCCAAAGAATACATTCCTTTCCTCCCCAAGACTCCAGATCCGTACACCTTTGGCTATACTCCGCAAACTAATGGTGAACGCCAATTTCCACCACGAAATGGACCCAAGCCCGACGATGGATGGGATCGAGGTATCCGTCTTGATGTCCCAGAATTTGACGGCGGACGAGATCCTGACGTCTTTTTAGACTGGCTCCAAGCCGTCGAACACTTCTTTGTGTGGAAGTCCATGCCTAGCGAACGTAAAGTCCAATTCGTCACGATAAAATTGAAGGGACATGCGCTATTATGGTGGGACCGTTTGCAGTCTGAACGCAAACGAAAAGGAAAAAGTAAAATCCGCAACTGGAGCAAAATGAAAGATAAATTGAAGACAAAATTCGTGCCGGAAGATTACAGACGCGATCTGTACGCGCGACTGCAATCATGGAGGCAAGGTACCATGAGTGTGAGAGAATACACCGAAGGGTTCCAATCCCTAGTCCATCGCAACCGCCTGCAGGAGACTCCTATTCAGGAAGTCACCCGCTACATGCAAGGCCTCCGCCAAGTCATCCAGGATGAACTATACCTCCACAATTGCCGCGATGTCGACGAGGCCTACAAGCAGGCTGAACGAGCTGAGATCAAACTTGCTAAAGCCCAGACGAGGAGGATGCCTTTTTCTGTGAACTCTACTCCTCGTACCAGTACCCCGACGTCCTACTCCAAACCCATGGGTTCCTCAGCTGTCATGTCGGGTAAAACCCAAGCCAAACCAACAACTCCTGCCGTCGCCCGACCACCTACTGGAAACCCCGGCCAAGGCATTTTGGGAAGCCGACCTACTGTCGGGCCTGATACTTGCTTCCGATGCCATCAAAAGGGCCATCGTGCTGCCGAATGCCCAAACCCTAAGGCCAGACCTGTCCATCTATGCACCGCCGACGACCCTGAATACCCTGACCCTGACCAACAAGAATTCCCTGAAGAGGATCCGCCTGCGTTGACCGCCGACACCATGGGAGCCGATGAATATGAACCTATAGGAGTGGATGGAGACGACTCTGGTCCGTTCCTGGTGATTGAACACGAAGACTTTCTCGCTCCCGACAGCGCACCCACAAACATTCTGCTCACCCCCGCTGTCCACGATGCTGATAGTTGGCTGCGACGCAGCATCTTCCGAACCACCTGCACCTCAGGAGGACGACGCTGTTCTCTAATCATTGACGGGGGAAGCGTTGAGAACTTCGTTTCCCAAGAAATGGTGGATAAGTTGGGTCTGCCAACGCAACCTCTCGAAAAACCGTACAGTGTGGCATGGTTTCGAGGTGGTACCCAAATTCCAATCCACCGCCAAAGCCTCGTTAGCTTCTCCATTGGTCCCACATATAAGGACGAGGTGTGGTGCCATGTAGCCCCTATGGATGTCTGTCACATACTTCTAGGGAGACCATGGCAATTCGATCGAGACACCGAACACCGAGGGAAACCGAACACGTACACCTTTCTCATTGACAAGGTTCGTGTAACCCTCAGACCGCAACGTGAAGCCCTTAGCCCTCGCCAAGTGGCCACACTTCGAGCTGCGACCAACCAAACCGGTAACAAGACCCCACCGGCAAAGACTGCGACCGCGGGCTCCGTGTTGTTGGTGGAAGCCCAAACATTCCAACGTGAAATTCAGGAGAACTCCACCATCTATGCCCTGATGGGACGTGAAGTGGACAACCAAGAGTCAACTCCACCTGAAGTCCCACCTGAGATAAAGCCCATCATCCAAGAGTTCGCTGACATCATGCCTGAAGAGTTGCCTGAAGGACTACCCCCGTTGCGAGACATTCAACATCACATTGACCTAGTCCCTAGAGCCAGCCTTCCTCACTTACCCCACTACCGAATGAGCCCAAGCGAGCATGAAGAGATGAACCGGCAGGTTACTGATCTGCTGCGACGTGGATATGTTCGAGAGAGTATGAGCCCCGTGGCGGTTCCTGCTCTGCTCACCCCAAAGAAAGACGGCACCTGGAGAATGTGCGTGGACAGTCGAGCTATCAACAAGATAACGATCAAATATCGTTTCCCCATTCCTCGCCTTGATGATATGCTTGATATGTTATCAGGTGCCAAACTGTTCTCCAAGATGGATCTCCGCAGTGGATACCACCAGATCCGCCTGCGACCTGGAGATGAATGGAAAACCGCTTTCAAAACCAAAGAAGGCCTGTATGAATGGACAGTCATGCCCTTCGGTTTGTCTAATGCCCCAAGCACCTTCATGCGGACAATGAATCATGTTTTGCGACCCTTTATTGGCAAGTTTGTGGTCGTGTACTTCGATGATATCCTGATCTACAGCTTGACCAAAGAAGACCATCTGTCTCACTTAAGACAAGTCCTGGAAACCCTGAGAGACCAAAAACTGTACGTCCATCTCAAGAAATGCTCCTTCATGAGTGACACGGTCCTCTTCCTAGGATACATTGTCACCTCTGATGGACTCAAGGTCGACCCCTCCAAAATCCAGGCCATTCAGAGCTGGCCCGTACCCAAAACCCTCACCGAAATTCACAGCTTTCTAGGGTTAGCTTCCTTCTACCGACGTTTCATTCGGAACTTCAGCACTTGTGCAGCACCGTTGGTAGATTGTACGCGGAAAGGCGCACCCGCCTGGACTCTCGAAGCAGAAACGAGCTTTCAAAATCTCAAACATCAATTGACGCATGCTCCTGTCTTGGCACTTCCCGACTTCACCAAGATTTTCGTGGTCGATTGCGACGCCTCACATGTCGGAATTGGCGCTGTCCTCAGTCAAGAAGGACGACCTGTCGCCTTCTACAGTGAGAAATTGAACGATGCCAGATCACGGTATTCCACTTATGATGTGGAATTTTATGCCGTGGTCCAAGCTCTCAAGCATTGGAGACATTACCTGATCCAGCGTGAATTTATACTTAACTCGGATCATGAAGCCCTGAGATACTTGAATTCCCAGAAAACCCTTAGCAAGCGTCATGCCAAATGGGTTAATTTTCTCCAAGAATACACCTTCCATCTCAAACACAAAGCCGGAACCCTAAATCGTGTGGCCGACGCATTGAGCCGGAGAGCACATGCCCTGACCACGATGACCGTCAACACGACAGGATTTGAAACTCTCAAAGACCTATACCCCACTGATCCTGATTTCGGTCAAATTCATGCCGACTGTGTTGGTACGGGGCAGGACCCAACAGCCACCTTTGTTCTTCATGAGGGTTTCCTATTCAGAGGCCACCAACTATGCATCCCGGCCACGTCCCTCCGAGAGAACTTAATTTCAGAACTACACAATGGAGGTTTAGCTGGACATTTTGGACGAGACAAAACCTTGATCCTTCTCCAAGAACGTTTTTATTGGCCACAGTTGCGAAAGGATGTAACAAAATTCGTACAGAAATGCCAAACATGTCAAAGATTCAAAGGGCACCGACAGAACACTGGACTATACACACCCCTGCCCATTCCTCTGCGACCCTGGGAAGACATCACCATGGATTTTGTGCTAGGGTTACCCCTCACTGTGCGAAAAGTTGACTCCATTTTTGTGGTTGTGGATCGATTTTCCAAAATGGCTCATTTCATTGCATGTAGGAAAACTTCAGATGCATCTCATGTCGCCGATTTGTTTTTTCGTGATGTCGTCCGTTTGCATGGTGTCCCTCGTTCTTTTACCTCGGATCGCGATACTCGGTTTTTGAGTCATTTCTGGCGCACTCTTTGGTCCCGTCTTGGTACTCGTTTGCAGTATAGCACCGCTTATCATCCACAAACAGATGGGCAAACTGAAGTAGTTAACAGGTCATTAGGAAATTTGTTGCGATGTCTTGCAGGGGACTCTCCGTCCAAGTGGGATCTAATTCTTCCCCAAGCTGAATTCGCATATAACAGTTCCACTAATAGGTCCACCGGAAAATCGCCTTTTGAGAGTGTGTACGGCTTTCCACTTACTCAATTCCTTGACCTAAAACCCACAACTGTGCAAGGGAGAAGTAGTGCAGCTGCTGAGGATCTGGTCGAACATCTAACCCACATCCATACTGAAATCCGAGCCAAACTCCAATCTATGACCCAGAAATATCAGACCCAAGCCAACCTACACCGAAGAGAGAGCGAGTTCAGAGTTGGAGAGTTAGTGATGGTCCACCTGAAAAAAGAGAGATTCCCTCTGAGAGTCCACCAAAAATTGAGCGAACGAAAGATTGGTCCATTCCGAGTCCTCAAGAGGATTGGGACCAATGCTTATTTACTCGACCTGCCGCCAGACGTCCAGACATCGCCAGTATTCAACGTATCAGATCTCTTTCTATATCATGGAGATGAACAGACGGATGCCACTACTCCAGCAATTCCTGATGATGACGTGCGCCACCCGCCAGCCGCAACCGATGCTGATCAAATTGAAGATGTTGCAGACATCCGAGACATGACGACTAGACGTGGTCTCTTCCGCCGATATCTCGTCAAATGGAAGGGACGACCTTTTACCGATTGCACCTGGATCGATGAAGATGAACTCCAACAACTCCGCCCCGATATACTTCAGAATTTTCACGATGCCATCTCGACGGAGCGAGATTCTTTTCAGCAGGGGGGAGTTGATGCAGCATGATAACAATTTTTACGAACTTTTATATTATTTATTTTATTTAGCATTTATTTTGTTTATGTGATTTTATTCCATTCTCATGTAAAAGGCTCATTATAAAAGGCCTCTTCTTATATTTTCCCTTTGATTTATTCTTCCCTAATTTTAGGGATTTGTTGCTTCTTTTGAGGGGGAGTAGCCTCTATAAAGGGCTCCCTTGTATTAGGGTTTTTCAATTAAGTTGAATTGAGTTTATTTCCTCACTTATCTCTCTCTCTCTACTCCTCTCTCTCTCTCTAACCCCGTGCGCCTCTTCTCTCCCTCCCCGATTCTTCCTGCCTCTCCCCCGTAACCCTACTCCCTCTCCCGCCGCCTCTGGTTCTCCTCTTTCCCCATCGCCGAATCCCCCCCCCCGCCGCTCTCTCATCTCGCCTCACCAGTTCCCCCGCACCGCCCGTCGCCGCAATCCTCTCCCTCCCCGCACGCCCCCCGGTACCGATCTCGCACCCTCCCCATCTCTTCTACTCCCGCCGGCGACCCCTCCTTCCCAGCCGATCCTGCTCCGACCCCCAACGCCGCCATCAACAGCCGCCAACTCGCCCAGGCTTCATCGCCCAGTACCCCACTCCCCGCTCGTCTACTCCGCACCGCCCCACCTCCACTCCCTCGTCGCCTCGCCCAGTGCCGCCACCCCACTCGCCCTTCATCACCCTAACCCCCCGGCCAACCAAACTCGGCCAACCACCCCCCTACTACCCTCGCTTGTGCCGCAAGTCCATCCTCAGCCACTGCCGAAGTTCCAACGGGTGAAGATCAGCAGCCACCACCGCAGTCCTGCGCCCTCGGCTATCGCATCCCGTACCGCAGCAAACCGCATAAGTTCCGAACGCCGACTATCGACCAGATCTGAAGCGCAATCTACGGACCCCTGCCGGTTGTGGTATGAGCGTTACCTTTCCCATTTTATTCCACCGCATAATATAGTTTTGTGGACTGTTATACTGTTGATTTGGTTTGGTGAATCGTTGAGACCCCACGACTTGCAAATATTGTGATAACTTTCTAAGACTTTGAACTCATCCGTTTGTCCTAATTTGTGGATAGTAATCGGTGCTAAATCGCGAGTAACCGGACAATTATTGTTGCTGATTTTTGGCTTGTCGTGCGCCATTTATCTTGTTCGTCATTTTGTTTCAATAGTTCCATTGCCTGTTCGTCATTTAGGTTATTGAACATTTAGTTTGCATCATGTTTCTTCCTAGTCAAACAAAGTTGACGTAGGTTTGTAAAGATCACTTCATATTTTTCTCCCTATACAACGGGCATTCGTTATCTTTCTCATTTTTCCTCGAAAAATAAGTTATCTTACTCATTTCTTAAATAAAGTATATTTGGTTACAGTTGTAATATTTCACTATGTTATTCATTCCACAAGATTTTTTTAGAAGAATTCATTCCACAAGATGTATACGAGTTTTGGGAAGCTTTCAATTTGAAAGCAATAAATCCATGTAGCTGACCCCCAATTCACAAGGGAAAAGGCTTGCCTGTTGTTGTCATAAATCCTTCCATAGGGTATATATCGCCGATTTCAGCCAAAATCGGCCTAGATTTGTGAAGGAAGGATATATATCGAGATTTCGATTTCGGTAGGCTATTGAAACCGAAGTTTCGCCGAAATTTCGCCGAAATTTCGCAAAATTTGAAACAATGCTAGAGACATGATTCAGAAAGGTCTCATATCTATATCACATGTTTCTATTGGAGATCAAACTACAGATATCTTCACCAAGGCACTAGCTAGAGGTCCATTTCAGAGGTGTTGTACCAAACTGAGCATGATCTATATATATATATATATATATATATATATATATGATCAAACTTGAAGGGGAGTGTTGAGACAATTGGATCTCAAGTTATGTTTTTTTCTTATTTCTGTTTCCTTTATGTACTTCTCTGTAATTAACGCAGGGTTTTCTCCTATATAAAAGAGTCCTAGGGTCTCTTCTATCATATGAATTGTGCTTCTCCCAACACAAATTAGGTCATGAAATGTCACTGTGCCTCCAGATATGAAGGATGTAACGTGTAACACAATCGAAATCTAAAACAGTGTGTTTTGAGGTTACACAAAGTAAACCCAGATCTTCCCAAAGACAAAGTCGAAAAACCCATGTCAATCCAGATAATGAAGTCATCCCTCAAAATCTCCAAGGTCATGCATTGAAGGTTAATTTTCACAATGCCCGCAATTTTAGTATGACTTGAATGACAGGAGTGATCGTATCACCATTTGTGCAAAGCTCAGACCTTGCAACTAGTCATTTAGGTCCACCCCAGAGTCTACATGAACAAATGTTTTTCGTCTCACCCGTAAGACATTATTCTGAAGCATTTCCTACCACCAAATTCAAATCACTCAAAGGTTGGATAGATGGCTACTCCAACCAAGATTTAAAACACAGAACCAAATATTGAATCAGATGATCATCCGTTTTTGTCTTACGACGGTCCAAACTGGTTGAACTGGTGATAACTGATAACATTAGCACTACATCAACATTCATACATTACCAAATAAAACCAACCATGCATGATTAACCATTCGGACCAGATTTTGGAACCGAAAAATACCATGTAAGGTGTATAAATATTTGTGCATTTTATATAACTCCAAAGGTCTTTCTTCCAAATTTCTATATTTAATGAATGACCTTCTCAGGAGTGTCTCTTATCCCCTTATGATTTGCACATGCTCCCCCTATGCCTACAAGCCACTGGTAACCCTTGTTTCTTTACTCTCCAATAACTTCACACAAAAAAAAACACATTTTGCAGCTGCTTTGACTTTGATACCATCAATAAACGATCCCACCAAAACACTAGACATGGACCAGGTATATTAGTGCAGATTCTTGTCCAAAGAAATGGTGCAGATACAAACATTGCGTATATCTACTACATCGTATAAATCGGTAGCTTTAGTGGCACATGACCCATCAACGGGCTTGAGTATATTGTAGATGAGGTATATGCCGTTGAAGTCAATATTGGCAAGATAAAAATGATATTTTTTTATAAGTTTCAATTCTAACATTGCTAGAAGCACCTACTTGTCCGTGATCGCGATGGCAGGGCGACGCCAGGTAGTGGGGTTGTGAGCGGCGGCGGCGGCGGTCCGGGTGAGGTAGGGTTGCGATTCACGAGTAGTGACTCGCGATCGAGAGAGGAAGCGGCAGCGAGCACATGCGGTGGGATAAGAACGAGGGATGGGGGAGACGAATGGGCAGACCGGCAGAGACTCCGGATAGGCAATAAATGGATGGGTTATTATGAGAGAAAATTGGGGTTTCCCGTGGGACTAAATTTTTTATTTTTTTTTGGAAAATATTATCATATATTTTCATCGTCACATTCTTTTAAGAGATTTTATCACTTGTGTCCCTATGAGATATCACAATATCAGTTATGCCTCTATCTTTTTGGTAATATCAGTTGTGCCCCTCACTTCTTGCTATTTTATCACTTGTGCCCCTCGGGTTAGTGACCGTCCATCAATAGTGCAAACGGACGTTAACTTTAAAGACATAAGCGGAATTAATTTTTTAAAAAAAGGTTATGTGGTCATTTTATACCCTCTTCCTCATTCTCTTCTTCCTCCTCTTCCCCATCCTCTTCCTCCTCCTCCCTCTCCGCCCCCGCCCCTTCCCCGCGCCACCCAGCTCCGTCCCGAGCTTCCCGCACCTCCTCCCAGCCGGCCGCCCCCTTCCCTCCCCGGCGCCGCCCCCTGCTCCCCCTCCCCCTGGGCTGCACCCCTCCCAGCCCCGCATCTCCTCCCCTCCCCGACGCCGCCCCCTGCTCCCCCTCCCCCTGCGAAGCACCCCTCCCAGCCCCGCACTCCCCCCCCCCCCCCGCACCTCCTCCCCTCCCCGGCACCGCCACCTCCCCTGCTCAGCATCGAAGACTGCCAATGGGGGCCGACGACCAGTACGCGGTGGGCATGATCGCGAGCAAGAATCCCCTGGTGGCAGTCTCCATCATCCCGCAGGTGCGATCGGGGTCGGATGTGGGCGGACGAGTTCGGCAGGGTCAAGAGCACACCAAGGATCGGCTGACAGTGTCAAGAAGATCGTTGATCACACCAAAATAAGAACTTGTGCTGCCTATGTACTGAGCAAAAGTATTAGTACTGTATTAAGTAAATAAAACTCGTGTTATCGTATTATAAATTTCGAACTTTGGCAAGATATATAATTGTGATTTTAATGAGTACTCTTTGATGAAGTTCTGATATTTGGTAAATAAACGGGCTGAATTCGATTGTCCAGTTCAATCGGTTAAAATGAGAATCCACGAAAAAAAAGATCAAATTGACTGGTTTTTTTGTTTAGGGAATAAATCGGTTAAAATCGTTTGAAATCAATTAAATTTAAGTCAAACCAGTTAATCCAATTGAACCAGTTGAAACCACGCACCTCCTCCCGCAGCCACACACCTCCCCCGGCCCTTGCCGCCAGCCTGCACCTCCTCCGCAGCCTCGCACCTCCTCTCCAACACTCCTCCTCATTTGGTTTTATTCTGACCATAATACCCCTCTTAACCACACCATGGTTTGAGTAAACTATAATTATTTTAATTTTTTTGACGGTCAATCTGACGGAAGGGCACAACTGATGACGGAGAAAGAAGTGAGGGGCACAACTGATATTACCAAAAAGATAGGGGCATAACTGATATTGCGATATCTCGGAGGGGCACAATTGATAAAATCCCTTCTTTTAATACGTCATTTCAATTTTATCAGAAACATATACTTTTATGTGTTCCATCTAGAGCAAGTAAGTTTAACGGTCTTAGAATTGTTCTAATCGACATGTTCTAAATGGAGGGTATAAGAGTCTATACTTTTAACGAAATTGAAATAACATATTAGAGGATATAGTGATGAAAAAATATGACTGTATTTTTCAAAAAAAAATAAAATTTAGTCGAAAAATATGACTGTATTTTTCTCTTATTATTACTAGTTGGATGTGGAAAACTTGAGGCGGAAATTGTTATTCTTTGATCGACGAATTTGATCTAACTTTTTTAGATATTAATCCCACTCAGATCTCAATAGGTTAGGTTTCGGACGGATTCGATATTCTCAAGCGCCTAACACATTTATAAAATTGTTATCATGCATTTATTAAATGGATAGTTCTTACGGTACCCATATATCCGATGAGGACACGTGTATTCAACACAGAATCAAATTTTAAATTAACCAACTATTTTCGCAAAAAAGTTAAACTCAAATTTATATATAGCTTTCGTCAATGTATCCAATATAAAGTCACTCCTAAACTTTATTATGAACATGAATTATAAAGTCACTCCTAAACTTTATTATGAACATGAATTACGTGAGCATGTTAAAGATGTAGAATACGTAGGGTAGGTAGATAGTTCATGTGCACGTACAACATGTAATATCCATGTGGGGAATGTCAAAACATGCAACATGCAGTGATTGTAGGAATGGATAACATGTAATGTAATGGAACGCTAAGAGTACAATGTGTAGGGAATATTAGAGACTTATATAGAATGAGTGTATCTTTACGAGATTGAGAACTCATATAAGTTAAATATAAGAAAAAGATAATTGAAATTGAACCAATAGATAGAGGGGAGGAAATACAGAGAAAGAGAGAGTGTATGCATGGGTGCGTGTGCGAGCATGTTTGCATGCGTATATATGTGTGGATTCGAGTTTGCGAAGAGTTAGGAGTACGAGAACCTACAAAGAAATCTCGAACATATTGTAACAATGATAGTAAGTTTTGAATTCTATAAGAATCAAAAGAAAATCAAATAACTAACAATAGGAAAAGGAGGGAGACTTCAGGAGATAAAAAGAAAATCCTCGAAGAATCCCGACGATCATGAGACGCTTCCGATACTGGAAATTGGAAAGGAGAAGAAGGAAAGTGATAGGTTAGTTACAAAATTGACTATAAATGATTTTTAGGTACTTTACCCACCAAGATCGAGAAGAGAGAAAGAGATATGTATATAGTGTGTTAAAGGATACCTTTTTAAAAAAATGAAAATACAAGAGAATATGGGAGAAGAAGTAGAGGGGAGGTGATGGATGAGGAAAATAATAAGAGTTTTAAAAAACTATAATACAAAGTGGAATGGTATATAATGAAAGAAATGACGCTCCCCTCTTATTTGAAATCCTCCACATGAACTTCTATACAAGGAGCCTCTACTCTCAAGTACACAACTGACATGAAGTCATAGTACAAAGACATATCAACAAATGATGCTATTTGTTGGTCTTATCCAAGACAAGGAGTTCATGAACACTCCTTTTTTCTGCAATATCCACTAAGAAAATATAAACTCAACTAAGCAATTCTATCATTTTTTTTCACATCCTCTCTCTCACAAACCTCATTTTTATTGCTTTGTTACAACTTTTACTTTCTTCTCTGTGCTTTCCTTTTATCCATCTTTTCAATTTAGAAGGTTTTCAACCATTTTTTAACTGATACCCATAAAATAGAGGACAAAGCATATCCCCCAATGAATCGGTAAACAACTTAATTAATATGTATTCATTGTAATACATACAAATATCAAGTCAACAAAACCAAGTTAAGTATCTCTATGAACAGTGCTGGCTTAATTTATCATGTATAAAGTCAGAGTCGAACACAGGGATACAATATATTAGTTAATTTAGTTGAAGTTTAAACACCCAAGTTAAATGTCTATAATGAGATCTAAGGCAAGGAGGCGCAAACATAATGAATGCATGATTTTTTAGGACTTCTACGCAAATCAATTTAATGTGTGATGCTAAAGAATGAGACCCACGAAATATACACAAATGCACAACTAATGCTTCTGAAATTAAATATGAAATCAATTCAAAATGTCCCCTGATTATTATATGCCAAATCCAATTTTAACCTCTTGGGTTGGCTAAGGATTAAATTAATGAAATAAGCAATTAAATCTCTGATCTTACATACCATACATTATTAATCATAAATAATTTCCATGCTGCTAATACATTTAATTTATCTAAGATACTTGATCAATTTTAAAGCTAAACATGAATTTAAGGTATATTGTTAGGCACATAAATAGCAATGCTTTTGTTTTGTTATTAATTAATTAATGATCAATGTGTCAAATTAGAAAATAAAGTACGCCACAATAAAGAGAATTTCATCTATTTAGATCTATAAAACTCAAGATATTAAGGGCCCGTTTGGATATTGGTGTGGGGCGGGTTGGGTCGACCCAACCCCCGTTTGGATAGTGGTGTGTAGGGGTTGGGGGCATCGGGAGGTGGTGTGGGGAAGCGGGGTTGGGGAGAAGGTCCAAGTGCGGGTTAGGGGTTTTGTCCGCGAAAGGTGAACAGTCATTCCATCGCGGGCGATAGAGGGTATTGGGATCTTTCCAGCGTCCCCATCATCCTTTTGCTTTCGTCGTTCTTCCCACCCACCGCCATCACTCCATCGACGCAGGAATCCCGGAGCGTTGCTGCCGCTTGAGGACACGGCTATGGTCAAAGGCGTCCTCGTGAAGGCTGCGTCGCCAGGACCTCGTCAGAAGTATGTCCACCTCGGAGGAAGCATCCGCGGGTGTGAAGAGTAGGGCTCGGCCATGTCCACCTCCATCGGTAACAGGGAGTGATGTCTAGCCATCAAGCGCAGTCGTGCGAGTCGTCAGCCCCACCGATTTCTCCAAATCCATTGAGAGGGGGAAGAAGGGCACTGAGGGTAGAAGAGGAGATCTACCCCTATAAATTGGTCGCGACCGTCCTTGTTGCCATACACGCACTCGCCTCAGCCGGCGTCGTCCTTGGAGCGGAGAAGTTGGCTGCCATTACGCGTTGCCTGGGTTTGCTGTTAGGAAGGTATGTCGACATGCCTTACCATGGCTGATGTATGTTCTTGTAACGCATTACATGTTTTATGGACTGAAGTTGGGTGTTCTTGTAACGGATTACATGTATGCGATTTGTGTTTTCCATGTTATCAAGCAAATTTGCAGTGGTCCTGTTTCATAAAGTACTGGTTGTTTGGGCGTTCCTTTGGTAGATCTTCCTTCATTTCCATAGCACCGTTTATGATTATTGGGGGTACTGGTTTTTTGGGTGTACTGATTATTTGCAGTGGTCCTATTTCAAAATGTTCCGGTTGGTGGATCTTCCTTCAGTTCCATATGATTGTGTGGACTGGTTGTTTGGGTGTTTTTGATCGATTCAACCCTTTTCCCGCTTTCTGGAGTTCACTGATTTCCTACTGGGTATATGATATCATCGGGTTAATGTCATCATTGGGTCTGGATTAAAATCATGTTGTCACTTTGGTTTTAAGATAATATAAGGTTTAAAAGGCATTAGGATTATTGATTTGCAGTGGTCCTATTTCAACATGTACTGGTTGTTTGCTTGTTCCTTTTGTGGCTCTTCCTTCATTCCATAGCACCGTTTCAAACAACATATATGATTGTGTGTAGTGGTTGTTTGGGTGTTTTTGATCTATTCAACCATTTTGGCACTTTCTGGATTTCACTGATTTTATACTTGTTCAGAGTGGGTATATGTTATCGTCGGGTATGTCATCATTGGGTCTGGATTAAAATCATGCTGTCACTTTGGTTTTAGGATAATATAAGGTTTAAAAGGATTTAGGATTATTGATTTGCAGTGGTCCTATTTCAACATGTACTGGTTGTGTGGATGTTCCTTTTGTGGCTCTTCCTTCATTTCCATAGCACCGTCTCTAACAACATATATGATTGTGTGTACTGGTAGTTTGGGTGTTTTTGATCGATTCAACCATTTTAGCACTTCCTGGAGTTCACTGATTTTCATTTGGGATGGGTTTTTGGGTATCCAAATTGACTAGGTAGTGGGTGTTCATTCCACTGTTGTCTTACATGTACCTGCAGGATTTGAATTGGAGTGTTAACTGCAATGGTGATTCATTTGATTTGGGCTTAAACTTACCTGCTGGATATGAATTGGGTGCTTGAAAACGATGGGTTCTTGGGTCCATTATGAGATGTATCGGGGGTTCACCAATACTGTTGTATTAATTTGATTTGGGGGTATCATTGCAATGGTGATGTCACTTTGAAGCGAAGTGGATTTGCCTGTTCATTATGATTAATTATGAATTTACTCGATATGCTATTGACCATTATGAAGAGATATGTCCGACTACGTGGGCACGACCGAGGGCGAGGTAGGCGGTCCTTCTGATGCACCCATCGCAACAAGTGCTCAAAATGCACATTGGAATACCGCGCTAGATAAAATTTTCGTGGACGTCATGCTTGAGCACGAGACTTCGTGGGCGGGCAGCACCTTCACCCTCCCGGGATGGCATTCGATCGTGAAAAGGTTCAACGAAGTTGCGGGAAGGGGATATACGAAGATCCAACTGCAGTATCGATGGAAAAACCTGAAGAAAGACTACTCCTCCTATTTGTATCTACGCAACAAATCAGGATGGGGGTGGGATAGTGTATACAATAAGCCAATTCCACCTTCAGATAGTGTCTGGTTTGAGGTATGTTCTGAGTTATAACTTTCTTTTAAATTACGGATCTGTGAAGTATCTCCTTTCTTTTACAATCGATTGTACTTTTGTACCACTAGGTGCCAGACAGATACCGCAAATACCGCAACAAGCCCTTCCTGCACTTTGGTGAGATCCAAAGGTTTTTGGTGAAAGACATAGCAACCGGCGCACATGCCACATCTAGTCGTCCTGGGAGGGAGAAGCATGGAGGAAGTACTTCACGCACAGCTGCTAGTCGAAGAGAGTTGGATTTTGACGAAAATCTGGACGAGTGTATGCCGGAACCCGGAGAGGATGCGGACGAGAGCGACGGAGTTACAATAACGCCGTTGTCTCGAAAGAGAGACCTTCGAGGTAAACGATCAGCGGGCAAGAAAGCAAGGAGTGGGGGGACATTGAGCACAACAGGCCAAGAGTTGTTGCAGAATTCCTCAGCGACCTTCCGAAATCTTTCGCTGAGGCTAGGGAGGACCCGGACAAACTTGCTAACGCTGCGTGCAGGGAAATAAGTCAGATGCGGCCCGACCTAAATAGTATCCAGTTCGAAAGGATTGCAGAGAAGTTGGCGACTACGAGCGGTCGCAATGTTTACTACCACATAAAGGGTGATCCGGCAGAGCTGCACGCCTGGATTGAGAGGATTATCCATCCCTGATTTAATCCTTTTTAGTTTAGAACTTTATGCTCGTCAGAATTATGGACTATGTTTAATCTAGGGTACTTGTTTCGACATTGGACAACATTTATGTTATGCTCCTAGGTCGTTATCTTATGTTTAATGCGTTGCAGGACTTCAGATTTATCTTCTGTATATACGTTGTTGTTTGCAGGTTTGAGTGGAGTCATATCTCTGTTGCAGGTTCTTGCAGAAATCACATCTTTGTAGGTTTACTGCATATTCAATGCAGGTTCATTACGAGAGACTAACAAGTTCCTTGCAGGTTTTATTGTATATTTTGATAAGGCTGAATTTGGGCATTAAATATTTCAGGTGTTATTGCATACTTCTATATGGCAGAATCTTTGTTGCAGGTTTTATTGCATAATTTGATAAGGCAGCATTTTGATAAGGCAGAATTTCTTAAGTACAACTATTAAATATTTCACAAAATTACAGCTTGACAGGGGTCGTTGCTAGGATATGGCATTACGTGGCTACAATCCTTTCGGTGATGTCGAGGAACAGGTCCTCATAGCGTGCGCTGCGGTAGTAGGAGCAATTGCTATACAAGACTGGGACTCATGTGTTCGACAAATTCCACGTCCACTGCATACCCGTCCACTCACAGGTCGTGATTGGATTAAGGAGATGCTTGACGGACACGACGACAGGGCATTTCAGAATTTCAGGATGAGGCCCCCTATGCTCAGGAGATTTGTGCGTTTATTATCGGAACATGGGCTGACACCGACAAGGTATATGGATGTCGACGAGCAGGTCTGCATGTTCTTGTACGCGTTCGGTAATGGCCATTCAAATAGGACAATCCAAGAATCATTCCAGCATAGCGCTGAGACCATTTCCCGTCATATTAGAAATGTCCTATCCAAGATACTGACATTGGAGCAAGAGTATATACGATTGGCTCCGCCTGTCACCGCAGCTAGGATCACTGCAGATCCTCACTACTACCCGTATTTCAAAGTAAGGATGATCATCATATTAGTTTCACTCTTGAAATTTTGTTATAAATTGTCACTTTGTGCCACAGGGAGTGATTGACGCAATAGATGGGACATACATCCCAGCACATGTCGATCCGGAGATGCAAGGAGCGTATAGGTGTAGGAAACAATTTCCAGCACAAAACGTAATGGCCGCTGTGGACTTCAACCTATGCTTCACGTACGTCGTTACTGGATGGGAGGGATCGCGTGCCGACATGACGGTGCTCCGTGACTCTGTCGAGAGCGGCTCCCTACTTGTACAAGATGGATGCAAATACTTAGTCGATTGCGGCTACGCGAACACGGACACTTTCATCGCTCCATACCGCGGATCGCTATATCATCTGCCGGCTTGGTGGGCACGTGGATGTGTATATGAGAACCACAAGGACCTGTTCAATCATCGTCACGCGAAGTTGCGAAACGTGGTGGAGTGCACGTTTGGAGTGTGGAAGAACAAGTTCTCATGCCTTCGACGTATGCCCTCATATCCATTTGAAGTGCAGAGGGACGTAGTTAGAGTGACATGTATCGTACACAACTTCGTTCGATTAAATGGTGGAGATTCAGTATCCGACGAAGAGGGCGAAGAGGACATGGTGCCGGAGGCCGTGGACGAAGATCAACTACTTGAGGTTGGCATTCTTCGGGAAGACATAAGATGCGGCGAGGTCCTCCGTGACAGGATAGCTCGTGCAATGTGGAATAATAGGAGGAGGAGAGATGATTAAACATCCCGAGTAGTCGAAAGCCCAAAACGAGTGTATCACATGTCGTCCCATGTCGTAGGCAAAAGTTGTTGTTACTTGTTGTTGCTTGTAGTACTATTTTCTTGCTGCTTGTTGGAATTGAGGATTTTCTGTTCATCAAATTTGTTATATATTCTATGTAACAGGTAATGGACCCAACTGCAATATGTAGATGCGGTATACCTATGACATTGAGGTACGAACAGGGCGAACAGAACCCGTTGAGGCGCATTTTCTATGTCTGCTCCACCAGTCGCTGTGGGTTTCGCCTGCCTTACGCAGATGCTCCTAGGACATCGGACAATCACGCAAATGAGTTCTCCTTTATTGCCGACCTTCTGTGGGAGGCCGAGTGTGAGAATGTCGTACTACAACGAAAACTTGAAAGTGCTAAGACAACGATAGACGACAAGGACTGCGAGCTTGCCTTCGTTTACTCAGAGCTGGACGACGCTGAGGACGCAACAACTTCGCTGAAAGACATGGTGGATACACTTCGCATCCAACTGGGACATGTGGGCATCGACACAGTGGATGATCGTATTGTTGACAAGTACGTCGTATGAGGAGAGTCTGTCAGTTTGGTTTTGGCAAGTTATCGTAATGTATGTCTGCGTGGCCGAAGTCTGAATTCCTGTTAATGGCCGTTGGCCGCATTTAACGAGAGATGGTGAATTCGCTCTATATGGTAATGCAGACATTGATGGCCCGTGAGTTTTTTTACACGTCATTTAGAACCAATATTGCAGGTTGTTATAATGTTGTCCTCTCAATTTAATAACACTGTAATAGTGTTAGTTATATTCACGGAAATAGTCTCGTAAGAAATTAATTATTAGCGACGTACATGTATATATTCAACGTAATTCCCCATTTCCACAACTACGCATGGAAACGTAGATAGCAGGGACAATATATTTACTTTTCAGTGGACAATAACGGAATATGAAAATAGTCAAGGGTTCCCTCCGCAAATTGCCACTCTTCTCACGTACATAGCCACATGAGGGGACATGTGGAGGGACCATTATGTAAAAAATTGAAAGTAAATGGTCTAAAGCGTTAATGTAACAAGACTTTTTTGAAAGACTGCTAAAAGTTTAAGGGCTAAAAAATATATACAAAATTTGCACAGGGCAGTAATTGCAAAATACCCCAACCCACCCCTGCAACCAAACACCTACTATTACAATCAGGTTATCCACATCCCCATCCCAGCCAGGTGGGGGATAACCCAACCCACTCCAACCCAGCATCCAAACAGGCCCTAAAGGTTTAACACAAGGACATAATTGTAAGAAAAAATTATAAAATAAAACACAAATACTTCACATTTAAGTCCAAACAAAGGTACGAATACAAATATAATAAATCTACATCCCTTAATTTTCAATTAACCCAAGGTAGGGTTATTTATGGAATAAGTCAAAGTCACGCGGGGTACGGGTGTAATTCCTCCAGCAAACCACTTGTCGTGCACGTACAGATTTAGGCCCGGTCCACGTGGAAGTTTGATGCGGCTTCGGGTCTGCTTCAGGTCAACCGAGGCTACAGGCTTGGATATGAGGCTGGGGAGCTCCTGGACCATAGGATCAAGAATAATTCTACGGTACCTGTGCACCGTGTTGGCTGCTCCACGTCAAGCGATGGTGAGAGATTTGTGCTCCGATGATGGATCTCTTCCTCCACCATGCTCCTATGCTTGTCCTGAAGATAGAGAAACCTTCCCCGATGCCTCGCGGAGAATACAATAGCTCATCAGAGGAATGGTAAAGATGACCTGGATGATAGTGCGATGAATGCTCGTTGGAGAAGATTTCGGAGCTCGAAGATGATTGCCACACTCTGATCAAAGTAGTCGAAGCGAATGGGGTGGATTTGGGAATGAATTGGAGGGTGAATGAAGGGCTCTTACAGGTGTGAGAAGGAAATCCCTAGTGGGTTCCTTATTTCTTAGAAGGAATATGAAGTGAGTTAAAAGAGGATATGGAGAAGGGAATATGTGAAGTGAAGGAGTTGGGGGGATTTGGATTAATCGGTGAAGATGATGGTGTGATGAGAAGAATGAAATGGAGGGTGTGTTGTTGTTCTTCATGTGAGAAATCAATGTGGGGTGAAAATGGGGACCAACCTAGAGAAAGAAGAAGGGAGTGGTTGGAGGCTTAGGAGTTGAGGTTTGAGAACCTTTGGCCCTTTTTGAATCGTCGGCAACACGATGAGCTTGAGCAGCATGGATTGCTTGCTGCGACTTTGACAGAGGACCAAGGATCTCACCAGAGAAGATGACTCCTCTTCACTAAACTTATCTATCACTTTCTGTCACTAAGGAGGAGGAGTGGCTTGGAGGCTTCTCACACAAAGGGCGGACAAGATAGAATGGTGGTTGGCAAGGGTATTGGAGGAGAAGGTGGTTGTCAAAGGTGGTTTCAACCACCTCCAGTTGCATCATGTGAGGTAGATGGCATACATAGTGGTTTATGCGTAAATGTCAGTTGAAGATACGACGCGGAGGAGCATGAATTAAGTTTTGAGGCCACATGTATCTTTCGGAACAAATTGATGAAGTTTCCATGATGAAAGGTTGCAACCCTTCGCGGAAACAACTGCTAGAGGAAGGAGACAACTTTCGATCGTATGATCTCGTGATTAGACAATTGAGAAAGAGGTGTGCTTGGAGCAATGGGGACTACTTAATCATGTTGATATAAACAACGCTAAGGTGGGTGGGAGTGGTTGGACCTGGATCATATGATCAATGAGATCAGGCAACTCTAGATGATGGCAGAAAAGCTCGTAACGACCACATGAAGAATGTGATTGGGCCATGTGACCCAATTAGAAAATAGATAAATAAAATAATATAAAATCATAATAAAAAAATAAATGACATCAAATAAAAACATGTTCAACATGAAAGTTACATATATTTTAAGATCTACAACTTACATGTAGAACTCGAAGTCAAAATACATCATATATATATACTTATTATTTGTGCAAGTATTTTTAAAGATAAAAACATTTCTTTTATTTAGTTTATTATGTTAGTATTTCTATTTAATGGATAATATACATATGTATATTATGTATAATATTATAGTAATTTTAGGACATTTTTAATAATAAGAAAAAAAGAAAATAAAAAGGGAACCTTAAATACAAATAATATGTATTTATTTATATACATTAATTAACCTTAATTATTTATAAGGTGTTAGATGTTAAACCAAGTGAGTTAATTGTTAAATTAATTGATCAGTTTAAGATAGAGGGATAAATAGTAGAAATAAAGATGATGAATCTAAGATTCATCACCCCTCCCCCTGTCTGTGCTACTCTTAGAATTCCTGGTGAGGATATTATCGATCAAGACAATGATGCCACCTTCACATAACTACATGAGGCCATCATTTTGCATCTCTTGCAGTCGTTTTGAAATCGTCTCATCTCCCTACAACCACACCTCTATAGTCGTTCTTACTAGTTGGTTGCGACCTTTCTTACATCTTCTCAACTTCAACAATTAGATTGAGCCTCCTCATCCAAGCATCATTATAGATTAAACCCTATACTCATGTTTTGTATCAATCACTAAAGATATTTAATGAGAAAACAATGACATCACCACCTTTTCTCGAGATCATGCAATGTCGTTGTGCATTGATAAGGTGGTCGTACCCCACTCATTATTCACTTGGGTTGTATTTAGTAGCATATGTACTAGAGCTCCCTTTTTATGCTATCAATAGTGAATTTTAATCTTGCATGATTTGATTCTTACTGTTGTATTGAGCGCTTAAGAAGTAGCATATATTCCTCGAGAACTAAAAAGAGGTAAATAGTGTTCTTTACAAAATGATCAATTTAAAATAAGTATACCTCAACAACAACTTGAAGCAATCACTGGTTACCCTACACATAGGATGCATCATATGCCTGAGATTGGTCTACTTAGGGATTAGAAGTTCTCACTATAATATTTATCGGCCTACTTAGGGATTATAAATTCTCACTATAAGTACTTATGGTTTAGTCCAACCCATTTCTAAAGCACATAACCTACTATACTTATCTTCTACACAAGAAGAGAAGATTTCACTTAGAATGCCTTATGTAACCTCACACAAGCGTATATCTTCTATTTGAGAAGAAAGTCCTTCTCACAAAACACATCTAGTCATAATAAAGATGTAAATTGGTTATGAAATTAGATTAGAGCATGAGGCTCCTAAAAGAAAAGCCGAGGAAGAACAACAATCTCTTTGTAGAGCTGGAATCTTCTTGAGCATTCACAATGATTCAAAACAATGTAGATAATATCGTAGGTGAGTATAGAACTTGTGCTCTTGCTGTCTGTTAGAATGATGAAGAGTATGGTCCTTTTACAGGCTCAAGGCCCTAAGAATTGCATTTATCCAAAGTCCCTTCAAAAGAAACTATAACTAGGGTATTGTTGCAACTTGACATGTATCGTTGCAATAATAAAAAGGCACACTAAAAAATAGATTCAATGGCTAAGATGCACGGTTGTACTAATAGATGTACAAGCACACTTTCAGTTAGTCTTTAAATGCACGTTGAAACGACTAGATTCAAAATTCTCATAGTCTATGACTCTATGTACATATGCTAGAGTAAGGAAAAGTCTACGTTTTTACTTATCAAGAATATGCAAAGGTGTATGAGATGGTAACAATACTTGTACGATTGCATTAGGGTTCCTATCGATGAAATAATACTTGAGTTCTGGATAACAATGAGTAACAAGGGGTGTATCAATGCATAAGGTATTGTACTGGTGCAACATACTCAAAAGTGCAAGGGAGTAAGTGTACGCATGTAAGCTTTGTGCAATTAAACACTACAATCTAACTATTCCAAATCGACTCACATAGCATGAATA
The DNA here is from genome assembly GCA_037367405.1 of Ottelia alismoides. Taxonomy (NCBI): domain Eukaryota; kingdom Viridiplantae; phylum Streptophyta; class Magnoliopsida; order Alismatales; family Hydrocharitaceae; genus Ottelia; species Ottelia alismoides. The sequence continues at coordinate 476,602 of JAZKJV010001366.1, read as the reverse complement.
AATGAGAGTCTTTTAGCAATTCTTCTTCAAGTATCACCAACCTCATCATTCTTTTAAAAACTTAGCAACATTGATCACACAATTAAATAACACTTCTTTTTTAGTGCCTTGAGATGTGATATAACATAAGGACATATCTACAATTCATGTTAGTACAGTAGAAAACAATTATCTCTTATTTCATTATAAGCTTTTGTTCAATTGTCAAAAATAATAACAGAGCAGGTGCATCAACATAAACTTGAAAATCATTGACATTCCATGTCAAAATAGAATCAAACATTGAGAGGAACGATCCAAGACTGGTTTACTCAAATACTATACACATATATAGTGTGAAAGAGAATAATGATTTAACAAAATAATCACAACAATAAAAATAGCGGGATGTTCAAATTATGTGGAAGCCTACTCTTAGGAGCATGATGAAATCATGTAAGACAAGTCACAATGTTTACATAACGCATTGTGCTTATCAAGAAATAATGGGATATATAAAGGCCTTTTATAGGCTATACCAAGGGTTTAAAAACTGAACCAAACAACAAAATAGTCGGGATTCGAATTTGGATCGTTATATTTGAACCAATGAGATCGATCAGTCAAACCGATAACAACGTCAACAATGAAAATTGAAACAAAAAAGAACACGAACTATTCTAATGTTGATTTATTTGTATGGTCCAACAAGGCCAAATCAGGTTGGACTGATATTTAACATAAATAAATACACACACTTATATATAATGTTTAAAAATTAACAATTAAAAATACCATCAAAATAATAATTGATGATAATAGTTGATAACTTGTTGCTTCTCATGGAGGCATCATTTACTATTATTGGAAAGCGATGGAATTATGATCATGGTAGAATTGATGCTTGTGAGGGAGGAAGGAGATGCAATATTGGATCATTTACGTGCATTATCTCGAAGTCAAAAGAATGAGATCGTCAGAATTCTTTCATGGTATCTTGACAAAGGGAGGAAGCTCACTGAACATGGAAGAAGAAGGGTCAAAGGATTATCCTACTAGGAGTTGGAATGAAATTAGAATACGAGTAGTTTTTTAAGAACATTTGCATTTTATAAAAATTATTTTTATCTATAAATGGACGTTTAACGATTGGTTTAGTCCAACATGTTCAACCCATCCAACGGGTACAACCCAAATTAGACTAATTTCTATTTTTAAGAATAGATTGGTTGGATTGTTTTCCTCTAATTGTAATCCATCTGACGAATTCGGTTTGATGTTTAAAACCATGGATCACACACTTCTCCCCCCTTTCACACTTCCGTTATGGGAATAAACAGAAATACCACATATGTGGTATCATATTTCAATTCTATCAATACGTGCGCATGCGCGTGTGTGCACGTTTGAACGAGATAATTCTCGGAAAAAATAAAACCTACCATGTGAAAAATAAAGATATATTTGATGTACATCTTTACGACGTGACACCTTTTTTCCTTAAAAAATCGGAGATATATCTTGGATATTCCAAAATAAGTCTAAAATTCACTAAAATCCTATACATTTGATAACAAATGGACAAAAACTTGATATGAATGAAGTTAAATCCTCCAGTCGAAAGATGAACTTTAGATGTTAGCAGTCTCTAATCTATTAAATAAAAGTCGGGAATAAGAAAGTAAACTAAACTTACTAATTATTTAGTCCTTATGTTTATAATATGAAAGTAAAACCTTCTCCAATATACAGACATCCGATCCTAAAGATCATTTCATTCAAAGCTATCTTCAACAAAAAAAATTTATATTTTATTCTTGTTATGTGTTGCAGAAGCATATCACCTATCAATCAAACAAATGAATCTAATCATAACACATGCATACAAGGTTCATTATAGTGTTGGCAATATTGACTTTTACCGTCAACTTTTTTTAGTTACAAATCTTCACAATAATCAAGAAATATAAATTTGGAGTAAATAATGATTTGTGATAATCAAATCTGAAATTGAATAGTGAGATTTTGTGAAAGATATATCTGAATGAATAAGAAATGACAATTAGAATGTGGATGAATGGATAGGAGAATAGCCATACATGTGCGCACGCGCGCACACACACATATAGGAAAAAGGGAGCCTACACTCGGGGGTGTAGGTAACTACCTACACCCGGCTCATTGTTTTCATTGTTTTTTATTTTTTTAAATGAAGGAGAACTAAATCATTATATATCACCATGGTGTCATTCAATTTAACTTAATTCGAGACTCATATAATCTCCATCCAGACTATCAAATTTTAACGGTCTCAAAATTGTTGAAATTGACTTATTTCATTTAAATCGAGCAACATTTGTGAATGAAGGCCTTCATATCGACATTTCGCTTGAAATATCAGTCTTATGTCGAAATCAAAATTTCACCAATATTTTTGCAAAATATGAAATCATGGATAGGGCTTTAAATATCTTATGTATTACCTTACTGAAAGAGTGATGGAGAAGGGGAATCGGGATTTGGGACTTTCGTAAGATGGTTCTTTGTTCAATATCATTAATCATATATATATATATATATATATATATAGAGAGAGAGAGAGAGAGAGAGAGAGAGAGGGGGGGCGATCCTATGAGATGAGATTTTATGAGATGGTGAGATGGGGCATTCTGGACCACAAGTTGTTGTATTCTCTCTCCTGCCTTTCTCTCTCCTGGTTGGAACTAGTGGTCCAGAATGTCCCATCTCACCATCTCACCAAAATCCCATCTCATAGGATCACCCCTCTATATATATATATAATATGGGTAAAATGAGGCTGCCACTTAGAGGGAACTTAGCTCCCCCCACCTCATTTTCTCTATTTTTATTTTTTTTGAAATTTTCTTCTGTAAATATTCATCACTATATCCCTATATAAAGTCATTCAAATTTTGTGTGAAGCAGAGACTCTTGCGGCCTCCATCCAGACAATAGTTTTTTAACGGTCACAGTATTTTTTAAATCAACCCCATCTAGATGGAGGTCGTAGAAGTCTCTGTTTCACATGAAATTTTGAATGACATAATATATAGATATAATAATGATTTTACATGGTTTTTATTTTCAAAAAAATAAAAAAAATGAAAAATGGGGCAGTACCCTTGGGGGCATATACATTTTACCACATATATATATAGGAGTTGATTCCGCCTACACTGCAGGTAATTAACTACACATGACCTTTTTCATGGTTGTTGGATTTTTTTAAAGAAAAACCTTAGGGGGATTTGCTTATTATATCGAGGAGGATATGTGTTTCAAGTTTATGCAAAATAAACTAATGCATTTTTATATAACACCTTTATACTAATAACTAAATATGTGGATCCACTAATCTGAATACAAATATGACCCTATAAATTGACATTGTTTTGAAGGCAATGCCTCCAAGGCCTAATGGCTACAGGGGTGGGGGTCTTTTACTTGTTGATCGGATAACAAGATCTCCTTTGCTTTGCTCACATGGGAGGTCATAACAAGTTAGAACTCAAGGCATCTCAACATTGTGCATAATATGGCATCAAGAAGATTGTGGTTTCACCAGAAGTTCTCACAAACTTTATGACAATTTTGTCTATGGCAACAATTTTATTAAATTTATTATAAATGGTTGCTTCGCAGAAAAGTCAATTAAGATTATCTATGATAACAATTTTGCCTAAAACCTATGATCATCAACTAAATGATCTAAAATAGTATATACTATTACTTACTGACTATATTGCTAAATCAATATTTATGGGGCCCAATTTTTTTGGTCCTTGATTTTTTTCTCGTCGGAGATAATCCACAGACTTCAACTTCAATGGACCTTATCCCTTATCCACACCACCACTCTCTATCTTACATGTTGAGATTGAGAAAAGGACAAAGATTTATTTTTAAAATGATATAGTCCAAATATTCTACATGAAATGGATCCATTCTACAATTTTGTTCTTAAAATTGGGAAAGAATCGAATCATTATATTTTTGTGTGGTTTGATTTGTTCAACCGGATATAACTAGATTTATTAATATTTCATACAAATAAATATCCATTATGATGTATCATATACTTATATTACTTTGTAAATTCATATAAATATACATGTGATGTCTAAAATTAATCATTTTAGAAATAACCGGTAAATCGATAATTGAATACCAGGTTTAGCATGATGCTTATAATAGTGTGATGGCAACACCTTCTTGACATGGAAGTACCTTCTTGACACACGCACCCACGTACACTGACATATCTTTTTTTTGTAAAAAATATGATGACTTTATTAGAATACGTATAAAATTTATATTATAATGTGTAGGTTTAATGTTTGTATTATAATGCACAATTTTGTATGCGGTTTATATTTATAATGTGCAACTATAATACAAACTGTATACATATTCTGCTGAAGTGTTCGTGTTTTATACAAAAAGAGGACGGTCTTCTTGAACTCATAAAGGACTGCATCCTATTGGAAGGGCCTCCTATATGTAGGTTTCAATGGGGCTTTCCTCACCTTATTTTCGATGTTGTTTTATTTTTTTCAAAAATAAAACCATATACTTTCATCACTATATCTCTCTAATATGTCATTCCAATTTCGTCAGAAACAAAGACTCATATGCCCTTCATATTGAACAAGTTGATTACATCAATTCTAGACCGTTAAAATTACATGTTCTAGATAAAAGGCATATGAGTCTCTGTTTCTGATGAAATTAGAATGACATATTAGAGGAATATAGTGATGAAAATACATGCTTTATTTTTGAAAAAAAATCAAAAAATAGGGTGGGGCAATCCCATTTTTTCCTTGTGTGTATATGATCGTGTATTACGTGTTTTAATGGGCATAATTAATGAGAATATAAAGGTTATTGAATAGGACAATTAGTTAAATGTTTAGATAACTATAGCTGTATTTTTTCCATGAAGTTGCTGAGGACAGTAAATACATGAAGCGAAGGCATAGAAACTCACATATTACCCAACTTTAATATTACATGAGTTGACATGTATTCTCCCTAACTTGGTATTAAACCTTTAGTCCCTTTCTCCCTATTAAACCTTTAGTTACGATATTGACTCTCCCTAAGTTGGTATTGAGCTGTTGTGTTTGGATGCGTGTGCGTGATACTTTTGGAGATATTACATGATATACATGGAGGACAAGGACTAGCTACCCTTTTATGCGAGGCATCATTATACATGAAATGAACAATGGAAGAGGTCCAGTAGACCATCAATGGAGAGGACCAATTTCACCAGTTATTGGAGAGGGACTTGTCGATTGAAGGGCAGGGATAGGATGCAATCATGCAACAACCAAGGTCTTACTGCAACTTGTTCATGATCAGATCATTAAGGGCACCATTTTTCCTTTCATTAAGACTAACTCCCACTTGAATTACTACCATCTAGCCAAGTAATATCAGAAAGAAAAACATTTCACGAACTCCACAAAAAATCAGAGGCAATTCTTTCAGGCAGGAATTGCTAAATCCCAGACATGGGTGTTTGCTCAGAGTCTGCAGAAGGCCTCATATAAAGAGAGCCATGATACTTTAACCATCACAACCAAACAGAAAGAGAAAAAAACAATGAAAATAAATCACCATTCTAGTCATGTGTGTGTATAAATAACACCCTGCAAGCTCAATAGGAGAGAGAATATATCACATGTATCAGTAAAGAAGAGGAAGCAGAGAAGAGATGGGAAGAGGTGATACCAGGAATCCTTGAAGGAGCAGCGGATTGGTTTGGGCTAAAGAAGAGCAAATGAATGGATGACGAATCCCTCCCTCTGGTTGGAATGGGTTGCGGTGCGCTTTCGTGAAGCTTTATTTTGGTCGTGAGAGGCCCTTTTTCATTTGTTCTGTCTCGTTAGCTTGCTGGATTTTCTCTTATTAAAAGAATATTTCCGATAAATAACGAGACTGAACAGAAAGATATGCGGAAAATATATATATGGATTTTTACACTACAACCCTTGTAAATTTGTATGATTATGCAACAACCTATGCAAACTTCATATTCACCCAATAACCACTGCAAACTTATTGACTCGTATATCAGTGGTTAACTTCCATCCATTTGTGTTGAGATTATTATTATCCTTTGGTATTATTTATGTTTTTTTCACTTCTTCATGTATCTATCTTGTAATTTACCTAAGGGTTTTTCTCCTATATAAGAGAGCCCATGGGTTCTATGAACATCAAGTAATTGATTTTACCCAACATGGCATCGGAACAACGGTCCTAGACCGAGGTTCCTGTATCCCACCCTAACCCTACCCCCACGCATCGCCCCACTTCCACGTGCCCACCTCCTCCTCGTGTGCCCCGCCCTGCCCCATCCCTCGCACCCCGCGGTCGCCCCACCATCCACCCCCCGCGGCCTCCCCACCGTGCCCAGTGGTCGTCATGTGTCCTGCGACCCCACCGCACCCGCACTTGCGCCCTGGGTCTGCCATACCACCCTGCGCCTAGGGATGTCAATTTGGGTCTACCCATTGGGTACCCGACCCGAACCCGCCCCATTTAAGGACCCAAAACCTGTCCCATTTACTTTTGGACGGGTTTGGATTTTGAATTGACTACCCATGCGGGTATGGGTTTGGGATTGTCTTGTGGGTACCCGAACCCGAACCCGCCCCAAACCTGAATAAAAATATATATAAAGATAGATGTGTGTATTGCATTTTAATCAAACTAGACCCAAATCCATTTCATATCTAATATGTATCGATCTACATGTATAAATATCCAACTCAAATTTCTCCTCTCCGTCCATTTTTTCTTATTCAACTAACTTTTTATATCTTTAATAAATAAAAACTATCAATAGAAAAGAGTTAAACACTTAACATATATAAATATTTAATATTATCTATATAGTGCAATTTTTTATGAATCGTCATATTATACGATCTCACTCTATTTTGTCTATATGTGAAAATCTTGTATACATTTATAAACAACTTTTGGGTACATGGGTATCCGACGGGTATATGGGTACCTGCTAGAAAGTGCCGTTTAATAAATGGGCGGGTATGGATAGTGATATTATAAATAGGTACGGGTTTGGGAAAAGTAATATCCGCCCCAAATCCGACCCCCTGACATCCCTACCTACGCCTGTGCCTGCGCCTGGGTCCATCCCCTTGCGTCGTACGGTCGCCCCACCGTGCCCCGCGCCTGCACCCCCGCGTATGCCTGCACCCTGGGTCTGCCTCGTCACTCCGTGCCATGTGCTTGCGCCTCGTGCCCTACCATCTTACGCCTCGCACCCTTACGCACGCCCGCGTATCTGCGCATCTGAGCCTCGCTGCATGCCCTTGCACCTGTGCACATGTGTGTATGTTGCGTGCAAACATCCTGTGTGCATCCTATGTGCATTTATGTGCATTTCACATGCATCTCTGTGCCCTTACAAGCATGGTCATTTGTGTGCATCAACGCGCACCACTGCACTTAGGCTAAACAACAAGATATGAGGATGGTTGTTTAAGTTTACAGATACAATCAATCCTCTATATGTGATTATGTAGACTCAATTATAAAAGTCTAGTCCTCATTTTTGTTCCTGATTTCGACATTCTTGCTACCATGATACAGAACAAGGGTGATGTATTTTCGTCTGGTGCCTTCAACGGCCCGGTTCCCATCGTCAAGATGGATGGGACCAACTACAAATTGTGGTCCATGCAGTTTCGCACCCTGATGTAGTGCCATAACCAAGAGCACATTCTGACAGATTCAGAGCCAGAGGATAAAATTGGGAGTAATGCTTCTTGTAAGCAAGATGATGCCTATGCTCGCATTTGGCTCTCCGGGATGCTCACCCCAGAGATTTGCAATGATATTTTCAATCAACCCACAGTAAAGGCTATGTGGGATATCTTAGCAGCCACGTATGGACGGGTGAAAAATGAGAGCAAAATTCTACAGTTGCAATTTCATATTTTTTCGACCAAGCAGATTGGTCGACCTTTTCATGCTCACTTCTCGCATATTAGAGGCATGTTTGAGCATCTGCATAGTTTCATGCCTACTACTACGAGCACTGAGCAGCAATAGTCGTATCACAATGCAACTATGACGGGATATTTTTGTCATATCTTGACTCTGAGTACGATGCAGCATGTACTCAACTTGTTACAGGAGACATGATACCTCCGATGGAGGAGGTTTACAAGAGACTAAGCAGAATTACTACATCATCTACTAATGTGGCTCAGACCCCTTCTATGGCAGCCTCTCGCGGTAGAGGGAATACTTTGCAGTTCATGTTCGAGGATCACATTGTCGAGGAGCAGGTCGTCAGTGAGGCTCATGTTCACACTGCCACCATCCTGGTCATTCCGAGGAGACATGCTATAAGAAGCATGGGTATCTAGACTCTGACTGAGTTGTTGAGCAGACCAAACCTCCATCTACAGCTGCACCAGCTCATGATCCACACTTTGATGATATTGTTTCCAGGCTACGTGATATGATGACTACTCCAACTACTTCGCCTGCAGATTCTTCATATGTCTCACACACTACTAGAGCCTCTTCAAGCTTACCAGGTATTGCTTTTTCCTTACTAGTAACAACAATTCAGATTTGTCTGACTGCATCATGGACTCTGTCACTCTGGAGCATCTCATCATATGTGTGGTGATCGAGCATTACAGGTCTATCCCTCTGGGTAGATCAGTGGTTATTGCCAATGGGGTTCATCTACCCATTGTTGGACAGAGGGAGATTGTTCTAGCTTCTTTGATGCATATGCAAAATGTCTGACATGCTCTAGTATTTAGATGAATCTTTTGTCTATTAGACATATTACAAAAGATTTACATTGCCGTGCCATATTTGATCCTTCTTATCTTGTGTTTTAGGACATACTCACAGGAAGGGTGATTGGATGTGTCTATGAGCTGAGGGGACTTTACAGACTCGTCCATCCTCCTTGTGCAGGGGCTTCTACTATCCCTTTTGGACCTGTCTCCCCATTTCTGTGGCATCTCCGCTTCGGACACCTTCCTCTGTAGAAGTTGTCATGTCCTCCCGCATATCTCTACTCGTACTAGTCTGGAGTGTGAGGCGTGTAAACTTGGGAAGTACCATCACTCTTCTTTTCCAAGTCGCCAGAGTCGTCACAGTGTCCAGTTGTTTGAGTGGGTTCACTTTGATATATGGGGTACTAGTCGCATTCCTGATCATCAGGGACATCGATTTTATATGGTCACCGTTGATGATTATTCTAGATTATCTTGGGTATTTCTAATGAAGAATAAGTCGGGGGCTGGTCCTATTATCAAATCTTTCCTTATTGAGATTAAAAATATTTTTTATGCTAATGTGAAATTTATTCGCACTGACAATGCCTTGGAGTTTTCTACTTTACAGTTATCGAACTTCCTCAGATCTATTGGTGTTATTCATCAAACTTCATGTACTTACACTTCACAATAGAATGTACTACTGAATGCAAACACCATCATCTTTTGGATGTCACAAGGACTCTTTTTATTCAAAGTTGAGCTCTTCATTCTTTCTGAGGTGATGCGGTTCTTACTACTTGTTACTTGGTTAACCGCATGTTGTCCCCTATGTTTGGAGAAAAAGTTCCTTTCTTCATTGCATTTCCCGAGAAGGACTTATTCTCACTTACCTCCAGAGTCTTTGGATTTGTGGTGTTTGTCCAAAATTTTACTCACGGTTGTGAATAGATCTCTCTTAGAGCTATCAAGTGTTTTCGTTGACTATTCCCGTACCCAAAAAGGGTATCGATGTTTGATCATGTTGAAAGAAAATATTATGTGAGTGCATATGTCACATTTTTTGAGTCTATTATGTATTTCTCTCCTACATGTGACAGGTTGTCTAATGCTGAATCTGGTAAGGATATCTTTGTTCCTCTACCATCGATATCTCTACCAACAAGTCCTCATGATGAGTATCAGTCACCTCCACCTCCTCCACCACCCCCTCCTCCACCTCATCCTTCATCTCAGTCGACCATACTCAATTCCTACCTCATTTTTATTTTTACAGGTCCTCTACTCACCCCTCTGCTCTTACGTATTCCTAGTTATCCAACACGCTCCAGGTATGTAATGAACACATTGTTTCTACTGATGACACTAGTGATATGCTTGATCCACATGATACTACACAGGAGAATATGATAGCATAGAATAGAGTGGCTGATGACCTTGATGTACTTATTGCCTTGAGGAAGCCCCGACACAACTGTGCTAAGTACCCTCTAGCTGCGCGTGCTTCCTTGGACCATCTTTCATAGGAATACACGAAATTTGTTACGAGCCTCTCAACCATTATCATACCATGAACATATCAAGAGGCCATACAGGGTATCAGTTGGCAACTTACCATGGAAGAGGAGATGGTTGATTTACAGTCTCCTGGTACATGGAGTGTTGTTTCTGTACCCTCCAAGTGCATCTGTAGTGGGGTGCAAAAGGATATTTACGGTGAAGCAACGAGTAGATGACAATATGGATCACTACAAGGCAAGGCTTGTAGCACGTGGTTTTACCCAGGCTTATGGGGTGGATTATCAGGACATCTTTTCTCCAGTGTCCAGACCCTCAACATTACACATTCTCCTATCAGATGTTGTTTCACGTGAATGACCTCTTTATCATCTTGATGTGAAGAATGCATTTCTATATGGAGATTTGCATGAGGAAGTTTATATGTAGCAGCCACATGGTTTTGTTGTTGAGGAAGAGTCTCAGAAGGTATGTAGGCTCCACAAGGCTATTTACAACCTAAATTAAAGTTTTAGAGCTTGGTACTAGAAGCTCTCAGAGTTGATAGAGCATCGGGGATTTGTTTGATCCACTACAGATCATTCACTTTTTGTTCAAAGGACGTGGAGAGGTACAATTACTATTCTTGTCTATGTTGATGATATTATTGCCACTGGTGATGATAAGTAGGGCATTCAGGCAGTTAAGGATTCCTAGGTCAGCAGTTTATGACCAAGGATCTTGACAATCTCAAATACTTCCTTGGACTAGAATTCGCTAGGAACCGGCATCGACTTGTGATGACCCAAAGAAAGTTTGTTACTGATATTCTATTAGAGACAAGTATGATAGCTTGCCACCACTCCTATGGATCCAAGCATGAGACTATATGATGACGATACTGAGGAGATAGATAAGAGGAGATACATGGAACTAGTAGGGAAGCTCATATATGCTACCATCACCAGGCTAGATATATGCTTTATTGTTAACAAGGTGAGTTAGTTCATGGAGCATCCCAGGAAGATGCATATGGATGATGTTTATATGATTTTGAGATATCTGAAGTCCTCACCAGGTACTGGTCTCTTATTCAACAGATGCACGTCTTTTGACATCACAACATGTGCAGACATAGATTATGCAGGATGCCCTGGGACAGGATGTCCACTTCTTGGTTTGCTATATTTATTGGTAAATCACTCGTGTCATGGAAAAGTAAGAAGTAGACTATAGTTGCCATATCTAGTGGAGAGTCCGAATACAGGGTCATGGCTCAGAGATGCACATAAATGATGTGGGTCAGGTCAACTCTGATTGATCTTGCCATTGATGTACCTCTTCCTATACAGAATCTATGTGACTCATGCAGCACTATTTATTGCAAAGAACCCTACATTCCATGAGTAGAAAAAGCACATAGAAGTGGATTGCCACTATACAAGAGACATGATTCAGAAGGGTCTCATATCTACCTCTCATGTTTCTACTGAAGATCAGACTGCAGATATATTCACCAAAGCACTTACTGGAGGCTTTTACCAAAGATGTTGTTCCAAGCTAAGCATGATAGACATATATGCGCCAGCTTGAGGGGAAATGTTGAGATTATTATTTTCCTTTGGTGATATTTATGTTTTTTCATTTCTTCACGCATTTATCTTGTAATTCACCCAAGGGTTATTTATGTAACATCAAGTAATTGCTTTTTCCCAACAATTTGGTTGTTGAATAGGAACAAATTCGTCAACAATATAACATGTTTGCCCTTCATGTTGCATGAAATTTACAAATACTATCCTTTGATCAACATCACAATCTGCTCACTCCCAACTCCTTAAGGCTTGGAAAGATAGGGCAGTGGCGAGTGAGCACCACTACCAGTGCAGTGGTCATTGATAGAGGTGGTAGTGGTGATGTCTCGAGAGAGAAAATACTTGCTTTGAGGGATACATGACACTAGAAGAGTCAAAGAAGTAATGTAGTAGGAGTCAAAATAGAACTGGAATATAAATAGTTTTTAAGAATTTACATTTTATTTGTAATTAGACATTATTTTGTCTAAATAGGTATGATGGAGACGATGATTTCATTTAATTGGTTCAAACGGGTCAAGTGGTGACTAATATCTATTTGCTAAATTAAATTATCCATCGATTAAATTATTTTCCCACTGATGATAAACTAATTGAATAAATTGGTTTGGTTTGATCTTTGAAACTCTAGTAGCAATTGAAAATATGGTTATGGATCCCTTTAATTGCAAAGAACCTTGATTATTACAAAGTTCGAGTTTTAGGTTACCCATTACTAAGTAAAAAATTTGTTGTCACAATCAAAAACTTTGATGATACAGATCATCAATACAACATTTTTTGGTAATACTTGTGGAAATCCTTGTTTTATTTTTTATTTATCGAGTAATAATAATGTCTCAATTGATTGTGCTTATAATCCATATGTGAAGAGAAATCAATCTATATTCAACTTACTTTTAAAAATATTTTTGTTACCACATCTATTGCTTAATGATAGATATCCATTGCTAAAACATGTATCTTTGACCTATTTCTTGTGGTCATTATCAAAAAGAATCAGCAGATAATTGACGTTATATGAACATTTAACAATGGAAATAAAATTTTGTAATGAACTAAAAGAGTAGAAAGATAATTTTATAATGAATTTGTCATTTGTTACGAATTTAACATTGAAGATATGATAACAAATATTCAAACAATAAATTATCATAAATTATGACAATTAATTTTGTGGGTGGAATTAGAACGCTAATATTCCATAAAGGTGTGAAGGTGATTGCACTTCTTATGAAATTAAAATCACATTGCAAGTAAGGATCACTCAATGCATACCATCTTCTGGAAATGGATTTCCGTTTGTGTCGATACATGTTAAATCAAATTGAATACTGATCATGATCATCGTTCAGAGGATGAATCGATTCGCTCTGCTATTTACTCCTTTTGATTTTAGTCGAGAAATTATTTCTGGACCACATAAATGCCATATTTGTGGGACCTATTTTTTCTAGAAAATAATTCACATGCTGCCATTTTCATATGACCTTATCTCTTATCCATATCCACCATTCCCCAGGATGTATGTGGAGAGACAGGGAAAACGACATTAGACCGATAATATAAGTTTTCAGTATTTTACTTAGAATCGAATTGAGGTTTTTTTTAATGCAAGATTCGTATTTGCATCTGACTGTTTATGATTTTCTTTTGGGCTCAATAGTTTTTAATTATGGCACTTTAATTTTTCCAACCTTTATTCTACCTCCTATCTTTTCATTCATCAATTCTTTCCCACCCCATTTCACACAAAAACAAAAAGCAGTTTTTTACATTTAACTCCTATTAATTTCTGCAATATCAGTTACTTCGTTTTTTGAAATATCAATTGTTCCCCTACTTTTTTATAATTTTATAACTTGTACCTTTCGAGCTAGTTACAGTTTATCCTCCGTCCCAAACAGATGTTAACGTTTGAACAAAAGAGTTATTTGAAAGAATAATTAGCATAGATACGTATTTTTCAACTTGTTCTTTTTTGGCTTCTTCCTCTTCCTCCTCAATCTTCATCCTCTTTTGTAAACCCACCTCCTTTAGTACCCTCCTCCACCACCCTCACCTCGGCCACCTTCGCCTCCTTCGACACCCTCTCCTCCGTCGCCTCCCACTTCCGCTACTCCCACCTCTGTTGCAGCCTCCGTCCTCCTCCTCCAATTCCCTCCTCTGCCTACCCCCACCTCCAGTGTTCGCCTCTCCACCTTCGTCGGCAAGGCATAAACCATCCATTTTGTCTGCGAGTTCACTCTCTCAACCATCCTCGCTCTCGCTTTCTCCGGTGAGGTCATCCCCATTATCACATCCATCATCGTCATTGGTTGTGTCGTCAGTGCCTTTTCTGCAGAGCTTGGCATGATGCAGGTCTACGAGCAGACCGACTTGCACCACATGCTCAGCTCATCAACTACTTCATGACGCTGAGGGTTCTTTCTTGTTGCCTGCATGCTAGTTCTGACGCCCACGGGCTTTGTAATCGGGTCAAAAAACTGCACATCACGAAATAGGAGGGGGCAAAGGAGGTGGGGATAGGCGGAGGAGGGAATTGGACGTTGCCGTGGAGGGCACGGTAGATGACCTATCCGACCATGATGGGGATGGAGGTATTGCACCATATGAACCTTAGGATAGTCAAGTTTAGGATTAAGCATTAGGTTGGGCCGGCCTGATTAGACTCGAAATCCAACCCATGTAGCCCGATCCAAACCCGAGCCTGTTATTTATTGGACGGTCTTTGGATCTTAAATCAAGCCCAAATCTCTTTTCAAGCTGACGAATCCAAAAGCCCAGCCCATGAGATAGACCCGTTAGATTGGCATATTTTTAGGCCTGAACCCAACCGAGGTATGGTATTAGTGTTGGCATTTCACTTGAATTCCCAGTTCCCACAGAAAAACCTCCCCCAAATCAGGAATTTATAACTTATGCTTCTGAACATTTGACTATTTTTAATCCCAATTCACAAAATTTGTTTTTATAACCCCTGGCAGTTTGCATAAGTATTGTAAATCATGATATCAAGCCATGCTGGGTTGACAAATTGACATTAATATGGTGATTTACAGTATTATTACTCTAAGGTTGATATTTGACAATACCTTTCAAATGGTTTGGCCCAGCATGACCCGGGCCCATAATGTTTGGGCCAATCTTGGAATTGGGACAAGATTTTAATAACAAAATGGGTCTAGGCCCGACCCGTTGGTCCCTAAACTAAAATAGGTTTGGGCTGAGTCAAGTCTAACCTGGCCCGAACATGACCGACCCATGCTCAACCCTAATCCAGATGCAGGAAGGGGATGGTCCTTTTTCGGTGGCGTTGTCTTTGTTTGTGATCACCTGAGGGAGGAGTTCACTTTGCGGATATGATGTGGGATGTTGATGAGCCTCCTGTGTAGGGGTGTCTATCGAGTTCAACGAGCCGAGTTGTCCTCAACTCGGACTCGAACTCGATAAGAAACCTAAGGCTTGAACTCGGGCTCGATAAGGATCGAGTCATGGATCACCAACTCGATCTCAAACTCGTCGAGTTCGAGTTGACTCACGAGCCTCTTATCGAGCCATGAGTTTCTGAGCTGGCTCACGAGCCTCAAAATGAGCTGGCTCACGAGCCTCTTATCGAGTCATGAGTTTCTGAGCTAGCTCATGAGCCTCAAAATGAGCAGGCTCATGAACCTCTTAATGAGTCATTGTTCCATTTTATACATTAAATTATGCAACTGACATTTGTAATTTTGATTTTTATACTCTTTTCTGTAGCTTTTTGGGCAAGAAAAATGTTAACCTCTATTTTATATCAAACTCAATGTGGAAGTTTCGGCATATATGTTTTTAATTTTTTATTAAGAGGGAAAATGAGTTATCGAGTCGAGTTTCCGAGTTGAACAATGCCGAACTCGGACTCGACTCGATAAGCTAACGAGCCATAAAATCCAACTTGGGCTCGGGCTCGTTAAGGTTTCGAGTCCGGCTCGCGAGCCCTTAACGATCCGAGCCCGAGTTGAGCTCATCGAGCTCGAGCTTTCCTGACAGCCCTACTCTTGTTTATGGGCACACCACCACTGATATTATAAAATACAGAGGGGCATAATTGATATTGCGTAGTTAAGAGGGGCATAATTGATATTGCATAGTTAAGAGGGGTATAAATGCAAAAAATCAAAAATAAAACGGGTTTATAGCTATGGTTTTTTTATTATCGTTAACGTAACATCCTCGATTTTATTTGATATGACTGCATAAATAACCAAATCTAATTCTATTTTAATCAATCTTGTCTATTTGAAATCATACAGATCACACATTAGAACCGATAAGCCGATTGAGATCGTCCAATAATCAAGCAATGATTAGTTAGGCTACATCCTTTTAAATTCAGGTCATGTGTGTATTAGAAGTCTAATGGGAACCCAATAGGCCACTGTCTCTCAATTAGGGATGAAAACTTTCGGATACGGATAGAAATATAGATATAATCATATCCTTCTCCATTTTAAAATATGAATATGAATGCGAATATGAATATTGTTGGATGTGAAAAATGTGTTACCATATCCTTAAAAATGAATACGGATGTAGAACGAATACGAATCAGATATGAATAATAACAGAAATATTTAATAGATTAACTAAAATATACATGTTTCACAGAAGGTTTACACATAAAATAGATATAACATATATAGTAATTTCATAACAACTATATCAACAATGATGAATGCAATCATAAAATATTGTTACGCATATTTTAAATAAATTTATCACTATACTTATGTATGAAAACAGATATATGAATACGAATACGAATACGAATACAAAATTAAGAAGTTTAATTTTGGAAATTGCATGTCCCCCAGAACCAGTGGAGATGTTTAATTGTGGAAATTGTAAGTCTCATCAGAGAGTCTTTGACACTGGACTAAGGGATGAAAACGAACGTGAATATATTCGTATCCGATCCGCTATAGTATTCATTTATTCACATTCGTATATTCATTTTCGTGCATAAGTTTAGTGATAAATTTATTTATAGCTATACGTAATAATATTTTATGATTGCATTTACCATTGTTGATATAATAGCTATGAAACTACTACATATGTTATATCTATTTTATGTGTAAACCTTCCGAAACATGTATATTTTAGTTAATCTACTAAATATTTTTGTTATTATTCATATCGGATTCATATTCTTTTTACATTCGTATTCGTTTTTAAAGATGTGGTAACACATTTTTCACATCCGTCAATATTCGTATCCGCATGCGTTTTCGTATTTTAAAATAGATAAAGATATAATTATGCCTATATTCATATCCGTATCCGACCGTTTTCATCATTATTGGGACCTCTCTCCCTTGTTCACATCTCGCACTGGGAATCCTGACTCTCCACTCTCATGTAATCAGTTTCATGACAACAAATACACCACATTTATGAAAAGTTTATTTGAGTATATGTATAATTTTAATATTGGAATATTAAATATGATTTTCCCCCTCTTTATAGAATAGATCCAACTGATCTGTTCTTTATAAAATGAATGGCTTGATTTTCTCACGACATGTATGGAGGCTAATACTATGCTTGCCCCCTAAAAGACCTAGCTAAATAGGAAATCCCAATTCATTGGGCCTTTTTATACCATCAAGTAGATTGCCACAAGGATGCCATATTCTCGAAGTGTAATATATGTGATTTAACAAATCCTCCTCTATCTGTTGTGGGTCGACAGCTCCTTCTCCTTCTTCAAACTACGATTCGTATTTTTTATATAAAATTCTACGTTCAACGATATAGCAAGATCCGTTTTGCATCATATTTAACTAATTCCGTGGTTCGGATCGAAGAAACAATGTCACTCGACTATTATCAAAAGGGATTTTTCACCCATAACCCGAGTAATTTTGCAATAACAATCATAACCCCACATAATCGTGAATTACATAAAAAACCTCGGATAGTCACTCCGTCTCACACCCATAACCCTCCGTTAATTTAATACATTAACTCAACCATAAGAATGAGTTAATCTAACCCATCTACCATTGAACAGTTAGGATTAGTCAAAATAAAAACGGAAAAAATCCTGCAAAACAGAGGCAGGTTTGTAGACGATGGGTGTTCTTGCTGATTTGGATGCAGCGGGCAGCGAG
The DNA here is from genome assembly GCA_037367405.1 of Ottelia alismoides. NCBI lineage: Eukaryota > Viridiplantae > Streptophyta > Magnoliopsida > Alismatales > Hydrocharitaceae > Ottelia > Ottelia alismoides. The sequence goes on along the minus strand of JAZKJV010001366.1, from coordinate 458,572 downwards.
CTTACAGGAGGAGGAGCTTAGGTTCCTGCATGTGCTTCCAGGGGAAGAAGGGAAGCTCGACTAATACAGATTTCTCTATCAAAATAACTATAAAACCAGAATTGAAAGAATAGAAACATAATCGATGGAGAATCGGTAGACACCACGCGTCTTAGATGAGTGAATGTGTGACGAATCACATGGTTCACTGACGTGCATAGCCGCCCGCACCTAAGCAGGGTACTGATTTCTCCTCGAACTACAATAGAAAATGAATCGGAAATAAAGATGAATCAAGAACAAAGCTTGGAAGAAAAGAGAATGAATCGAAATCCTAGCTTACATAGCAACAAAGAGAGGCTCATACCTTTTCCTCCTTTTCTCCCGGCAACGCTTCGCTAGTGCTCTTTCCCTGCCTCCCACACCTCCTCCCGACCTCTCAATCCTAGCCCTTGGGGTGGTGGTAGTAGTGGAAATCGTAGAGAATGAATGGGTAGGGGGTATTTATAGGCTCTAGAAAACCGCTAACTATGGTTAGTAAACCATGATTTAGCCCTTGACCGCAGTTAGCGGTCCATGGTTTTGGCTCATGGTTTTGGTCAAAACTTATCCGAAACTTATGGCTTAAGTTAGAATTTTCCATAGGATTCTAGATTCACTAATGATGTTTAATTAATGCTAATCATGATTAACTTTCACTAATCACAATTTACTTTCGCAGCTTATTCTTATCTTTTGCTAACTATTGATTAGAATTTACTAATGGTCATTAATGGTTTTCAATCTATCATTAATTTCTTTAATCATGTTTAATTAGTCTTAATGACAGTCATTATGGGTTAATGACATCTTAAACCTCTTTACTTCTCTTTCTTCCAAAAATCATAACAATTCCAAACGAAGTCCGATTCATATGAAACAAATTTCGTTGGTTTTCTCTTGACGAACCGGATCTTATGATATAGGATCCGAGAGGGACCAAGTTCAATGCTTTATAATTATAACAACCTTAAAGGAAGTCGTCCTCGAGACTAGAAATGAAGGCATAACAACCTTAAAGAGGATTGAAATCATAACAACCTTAAAGAGAATGAACACCATTTCATTTATAAAGAAGATATACAACACATAGTGTTATCACTCAAATAAATAAGGGTATTTCTCTCTCATTTCTGCCTCAGATTCCCATGTGGCTTCTTCGAACTCTTGGTTCCGCCACAATACTTTAACTGGAAGCACCTCTTTATTCCTTAACTTCTTGATATCTCTACTTAGTATTTCCACATGCATTTCTTGTTATGTCAGGTCTGGCTCAACATGTAAATTTCATAACTTATCTTATGCTCTGGATCCCAAATGTACTTTCTCAGATTTGATACATGAAAACATCTTGCCGAAAGATGTGGAGGAAGCGCAAGTCTATACGTAACTTTTCCGATCCGCTGAACGATTTCAAAGAGACCCACGAACCTGGGTGCCAATTTTCCACGCAAGGCAAACTTCTGAAACCCCTTCATAGGCGATACTTTGAAGAATACAATAAAAAATATAAAGAATAAATAAAATGACTATTTTATTAGGTATACTATACAATAGAGGTCCAAAATCTAATTTTGCGTATTAACTCCATAAATGAATCCACCATCATTAAATAGCTAATTAAAAGTTATATACAACTAAAAGTAATTTGGTGAATTTTGAGTTCATATGGAAAAGATATGGGCCTGTGAAGTTGGGAGTTTGGACTTTTATTCTGAGTGTAGAAAGCACGCTAGGCATTATTTTTATGTGAAACAAATTTTGTATTTTTCTATATATTTTTATCTACAACTTTCATATGCAAAATTTATATATTTTGATTATAAATAATAAAGAATTAAATATATCCCAAAAAGAACTTATTGGAGATTTACAAATTAGGGTTTTATTGTATTTTTGACCCTTATCTCCTTGATGAACGCGAAATTCGCCTCTTTAATATTGATGAATTGTAGTATAGGAAGCGAATTTCGGTCGATCAAAAATCACGATCTTTAAATGTCGTGGAATATTTTAACTTGGCAAGTCTACCAAGGTCGAACACAGGGACACAGCTGCCTAACATGTTTACTGAATTTCGATTCGTTAGGCACAATGTGAATTAATTCCGATTTCAGGTCCTCATGCAAATTATGCAAATTACAAAGCGATGCCATGATGAATGCATTTTTAATTGGTTTTTATGCAAGTTAAAGAGATGCATGAGCAAATATGCAAGAGAATATGTATGCTAAATAAAAGGCTACAATTATACCCAAAAAATGTGAGCAATACAATATAAATGTGAAACAATGTCAATTTAATCCATCATTGAAAACGGTCAGCCGATCACAACAAGCATGAGTAGAACAGGGTCTCAATTACCACATAAAAATTCACTTTAATTAAAACAGGAGCAAATGAGATAATTAAGCATGCTAAAATATAGAGGACAAAACAAGGATCAAAACGACACTAAAATCATGCAATTTGGACCTACGATGCTCAAGTTATGCTAAAAACAGTGCAAGGGCATAACTGTAATAAAAATGCAAGAAACTAAAGGGATAAATATTGCATTTAGGTCTCTGTAAGGACCTAAATGCAATTAGCAAAAACCTCCTGGGCCCAAATATAATTTCTCCATTACGCGCAGGGATCTATTTGTAATTTCCAAAACCCGTCGGGGCATCCCTGTAAAATACCCTAGGCGCACACGTGAGGCACGCGCCTGGAGGACCATTATGTAATATCAGAAAATTCCTGGGTCTTCTCTGCAAATAACCCAACACCACACGTGCTATGCACGTGCAATGCCAGGCTCGGGAGGAGGCTCTGGCTCGGGGCACGTGGCGATATCTGGAGGTTCAGCAGGAGGTTCGGATGACCCGAGCCAGTAGGTTGGGCTGTAGGCTCAGGTCAGCCACGTGTCATCATATGAGCCGTCCGATCCGGATGATCGGACGGCACCTGTAGCACCATCTTCCTCCGCAGCCCATCGGAGAAGGTGGGGCTCCGGCGAGCTGCTGATCGCTCCGCCTCACCTCGTGAGGCGAGGAAGGTGTGTAATCTCCTGGCGAGGCTCGTGGTGACCATGCGAAGCTCCGGCGACATCTGGAGTGGCGAGAAGGAGCACAGTCGTCGGAGGAGAAATTAGTGATCGACGGGGTGGCACGAGCTCCGGTCATTGAGGGTTCCTGCGAATGTTAGGATAGCTGAAGCGAAGTGCAGGAGGTGCGTGAGTGAGGTGAGTGAAATGGGGGCCGTGGGGCGACTGGAAGCGGGAGCCCGGGGTCTTCTTCTCCAGCGAGGCGGCGAAGGAGGTGATCGGCGTTGAGGGGTTCTGGAGAAGGGAGAGGGAGTCCGCGTGAAGGAGGATGGCGTTGCAAAGCTGATGAAGGGGTCAGAATAGGGTGATTGTGGCGATGGGCGGAGGGAAAATTAGAGAAAAACAAGAATAAAAATCTCCTCACCGGAGCAAGGAGTTGGCGGGGGAATTGACCTGGGATTGAGCTCCGAGGAGCTCTGTGTCGTCGCCCTGGCTGCCCGTCCTTCGCACTGAGCTTGACAGACGTCATAGACGCCCGATACGCGATGGAGGAGCCGCGGGTCAACACCGGACCCAATCCATGATCGCTTCGACGTTCCGCCCCTCCGCTGGGAAGGACAGAGGAAGCTAGGAGAAGGCCTAATAATGGTGGACGAAGGTCAGAGGTGGCAGGAGGTGGGCTTATATAGGTGGAGGGGGTAGGACGGTTATGTGGTAGAGGGGCGTTTTGAAGCGGATGATTAAAGGCGTAGGAGTGATGGTGGCGTGTGGTGATGGTGGCGCGAGGATGGCAGAGGGAAGGGGGACGTGGGCGGCCGTTAGGAGCTCGAGGGGATGGTCGGAGCGCCGACCAAAAAAGGAAGGGGAGCGGGGGTTACGCGAGTCGCAACGGCTGGGGAAGAAACGATTGGAGGAGGACGATGAGCCACAACCGTTGGATCGTGAGATCCAACGGCTGGGAGTGGAGAGCGCGCGGAGGGCCACTCAGATATTAGGATCTGATCGCGTGACGGAGGGATGGGCGCTCAAGAGCGGCCCAGATGGAGAGCTGGTGAGATCCAACGGCTAGGGTTTGAAGGGGGACGTGGCGCGTTGAGGATCATTGGATGAAGAGGTGATCGGGCGGCTAAGAAGAAGGGGAGACGTGGCGCAAGGGAGATCGTTGGATGAGCGAGAGATCGGACGGCTGAGGATTAGGCGATAGGTAATGGCAGGGATTAGATATGGAGTTAGGATCCGAGGGCTGGGAGCGAGGCGAGAATGAATGGTGGAGATTAAGGTGGGGCGGAGTTGATCCGACGGCCCAGGAAGGGCGCCAGGTGGCGTGAGATGAAGCGGGCCACGTGGCGGCTCCAGAGAGCGCCACGTGGCCCAATGAGAAAATTCAGAGAAAAATACAAAAAAATAGAAAAGAAATAGTTAGAGGTCGAATTAGGAAAAAGTCAAAACATGAAAGTTGCTCATCTCGAGGAGATCTAAAACTTTCATGTTGGTCAAAAAGCCAAAAGAGGTCATTTGTACAAAAGCTATTTTTGGGGGTATTTTTAAGGGGATAAAAAAATACCGATTTTGTGGTTTTGAGATGTTTTTGTATTTTTTATCTTTTTAATGATCAGTGAATTATAGACAATTATTCTACCTAATTTTTATGGGTTTTTGAGGATAAAATAATTACAAGAAAAATAAGAGGAATTAAAAACAATAATTTAATGGTAAAATATATACAATATAATACATGATAAAAACAAGGAATTACAGGTGATTTTTATTGGATTGATTAAGCATGGGGTTTAATTTACGGTTTTTAGCATGATGAATACGAGATTCATCACTCCTCTACTTTATTCCTTGTCGATCCAACCATCATGATGCTTAGGTCTCGAGATTTAGAGTCATTCAATACAATTAGTATTTCATTTATTTTTCTTGTATTTTCTTTATTCTTTTATTTTAGCTTTAAACATAGTATTTTATACAACATTATATAATAAACATATGTATTATTTAATATAAAATAATGCTATTTACATGCATTTAGGTAGGGTGTAAAGGCCAAAATGAAGAATAAATGTGATGAAATGGAGATTCATCACCTTTACCTTCTTGGTTTTAAAATAATATAATTAACTTTGAACCATAAATCCAATTTTTTCAGAAATAAAAATATGCTCTTACTGCCAGTTTTATCATGAGCCTGATCTATTCCTTCGTCTGCTACTTTCTGAACCTCTTTTCTTGTCCCAGAAAATTTCAACTGATATAAAAATCTTAATCTTGGCATTTTTTATATAGAACAAAGTATGTACAATAATATTTACCTCCCATCTGGATACAATGTGTATGATTTGTTCCTTCATCAAGTCCCACTTCATTCTCACAGGATGATCCTTTAGACATATCTTCTTTCTCGTTATCGTCTTGGATTTTCTCCTTGATTTCAAAGTCTTTATTGACCTTGACTTTCATCAAATGACAAACAATACACACACATACAGTTTTTATACATTTAGTGTTTCCAATAAAGCTCAAATGATCAATAACCTAAATTATATTCCATGGTTCGACTGAAAAGACATTCATCTTAAAATCATTACGCATGTATACATTTTAAATCAAATAAGCAATATCTAAACATGCAAGTTCTCTGTTTTCATATAGATCCATTACAACTATCCATAGAATTTAATCATCTTAAAATTGACATCCATGACAGCATTGTATATCAAATATGCATATAGTACAGTTCTAAAACTTTTTGGTTGAAAACAATGCATGGAATCAAAGCTCAATTGCTTAAGATATACCGATTTCATTGCACAAAATCCTACATTGTAATAATGTTCCAAAAACCCTAATTTCAATAAAAGCATAGGAAAGAACTCATTACATAGTAGGACTCTTAACTTGTATCTTGCTACCTCAGATCTAGAGAAAGCTTCCTTCTCTTCTTTAGGAGAAGACGATCACACAGTGAACTTCACCCTAGGTTTTGGGTACCAAGACCCTCGCAAAGTTGACGTCGCCTCTTTGTTTACAGTCTCTTAGGTACCGTTCGGTTGGGGGAGTTTACCCCCCTTAACCCACTCCCCATCTCTCTCATGTAGGTCCCACATTTCTCTTTTTTAAAAAATTAAATAAATCAATTTTACATCATCAATCCTATCAAAAATAATATATTATATCATCATATCATATAAAAATTATAAACTACTCCACTTCTACCCACTTTTCCAAACTTCAATACAATCATATCACAATAACTACTCACTTTTTCAAACTTTAATACAATTATATCACAACAAACCCACTTCTAACCCACCCCCAGTTTAACCCTCTATCCAAACACCAAAACCTCAAAACGGGTTACCCTCTATCAATTTAACCCGCCTTAACCCGCTAACCAAATGCACCCTTAAGGTTTGAGTGAGGAGTGAAAGCCTCGGAATTCGATTCTAAAATAGGCGTTAGCTTTTCATTATTATGCTAATTAAGTATCTAATGGATTTTAGTTCCAAAAATAAATGAGTGAGATTAAATTTCAAAATAGCACCCCTTTCATTTTCTGATGTAATTCTAGTTTTTTAACACCATTGCAGTATCATAGTTCTCCAAGGCTCACAAAACCCTGAAGTAGCATGTATTCTCCTCTAGCATTTCTTTAAATATTTCCAACAATCCGCTCTATATGTTCAATACTTTTTTAAAAATCAATACAAACTTTATTAAGCGATCTATATTTTCTTAAAATTCATCCCAAATTGCTCTCTTTTTTTTTGAAAAATTGTTATATTATACATTTTTCAACATTTTTGGTACATTTTCCCATGATTTTGCAACATAAAATATCCAGTTCGACTCATTTTAAATATAAAAGTAACCTCTTAAATTGTTAGCAAGAATTAATGTCCTTCCTCTTTTGGCGTTTTTCATTTAATTTGAAATTGTAATTTCTCTTTAATATAATTCTTTGGAATTTTCAGATTTTTTTTAGATTTTACAGCATTTCCATCTACTTTTAAAAGAATTTTATATTTTTAAATAATTTGTCTTGTTTTTTTACCATTTATCATATGATTTTTCCAAGTGAGAAATTAATGATTTATCAGGTCCTTATTTTACCTCAATAACCTTTTTTCCATAATAATAAATCTAATATTTTAAATTTATATCTAGTAAATTCATTTTAAGCATTAAGGTTTGTAAAATACCCTCAATAAATTCCATACGATAATTACCAAAATTATCATTTTAAATTTAAGATCTGTAACTGCAAGCCAAGTATTTGTAAAACGGGCTAAGTTTTGTATATTACTCATCATTATATTATTCTTTTCTCGCTTAATCATCTTAAAATTTTTTGAAGAAGAATAAACTTTGTAAAGCAGGATCTCATCTCCCTTTACTTTTCAATCCATCATTTGTTTGTTATACCATCACCTTTTTGTAAAATATATTCTATAAATTCATTTATTATTTACTCTATTTGTAAAATTCTACATTTTTTAGTAGCTTCTATAAACAATAAATTGAATAATTGATCAATATTGTATATAAAAAGCATAGTATTGTAAAATAGATCAACGTTATGTAAAATCACATTCACATTTTAACTTGTAGTGACAAAATCTCTAAAAAGTTTTTTTTTCTGTTTCTTAGGTTTCTTTTAATTTAAATACGCATTTTTTAATTAACATTCTTTATCCTATTACATTTCTGCTATTAGATTTATAAAGCTGAACTTCTTTTATGTTTCGAGTCCATCATTTGTTTCGAATTCGATTTTTTTTGTAAAATACCTCTTTTCTATCCACATACTTTGGTTATATTTGTAAAAGTATGATTGTTTATTAAGTTTGTTTATAAGAAGTAGTTCATTTTATTGATCAATATTGTATTTGAAAAGTATACCTATTGTAAAAATAGATCAACCTTTTGTATTTTTTTATTACACTTTACCATTATTGTCCACTTCACTTAGTATTTTTTTGCATCTTAACTTTCTACATGATCCTTAAAAGGAAATCTCATGTCGTATGTAATGTCTCATGTCTTAAGCCCGGTTCGTTATCAGGGATTACTAGCCCAGATATTTGTTGAGTTTGGGCCTAACTGGAGCCCTCAACCATAGCCCAAATGCTTAAGCTCATGTTATCTAGTACTAGCCCCAACTACTTATAAGTCGTTAGCACACTTTGTGATTACTGGATGTGGTACTATGTTTGAGGTGCTACAATCTCTGCCGCTTATATTCATAATATCTTTGTTACACATTAGCCAATGACATGGTCCTAATAATGATGGTAGTTGCACCCTTGGGTAGCCCTTTTCTCCTAACACTATGGTAGGGGTGGCTTCACCTCTTGGTTAGCCCTTTCCGCTATTAGAGGGAATCCGTTTTTGTCATATGTAATGTTCCATACCCTAGAGCCAGTTCGTTATATGGGATTACTGGCCTAAATAAACTGTTGGGCTTGGGCACAACCGGAGCCCTTGATCACAACCCAAATTCCTCACGTCCAGGTTAACTAGTAGTAGCCCATACTACTTATAAGCTACTACCACACTTTGTGATTACTAGATATGGTACTATGTTTCGGGTGTTACAATCACTCCATTTATATTCGCAACATCCTCATTGCATAATGACCCACAAATATCTCCAGTAACATCGACAACCCTTTCCTCTTAACACTACGGTAGGGTGACTCCACCTTTTTGGGCAACCCTTTCCTCTATTGGAGGGAATCTACTCTAATACCATATGTAACATCCTAAGCCCTAGACCATGTCCGATATCGAGTATTACTGTCCCAACTTGACAACCTGTTGGGCTTGGGCTCAACTGGAGTCCTTGACCACAATCCAAAATGCTCAAGCCCAAGTTAGCTAGTAGTAAGCCCCTACTACTTATAAGCCACTACTACACTATGTGATTACTAGTTGTGGTACTATGTTTGAAGTGCTACATCGTATCAATTTAAAAATAGCATTCTCGCTTCAGTAATATTCATACATGCCAATCTTAAGTTGCGCAGAAATTCTCAAATTATTTTTATTCAATTAATTTCCAATTTGCAAGTCATCATTATTATTTGTAAAATGTAAAACACAATTGTGTGTAAATGTAAACCACAATTGTGTGATACTACTGTATTCTTGTAATTTACGTGACGTAATTTAATTTCTTTAATCTTCACACATACTCTCTCAAAGCATATTCTTTAATCTTATACAAGGAGTCAACAATTCAACTCCCAACAACAACAACAATAATAATCTTATACCAAGAAAATCACATAATAATAATAATAATCCTATAAATGAAATTAAATCTATCACCAATGTATAATAATAATAACAACAATATAATACCAACTGAGATTTATAATTTATTCCTCTGTCTCTCCCTCCTTCCTTTGTTCCTAGCGGATCTTGGACATTGGGTAGGATCAAAAATCTTAGTTACACAAAAGAATCGAAACAAGGGAGATGGAGAACAGAGGAGACGGGAGGACTTATAGATACAGATGGGAAGTTTTGGAACAAATCAAATACTATACCACACAGAGCAAAGCCTTTGCCATCGCCATCTTCATGTACATAACATCTCAGAACAGCTCCCAATTGAACTTCACCGGTGGTGATGGAGGAGGAGCAGACACTGCTGCCGCAGACCGGGGCGCTGAAGGAGGGATGGCGGAAGCAGACGGTGCTGATGAGAGCAGATCGAACGGCTCCCAATTCGTCGTCACCACCGTTTGCGGCTGCGAGGGCTTCTGCTGCTGCAATTGATTGGAAACAATTTGCACGTTCTTCACCTTGAGCACATCCAATGTCTCGACATACTTCTGCACTCTCTTTACCTATGTTCACACGAAGAACATAGGTTAAAGTTGTAAGGATCAGTTTTCCTCGATAAAATTCAGATTTTTTGTAATAGAAGAAGAGAAACCTGGATCCTTCTCTGCATTTTGGTTTCTCCTACGGCGGTTACTGCATCCAGCCTCAGGATCTGGTTCATGAGCTGCTCGATGAGCGCGACGATGTCGTTGTCCGCCACCTTCTTGCCCTTGGATACCAGAGACTCCAGAGTCGAGACCTGCCAACGAAGGAGAAGCGGTCATGTACAACAGCAAGAAAGCTGGGGATACGTACTACGTACCTGGCCGGCGAGCTTGTCGACATCGCGGCTGATCTGGTGGACAGTCCTGGCGGCATTCTCCATCTTGGCACTCTTCCTCAGCTCCAGGGACTTCCTCGCCTGGCCTGAGGGATCCTCCACGAGCACAATCTTCGACCTGTCGCGCACGCCGGACATGTCGAGGAAGGCAGCAGACTCCCTCTCCCTGTCTTTGAACAGAAGCTTCTGTCCCTCCGGATGCAACCCGGTCTCCGCTGACAACAGCTTCTTCAGCTCGCCGAACGATGCTTGCGGGCTTATACGGATCTCGTGGTAGGCAGCACCGTATTTGACACGCACGCGTATCGGCAGCGGCGGCGCGACCACAGCATGATCGCTGTCAGGGTCACGCTTCTGAACGAGCATCCCGCCGGGGCGGACCTCCCAAACGTCCACCTCGGCGGGATTAGGGGGAGACGAACGCGTCCCCTGCACATCCACTGCGGAGAATTTCTTCGCGATGGCTGCCGGTGATGGACATTCGCTTATGGGATTCAGTGCAGGGGGCTTCCTACTACGTAGCATACCTGCTGTCGAGCTTACTGAGCTATGGATAATAGATGTGCTCGGAATTGGAGCCTCTGTGGACGAAGTTGAGATGGAAAAAAACCGGCAAGGAGGAAGGAGGTGGAAGGTGGGTATCGAATAATGCAGTCTCGAGGACAAGGTCTGGACATATTTATATAAATAGTGTATTTAATATATAAAAAAAACTCCAATTACCCCCATTTCGCTATGGCACACAGATTGGGAGGAGATATGTTGGGAATACTTTATCAATCAATTATCAGACCATGTTGAAAACGAAAAAAAAGTGAGAAATGCGACCAACCGACAAATGTTAAAAATGGCCGCAGCTTCGGGTGAAAAATCTTGGCTCAAGTTAACCCCCTGGCGACTAATCAACAAAACACTTGTTTGTATATGGCGAATTGAAGGCACAGGTCATGGGACCTTGCTCGGAATTGATGGGAGACAGGTGGCGGTCGGGTCCTACGAGCTTGGTCCTTGTGGCCGAAAAGGCCAAAACGGTACTGGTGGGGGTGCTAATGATGGCTTGCGGTCAACGGGGCCTTTGATGGGATGTGGGCTTCAGATCTCTCTCTCTCTCTACGTTTTATCCCGGACGAGGGCTTCGGGTAAATAGCTCGTGTCTGTGAATTTACGAGGATTCGCTGGGATATGCTGGCGGTATAAGCGTCCGATCAGGTAAATATATGATTCCGTCGGTGCTGAGGTGCTCCCTTTATTGAATCCGTCTCGGAAAAGGGGCAAAATAACGATGATGCCATCTGCCGAGTTCGCTCTCGCAAGCCCCATCGAGTATGTGGCGGTATGGTAAATACTGGCAAGTTCAAGCCTCGTATAAAAGATCCCGCGGTATTTGACAAGAGTCTGCGGCCGTAAAAGGGGAGAGGGGATCCTATGCTGCACGAGGGATAGCAGCAGACTTGTAGATCTAGCCGTTCATACGTTTTATGTTTTTTTTGTGAATGTGTATCATGCAAAATCGTGTGAATCGCGATAAAGATTGAACGGTTTCCACATCTATAGCAGACATATCACCACAACAGAGGATTTGTGTCCATATAATGGACCCGTATTTGTACATAGGGATGAAAACGGATACATATATATCTGAATATCCGCTTACTGTATTCGAAAAATTATCGGATATGGATATTTGCATCCGAATATTAATCGAATACGGATCGGATATGGATATGGGTTGTAAAAAATTTTCGGATACTGATACAGATATGGTCATGGCTTGAATATCCGGATTCAGATCCTGATATCCAAATACAATATTTAATATTATTTTATATATTAGTTAATATAATATAAGCCGCAATCCTATGCTATTATATTAATATTATCCATTATATAATACAATATGTTAATGATATTAATAAATTCATGTTTCTTTTGGGACGAGCATAAACAAAACTTATAAAATCCTATACCCTTTTAGCTTCCGGTCAAGAATGTAGATCATATTGACACTTCCTTTTGTTATGATGCAACTTATTATATTTCATTGTCATTTTTAAAATCTTTATGAACTTTGATAAAAAAATCAATTCATACTCGTATATGGTCTTTATTCGATCCGTATTCGGATTCCATGTTTATTGGATCCATATTTGGATTTCACTCTTTATCCGATTCGTATTTGGATTAGTTCTTTATTCGATCCGTATTTGAGTCTGCTCTTTATTCGATCCGTATTCGGATTCGATAAATATCCGATTCGGATTCGTACCCCTATTTTTAATGATATGATTTCCATAATGCATATCTGAATCATATCCGTATCCGTATTCGTATACGATAAAGATAAAGCGAATATGGATATGGAAATAGGCATATCCGATCCATATCCAATCCGTTTTCAACCCTATTTGTACATCTAATACCACGAGAACCTACGTTTTTTCCCACAAAGTTTTTTTGGGGACCTAGCTAAAGAAATAATGATTGATGATGCTGGCATAGTTAGAGATAGGGTGGAGCATTGGGCCGGGCCGGCCCTGACCCGACCCTGACCCGACCCGCAAAAGCCCGGGCCCGGCCCGAACCCGACATACAAATGGGCCGGGCCCGGGTCCTCATTTTTCAAAAATATTATACTTGGGCCGGGCCGGGCCCGAACCCGAAGTACAAGTGGGCCGGGCCCGGGCCCTCATATTTCAAAATATCGTATTAGAACTAAATAAGGGGATACGGATTTATAGTCATAATACATCCAATATTTCCTTCATACATCAATAGTAATATTATATTGTAACAATACATCCAATATTCGTGTGTTATGGACGAATTATATCCATAACAATAAATTGGAATCAAAGTGCAACTTCATGGAATCAAAATAAGTGCGGGTTGAGCCCAACCCGAGCCCGAGCCCGACCCGAACCCGAGCCCGAACACGCGGGCCTTGGGCCGGGCCCGGGTCCTCAGTTTGCTGAAAAAAGCGGGCCTCGACCCGGCCCAAGGCCCACGGAAAATTGATGGGCTCGGGCCGGGCTTTCCTGGGTTGGGCCGGGTCGAGCCCAATGCTCCACCCTAGTTAGAGATACTAATGGCATTGGCTTAAGAACTTCCTACCTTCCATTGATGCCACCGACAGTCCACATGAGTTCAGATCGAGCAGAGCCAAGTTGTCCTAGGGACACGTGGCGAGCAGCGGAGCCAACCTTCGTTAAAAAGAACAATAAAAAAATAAAGAAAAAACTCGAAAATCTTAAATATGCACAAGCTGGAATGCAACGTAAAAGGATGATGATGTGATTGTAATCCCCATACTTTAATTGAAAGCTTATTTAGTCCCCACGAATTATTATTATTATTACTAGTGTGAACCCCGTGCGTTGTACCGAGAAAAACCAAAGAAAATATCAAAAGCTATTTTGAATACAACAAATCAAGGGAAATTAATTTTATGTAAGGGTGAGAGAAGCTCCTGTTCGCAAAAAGCAGGAAAGCAAAATCCTAAAGCTTTTTACTACTTGCAAATTAAAGTGGCAATAAACATATTGCTAACTATGTACTCATCAAATATATTATATATGGTATTGAAAGAAAGCATACCCGCTAAAGAAGATGGTGCCTGATGATTTAAGAGTTATTTGAGGAGTTTTGTTGACTCCTTCATCGTGTAAAGTCTGGTAGTTATCGATGGCAGATAGTTTTTGACTTCCCTGATCCATTTGTCGCATAACTTATAAAAATGAAGAAGAATCTTCCAAGGAAAGGAGATGCATAGGGAGTTGGACAAATGCTCACGTGATGTCATGGTGGTTAACTGGCAAGATAATATGGATTCCTGATCCACACATTGAAATCACATAAAATCAACAGTAATTAAATTCTCCTCCCATGGGAAAGTACACATAAACATATCTCAAATTGAGACGACTATAAAAGCACATGGCACATGATCAACCCAAGTCTATCAATCTTCAGAGGTGCAACACAATCAATATATGACAACAATCATTATATTATTATAGTATATACACAACATGAACACTACTATCATGATTTCTACACGATTAAATTAAATTAAATTAAATTAAATAATATGATTAAAAAGAGAGACTAACAAACTTGTCTAGCCGAGCTAAGAATATAATTCTAGAATGAGTTCATTAAAAAGATAAGCTTAAAAATGTCATTAAGTGGTACTACCTTCAATAACAGTGCTACTAAGAAACAATGATCGACTCTCAACACTTAGGCCCCGTTCGGTTGGGGGTTTACCCCCCACTTTGGGTGGGTAAACCCCCAAAACCCACACTTCTAACCCACTTGTGGGGCCCACTCCCTTCCCATCAAAAAAATATATATTATACCATCATATCATCTAAAAATCATAAAATACTCAACTTCTACTCACTATTCCAAACTTCAATACAGTCACATCACAACAACTACCCACTTTTTCAAATTTCAATACAATCATACAATAATAACTACCAACTTTTTCAAATTCCAATAAAATCACATCACACAAACCCTCACAACCCTTAACCCACCAACCAAACACACAAACTCAAATCCGGGTTATCCACCCCTGGATAACCCGGCAGCCGAACACCACCTTAGTTTAATTCCCAGCTGCCAAAAAAAGAACAACAAATATTAAGATAATGTATTCAAGGATATGTTGGTAGTTGCAATAAGTAAATGAGAAATTTAACAAACAACTACCACACTGGGCACACCTTTTCTTTCTTTTTCTGGGGCAAGTAGTTGAGACTTAAGACAAGCGCAAAATTTTTAAATGTCTAAGTAGGTTTTTTTGGAAAGTTTCATTTGTATTGCTATAGAGACTTTAAAGTTACAAGTGTAAGGCGTTGGCCTTAGTTACAAAAAGATGGGCAATGGCCATAGATACAAAAAAGATATAAAGAAAGCATGGATGGAGTGAAATCACGAACCCAGGGGGAACAAAATCCGAGGTCCGTGCTTAGTGTATAAGAATTCTTGTATCCTTGGTAATATTGTTGGCGATAGACTCAGGGGAGGAGAAACTGGAGCCCGTCCATCTCGCATTTCTCTCTTTCCAGATAGCCCAAATGGTAGCCGCGAGGCCAATTGCAATTCGACGTCGTGTGACCGCTGGACTGAGCGACATGATCCAATCGATAGATTGTAAGAGGGAGCATGGAGCAGGAGTCACCAGACCAAGGCTGTTGCAGACCTTAGACCAAATCATAAGAGAGAACTGGTAGTCGAAAAATATATGCTGATGAGATTCAAGGTGACCGTAGCAAAGGTAGCAGGTGGCATGGGGAGAGATGCCATGCCTAACAAGCCGGTCCGTAGTAGGCAGCCGGCCAAGCACTGCCCTGTAAAGGGTGCAATAGTGTTTAGGTGATGCGCCCTTGACCCAGACCACAGCAGCCCAAGGCACAGGGACATGTCTAGGTCGCACAAAATCAACCGCAGAGGAGAATGAGAATCTGGAACCAGATGGCAGCCAAGTATAGGTCGGGTGGATGCCCCCCACCGCATCTCGGAGAGTTTGACGTATAGCCAGGATACACCACCACAACGGAGAGGCCGATGGGGTTTGTTGCACCTCAAAAATCGTGGATGTATGCAAGTACTTCTCATTGATGTAAGTAGCCCAAAGGGAGGAGTTGGGATTTAGAATCTTACAGGCCCATGAGAGCATCATAGCAGATTGGATTGTTGTTGTAGACCTCAAGCCCATACCTCCTTCGCATTTAGGTAGACATAACGTATCCCAAGCAATGCGGCTAACCCCAGAGTTCCAAAGAAAGGAGGCACAGAGCTTGTCAATTCTCCGCGCATAGGTAAGCGGAATGATTGTGCCATCCGCCCAGAAAAGGATGATACCTGCAACCACCGAATTCAATAGTTGCAGTCGGCCGGCCATGGAAAGGGCCTTGGCCTTCCAGCCACAGAGCAAGGCCCTAACCCTGTCTTCGAGCAACCGCACGGAAAAGCCTCTACCGTACGAGGAGGCGAGGGGCAGACCCAAGTAGGAGGCGGGGAGAGAGTGGCATAGCATGCAAATGCGGAGGCAGGTAGCAAAAGCAGTGGTTGAAGATTTTGTTCTGAAAAGCTTGCTTTTTCTGACATTCATAGCAAGCCCGGACATGGCTTGGAAGACATCTAGGATTTCCTTGACCGCAAGTAAGGAGTTGGTTGATTCTTTGCAGAAGAAGGGCAGATCATCCGCATATATGAGATGGGTAGGGGCGAGCAGTCGTCCATATCTTAGGGGCTTGAGTGCTCCGCAGGCAGCCGATTGTTCCACAATGCAAGAGAGAGCTTCCATACCAAGCACAAAGAGCAGGGGGCTCAGGGGGCCGCCCTGGCGAAGGCCCCTTGTGCCACAAAAAAATCCATTAGGGGAACCATTAACCATGATGGAGAAAGAAGCCGTGGAGATACAGCTTTTGATCCAAGCAATCCATCTGGGGCCACATCCTATGTTTTCTAAGCATTGAAGTATGAAAGCATGCTCAATGGTGTCAAAAGCCTTCGATAAGTCAATCTTAAGTCACGCCCTGTTAGAGGAGGATTTCCTGTCGAATCCCACCATCACCTCTTGTGCCAGCCTAATATTATCTCCCATAGTGCGGCCTTTAATGAAGGTTGTTTGGTTCGAGGAGATTAATTGAGGGAGGATGGCAGCCAGACGAGAGGAGAGGAGTTTGGCGAAGATCTTGTAGAGTATGTTGCAACACGAAATTGGCCGAAAATCTGATATAGTATTCGACGAGGGGACCTTAGGCACCGGTATAATGAAAGTTTGGTTGACTTCCTTGATATGGTTTCCTCCCATGTAGAGATAGTTGATTGCATCACATATGTCCTGCTTGACAAAGGACCAGTGCCTCCTGAAGAAGCCCCCGTTGAAGCCGTCAGGACCAGGGGCTTTTGTGGGATGGATAGATCTAACTGCGTGGGGAATTTCGTCCTCATGGAAAGGATGCTCCAGCCAAGATCTGCCCTCCGCAGATAGAATCTTTTTTGGCATCAGAGGAGGGAGTAGCTCAGGGCGAGCGACGGCCAGGCCGAGAAGGTCGACGAAGAAGTCCACAGCGGCACGTGCCACCATATCAGGCTTGTTAAGACAGCGGCCATCGCTGTCCATCAGAAAAGGAATGGAGTTGCGCGCAATCCTAGCTTTGGCCGAGAGGTGAAAGAAGCTTATGTTACGGTCGCCCAACTTGAGCCAGTCAATGCGGCTTTTTTGTTTCCAGGCTGACTCCAGATCAACCTCAAGGCTATGGCAGTGTTCTTTGATGTCGCGTTCGAGCTGGCCCAAGAGAGGGTCTAAGGGGTCAACTGCAAGGGCGTCATTGATTGCCTTAAGCGCGTCCTCCGATCTCCTGACCTCATCTAACACATTTGCACCCTTGGCCGCCCAATCCCTCAGCGCATGCTTGACGGTTCTGAGTTTATGAGCAACCCTGTATACCGAGTTTCCTTGGGCCTCCGACGACCAGGCCGTAGAGACAACATCGTGATATCCATCTCGGCCAACCCAGTAAGCAAAGTAGCGGAAAGACCTGGGTTTAGGCACCCATTGCACCAGAGTGACAGACATCAGCAGATGATCGCTCCAATGAAGGGGCGAGTATCGCAGCTTTGCAGCGGGAAAAGTCGTGAGCCAGTTTGAGTTCACAAGTGCCCGGTCCAATCGAGACGCAATCCTGGAAGGGCCAATTGAGGAGTTATTCCATGTCTAAGGGTTTCCATAAGATTCAAGCTCCAGAAGTCCGCAAGAGTCGATGCAACCGTTGAAATCGTCTTTGGATGAAGAGGTTGGGTTTCGACCCCCGATTTTTTCACTATCGAATCTCACAGCGTTGAAGTCCCCAATCACCAGCCATGGGACGTCCAACGAGTTGCTAGCGACATAAAGGTGATCCCAAAGCTCCTTACGAAGAGGCGATGAGTTAGCCCCGTGATGATCGCGAAATCCACCTCTTTAATAAGGATGAATTGTAGTATAGGATGCGGATTTCGGTCGTCAGAATACCACAATCTTTGAATGTTGTGGAATATTTTTACTTGGTAAGTTTACCAAGGTCGAACTCAGGGAACGGTGATTCTTAGTTGCGTGGTTTTAAATCAAATTAAATAATCAATTAATGCTCGAGTAATTTGTGTGATGCAAAAATATACAATGCAATAATGAAGATGCGAATGTGATGCAAAAATAAATTGAGAGAATTATAAGACTCAGGATCTGTAATTTGAACGTATTAAATCCTTAAATACATGATCACTAAATCCATCAAAATTAATCACAGATCAACATGTAATTGAGTCAAAGCTTCAGGTTAATAAATTAAGCTCAGAATAATTTGAAGCGAGATGTCAGGACTCCAAATAATTTTTGACTCAATTCCTCGAATAGTTGGCTATAAACATAGAGGAATAGATCTAAATAAATCCCTTGTGAAATCTTAAATATGAGATTAATCATCAATAATCGCCAGAGTTTAAAATCATTATCCGACCTCCTGCAAAAATTTATCAATCAATTCTCAAGAACAAGTATGTCAAAATAAGCCTGCAATAGTCAATGATGATCTTCATTTAATAATTGATAACAAACAGCCTCAGATCTGTCCACAATTGATGCTAAGTTATAGAGCACGGAATTAGCTTCGAAGCGACATATCATATGCTAAAATCGGAGTCCATATGACAAAGATATGCTAAAATGAAGTTTCAGGGACTAAAATGTAAATAAAATAAAATTTTTCTTGCAAAAAGGTCCCTAGGAGGACTTATCTGTAATTAATAAAAAGTTGAGGGTCTTTTCTGAAATTTTCCCCTGGCGAGGGTATTTCTGCAAATTCTTGAAACGCCAGGGGCTTTCTTGCAATTTTCCCACTTGCGCACGTGCCTTGCACGTGCGCCCAGGAGGCTCGGTAGCGGGGTTACGGCTCGGGGGTCCCGAGCCTGTGGCTCGGGTGATGAGGCGGAGGTTCGGGGTTCCGGGCCTACGTGGCCGCAGGTGGAGGCTCGGTAATTCCGAGCCTAGGTTCGGGTAGCACGAGCCTCTAGGCTGGGGCCTAGGCTCGGGTGGCTATCGCGGAGCGCTGGTGACCGTCGGATCAAGGGCCGCCTGCCCGATCCGACGGTATCTGTGCTTTGCGAGGTCGGGGCGGCGCAGCCCGTGGCTAGGGCGGAGCGGCGGTGGGCGCACGGCCGAAGCAGAGCCGCCGCGCGGGCGGTGGGGCAGAGCTTTGCGGCCGAAGCGCGGGGGGCGCAGTCGGCTGGCCCTAGACCGGTCGACACACGACCTGCGAAGGGTGGTCGAGGCTGAGGAGGCGAGCCCGGGGGCGGAGGTGGCGACGTGATGGCCGAGGTCGGGCGACAGGCCCTTGGCCGGTCGACACACGACTGGTCAAGGCGTAGGAGGCGGAGCGGCCCAGCGGAGGAGCAATGAACGTCGCAGGCGGAGGTGGCGATGAGGCTGCCCGGCGGAGGATGCGCTAGACCTGCAAGGTTTTGAAGCAGGAGAAAAGAAAGAAAAACAAGGGTACGGGGGACGACGTCGCCGAGGTTCGTGTGGAGATGGAGCTCCGACCTTAGCGAGGTCGGAGATGGAGATGTGCGGTGGTGTCGTCTCTCTCCGATGAAGAAGAGAAGGTACCTAGCTGTCCTTGACTGGAGCAGCAGCAAGGAGCACAGGTGCGCTCCTTGGATCACGCCTGCCGGAGGGCTTGGTCTTGCCTTGCTGTCACCAAGGTGTTGAGAGATGCTCCAGAGATGGCGGATGGCGATGGTGGTCGTGGCGGAGAGGGCTTTATAGGACGCCCTCGTAACGGTAAGCAGAGAGGAGGAGGCGGCGGTTACGAGGGAGGATGGGTAACGGCGGGGGTGGGGGGGCGGGCGTTTGAGGAAGAAACGGCTGAGGAAGAAGATGGTCGGGTCACGTGCTGGGCACGTGACCTGGGGGAGCGGCCTGGAGAGAGAGTGTATGCCGGGGTGCCACGTGGCACGCCCTGGAGCTGCCACGTGGCACCAAAAAAATTTCAGAATTTTGAAGGGGAAAAAGAGATAGAAGATGACCTCGGATCGAAAAGTTTTCTTCACGAAAGTTGTTCGTCTCGACGAGATCTACAACTTTCATGAAGGTCCTAGGAGTAAAAGAGGTCACCTGTGCAAAGTGGTATTTTTGGTGGCTTTCCATGTGTACGAAAAACCGCATTTTTGAGATTTGTAATTTTTTTGTGGTTTTAGAGGGGATAAAAATTCTAGAAAAAATACTATAAAATAGAAGAAAATTATTTACACATTAATCTAATTTTTTGGATTTTTAAAGGATCAGAAATCAGGAAAATAAAATAAAAGTAAGAAACGCTCAACTTTTGCACAGACCGACAACGGACACTTGTACTTGGTTAATTTCTTTGATCTCAATTTTAATCTGTTTTTGAATTTTTGCATTTCTTATTAAAACTTTCATCAAAGCACACAAATAAAAAAGAAATAAAATTAAAAGAGTTAGTTAAGCACATAAAATCTCAGGTCAAAATTAGCAAAAAGTTAAAATGCGCAAAAGAGGCCCAAAACCCAACTTTCACATATGAGCTCCGAATTTTACGAAATTGGTCTTGTTTTGAAGGTATTTGAAAATGGAGTACTTTAAAAGTTAGTAGACTAAAATCGGACACTGTACGTGGGAGATATGCTCATTTTAGTCCGTCAGATGTGAAATTTGACTTTGGGATTATTTGACACTTATTGGGGTTAGTAATTTTTTTGTATTTTTTATTTAATAAGATTAGTAATATCTACACAATAGAGGTGGTTTTGGGTCAATCGGAGTTAGGATGAATTAATTAAAAATGTGAGAAGTTAGCGGCTTTTTGGGCTAATTTACACTGGGATTTTTAATGCAATTTATGCAGATGAAATGCAGATATTATTTACACATGCATGATGGATAATAATGCTCTATTAATGAATAATTACTGGTGGATGATGGGGAACAGAGCTTAGATGACCAATTTTAGCATGATGAATACGAGATTCATCATACCCCTATACTTAGACCATGCTCGTCCCCGAGCATGAATGAATGACTTAGTTGATTACATCCCTGACTGTGTAAGTGATTTTTTCAAGGCTTAATTCAGATAAGACCCTAATTTGAGTGATCCTAAAATTCTGAGCTCACCCAAGCTTTAATCAAAAGGAATCCAACTTCTCTAATTTTCAGACTCTCTGTTTGTACATATAATATAAGGATATGATTTTAAGTGTACTGCATTTCATGAGAGTCAAGTCGAGACATCTCCCAAAGTTCCAATCCAAGAGACTCTCCTCTAGACCTGATCCTCAACACTAGAGAATAAGTCTATTCTTGCTTCAGTCAACCGTCTCATTAGTTTGTCAGACTTGAAAGTGTATATGGACGGCCAGTTGATGGAGGGCATAGGATTGTGTCTAATTTTCTCTCCCTTACATTGGAACAAGGTGCCTCTCGAGTGCCTTATTACTCAACACAAGTATATTTTTATTTTGTTGATCAATGTGTCCGTCAAGAGAATTTGGAGTCGTCAGCACTTGTTTTTCTGGGAGTACACCGGGGTGTGTCTCTTTTGAGTATCTAAGATACCTTCGACACCCAGACTTGTATCGCTTACGATGCAGGGCCCTTTTATGGTGTCAGCCCGACTCCTTGGTCCTAATTAGCGCTTGGTCCAAGTGGACACTTTGAAAATGTTTGGGAGCGCTCGCCATTGGTGGAAGCTCATTTGGAATTTGATTTTGGATGATAGAGCTTTTCTTTGACATTTCTTTTTCTTTTCTTTTGTTGGCTAGCTCCACTGCTTTTACCAAAAGTTGGCGCACACTGATCAACAATTTTCATTTAGTTTCATCACACCCTGGCACTTAGGTCAATATCAAAAAGATAGCATATGAATCTTGTTCACATACTAGCTAGGGTTTTGCTGACACTCAGGTTTTCTGAAGCCTTCATTAACTTTATCCCATCCTCGAATATCATCAGATCGGGTCTAAACTCAAATCTATAGTCCTAGTTCCTTAAGTGATATCTCAACTCATCTCATCAATCATGCAATTATGGGAGTGATTGTGCTGATCATATTCTTTTTGAATGGTAGAGATGAAGAGTGCAACATAGCGCTCAAATCTTTCAAACTAGGGAAGTGTGGATTATTAAGTTCTAAAAACCCTAATGACTAAGGCAGGCTAACTCAGAATCTCAAGATTTCAGAAATCAAGTGTCCTAAAAAATCCTCAAGCCTTGAGTGATAGTGAATGTGTCAGGAATAAATCAACCAAGAATGCATGAAATGCTTGATGAAATGCAAGACCATGATTGATGCTGTTTTTTTAAACAGGTATTATACACACTACTTGTACCCATCCCCGATGTTAGATAAAACGATTAAAGTACGGGCTATGGATAACTTTAGATAAAATATATACAAATACACCCCCCTATACTTAGCGTGTGCTATGTCCCCATGGCACAAAGTGAAATGTTGACATAGCTCGTACTAAATATAGAGAGACTAAAAACAAAAAAAGAGAAGTGATGTATAAACAATGGTAGCGGTCCCCCTATACCTAGGCTCAGGTCAGCCTAAGTATAATCGGATAATTACAGATGGGGAACCGGGAAGAATTTCGGATGTACAAGAGAGTGTAGGTTCCAGAGAGGTGTGCTATCTGGGCAGATCAAATTTTTCATCAAAATCTATGCCCTGAGTGAAGGAGATTTGTTCAACTTGTACTAATTGCTCATTGGATTCGACAAAATGTTTAAGCAGCTGACCGTTGACTATAGATGTTTGCGCGCTATCTGCCGTCTCTGAGATCTCAACACTCCCATTATTGTGTACCTCTCTTACAATGAAGGGTCCCGTCTATTTTGATTTCAATTTTCCTTGGAAAATTTTCAACTTTGCATTAAATAGCCAAACTTTCTGCCCTGGGACAAAGATCTATGTTCGAATGTTCTTGTCATGCCATCTTTTTACTTTTTCTTTGTAGATGGTGCTGTTTTCGTAAGCATGATTTCGGATTTCAGACAGTTCATTCAAATTCATGTCTCGGTTCTTCTTTCCTTGGTGACAGTTCCAATTAATCTTTTTGATTGCCCATTCTGATTTATGTACGAGTTCTGCGGGCAAATGGCATGGTTTTCCATATACCATTCTAAACGGGGAGGTGCCCAATGGGGTCTTATAAGCCGTTCGGTAAGCCCATAGAACTTGGTCCAGGAGTTGGGACCAGTTCTTCCTGTCAGGGCGAACGAGCTTCTGTAAAATTCCTTTAACCTCCCTGTTTGACACCTCGACCATGCCATTGGATTGTGAGTGGTAAGGAGTAGCGACACGGTGCTCGATGCCATATTCCTTAGTCAACTTCTTCACCTCCCGGTTGACAAAGTGGCTTCCCCCATCAGATATTAAAACTTTTGGAATTCCAAACCTCGAAATAATATGATCTTTCAAAAACTTGCAAACAGTTTTGCTATCTGCAGCTCGAGTAGGGATAGCCTCCACCCATCTAGATAAATAATCTACCGCGAGAAGAATATATTCAAATCCTTGACTATTGGGGAATGGGCCCATAAAGTCAATGCCCCATGCATCGAATATGTCACAGATGATCACTGGTTGCATAGGCATGACATCTTTGGAACCAATGGTTCCTCCCATTCTCTGACAGACGGGGTACGACCTCACAAAATTATAAGCATCCTTAAACAAGGTCGGCCAGTAAAATCCACATTGCAATATCTTCTCAGCGGTCCTCTTCCCAGAGTGATGTCCTCCCGCCTCCAAGGTGTGGCATAGATTGAGGATACTTTGATATTCCTCTTGAGGAATACATCTTCGCCATATGCAATCCGGTCCTTCAAAGAAAAGGAAAGGATCTTCCCAATGATAGTGTCTCGCGTCAGATATGAGTCGATCGATTTTGTTTCTGGGCCAACCTTGAGGAACTTCATTGGTGACGAGATAATTCACCGTGTCCGCATACCAAGGGAGTGAGTCAATAGCAGAAATTGACTCGTCTGGGAAGGTTTCACAGATGGATTCAGATTCCGGAATTTTGTTATGTTCAATCCGTGATAAATGATCAGCCACGACATTCTTAACACCAGGTTTGTCCTTAATCTCCAAATCAAATTCTTAAAGCAGTAGAATCCATCTCAGAAGTCGTGCTTTTGCATCCTTTTTGGCCATTAAATAGCGAATGGCAGAATGGTCTGTGTAAACTGTCACCTTAGATCCTAGAAGTATTGATCGAAATTTTTCCAAGGCAAAAACCACAGCAAGCATTTCTTTTTCGGTCACAGCGTAATTTTTCTGAGCAGGGTCTAAAACTTTGCTTGCGTAGTGAATAGCATACGGGCTTCCATCTTTTCGTTGTCCTAATACAACCCCTACAGAGAAATCAGATGCATTTGTCATGATCTCGAAGGGAAGAGACCAGTCGGGAGCTTGTAGGACGGGTGTCTCAATGATTCTTTTATTGAGTAATTCGAAGGCTTCTAGACACTTATGATCTACCAGGAATTCGGTGTCTTTCCCAAGAAGGTCTGTTAACGGTCGGGCAATTTTTGAAAAGTCTTTGATAAATCTCCTGTAAAATCCGACATGCCCTAGAAAAGACCGTACTTGTTTCACATTTGTGGGTGGCTCAAGTTTTTTGATCGCATCAACTTTGGCAGGGACAACCTCCATTCCCTTCTTGGAGATGACATGCCCTAGTACAATGCCCTCTTTTACCATGAAATGGCTTTTCTCCCAAGTGAGCACCAGATTCACTTCCCTGCACTTTTGGAGGACTCGATCCAGGTGCGCTAGACAATCATCGAATGAATCACCATGGACCGAGAAGTCATCCATGAAGACTTCCAGGAAATCCCCAACCATGTCGGCAAAAATTGCAATCATGCATCGTTGAAAGGTGTCGGGGCATTGCAAAGACCAAAAGGCATTCGCTTGAATGCGTATGTGCCGAAGGGACATGTGAAAGTAGTCTTTTCCTGATCCTCGGGGGCGATGGCTACCTGATTGTAGCCCGAGTACCCGTCTAAGAAACAGAAGTATTCTCTCCCTGCCAATCTCTCCAGGATTTGATCAATAAAAGGCAGCGGAAAGTGATCCTTCTTCGTTGCAGTATTCAGGCACTTGTAATCCACACAGACACGCCACGACGTAGGTACCCGTGTCGTAATCTCTTCTCCCTCCTCATTGGTGATAATCTGGAGTCCTGACTTTTTCGGGACTACATGCAAAGGTGACACCCATTTGGAGTCGGAGATGGGATATATGAACCCAGCTTTACACCATTTTTCGATCTCATTCTTAACCACTTTCCGTAAGTTTGGATTCAATCTACGTTGGCATTCACGGGAGGGTTTAGCATTATCTTCCAAGTAAATATGGTGTGAGCACAGGGCTGGGTTAATCCCTGGAAGATCAGATAATCTCCAGCCTATAGCCTTGCGGTTTTTCTCCAAAACATTAAGCAGGCGGATCTCCTGCTCTTCGGTCAGTTGTGAGCTGATAATGACCGGAAATTGTCCTTTTTGTCCTGCAAGGAAGGCATACTTAAGTGTAGGGGGCAATGGTTTGAGTTCAGGTAAGTCAATGATGTTTCTTGAATCTGGTTCTGTCTGTGATGTTTGTTTTTGTGATGTGGACGCTTGTAGTGTATCAATGTTGACCACCATCATGGTTGTATCAGGGATCGGATCGCTAATAATGGAATGAGGTGTGGCAATCGCCGCATCCGATCTGTGTTCCTTACTCAAGGCTTGTCCATAAGGAGAATGGACTGACAGGTCTAGAGTGGCCTCTGAGTCTCCAAGAGTATAGGTAGATGCATGGATGAGCTGGCAGACTAAGTCATCATCAATTTCCTCACCAGATGAGGTTGATTCTATCATAGCGGCTGGGTTTTGTCTCCAGGACCCAGCTTTTGGTTCTGTAATTTCAGTCTCAGTTTCTGATTTTTCAGACTCGGTGCTCGACTCAATGTCAGGTCTTTGGAACCTAGTTTGCTGCATTTTAAGTTCAACTTTTCCGAACTGGATTCTCCCGGATGTATAATCAAATATAGCTCTTGCGGTCTTTAGGAAGGGTCGCCCTAGTATCATCTAGGAATCTTTCCAATTTCTAGGGACATCCATGTCAAGAATTGTAAAATCCACTGGGTAGTTTTATCCCTCTATGTTGATGACAATGTTTCGAATCTCGCCCCTAGGTCGCTTAGTTGATGTGTCTGCGAATTGAAGTACGGCTGCAGATTGTTTAAGAGGACCTAGATTTAGATGCTCATATAGGGTTGTGGGCATGAGATTGATGGATGATCCATTGTCTAACAATGTTCTTGCAAACTTGATTTCCTTGATGTAGCTAGTGACAAAGTGGGCACCCATGTCTCTCTTCTTTCTTGGCAGCTCATTTTTTATGAGACGAGATGTGGCTACTGAGAGTATATGTTTCTTTGTTCAGCAAGGAGCTTGTTTGCTGGCCCTTGTTGGTGTGCATCTCACCTTCAGGTATTTTCGAAAAGCTGAGTCTCTTTCTATCATCTCGTCTAGGGACAGAGTGACCTTAATATTTTCCTTACAGATGCGGGCCATCTCTTCATCATTTTTTTGGTTTTTTATGTTTTTCTTCTTTCCTGCCGTAAGAGCACGGGGGAAAGGAATGGACTTGGTATGATCAAGAACATCACTTTTATTGAATGAAAAATTTCTTACAGGACTTGGACTCGGACTAAAAATAGGGAAATTTGTGGTTGGTGGCATTTGTTTGTCTGACTCAGACTCAGACTCTCCATTATATCCAGGTGGTGTGGGTGGGACTTGTTCTTTCTCCTCCTGTCGTTCTTTGTCAATTCCCCCAGGGTTGTGTGAATTGGTGGACACTGGGGCTATGTCTTCGTGTTCCTTCGCTCGATCAGGCATGGTTACGGTCCTTCCGCTCCTAAGAGATATATGATAAGAGTTATTATTCGAGGAGGGCTCAAGTTCAGGTACGGAATAGTCAGAAATTAATACCTGATTGTGTCCAAGGCTATTTGGGTTAGCCTGGACTTGTCTGGAATCACGGTCTGGGCTCTCATATCAGGAAGCTCATCCAGCACTCGCTGGAGCTCTGGAGAGATAGCAGAAGAGGAGGACCCTTGGTCCTGCCTGGCCTGAGGTCGCTGATACAGGCCTTGTTGGCTTTGGCGTTGGTTCTGCTGTGGCCGAGGTTGCGGGTTCTGGTAACCCGTGCGATATTGCTGCCTCTGTTGCAGTTGAGGCTGATAGGTGGGCTGGGCTTGCGGTGGACGAGGGTTTGGAGTAGAGGTTTGGCCTAAGCGATTGACCGGTTCCAAATTATACCAGACTCCATTTATCTCCATGACTTGTGGAGGTTCCTCAAAATCAGTCTGAGCGGAGGTTTCATCAGTTTGAGCGGACAAGGCTTGGTCTCCACCCCAATGGCTCTGTTGCCCTACCCCTTGACCTTGAATGTAGTGAATTTGGTGTATGGGTGCGGGGGGTGTCATCTTTGATACCCTGTCAGACAATTCCTCCATTTGTTTCGGCAATTTAGCTAATTTCTCCATATCAGATGATTTATGGATCTCATCCACCTTTTTATAAATCTTCTCAACCATAGTTAGCTTATCAGCTATTATTCCCATGTCAGCATTGTGGTCGGTTGTCAGATTATTTCACCATCTTTTTGGAGCCAGCTATGTAAGCCCGACTAGTGGTTTGTGCACGGCTAGACTCAGCAAGTCTTTCGAACACCTTGTAGACGGTGTCCTCGTGGCGCCCCATGTAGCTTCCTCCGCAGGATGCACTAACCAACCCTTGAGTCTCAGGGTTCATCCCGCTCACAAGACTTTGGACCAGCATCATTTTACTTATCCCGTGTCCTGGGCATTTCTGAACTAAGTCCGTGAATCTTTCCCAGGTTTCATGAAATGGTTCATTCGGGTGTTGGGTGAAACTCGTGAGCTTGATTCTCATTTGGTTAATTCTACTAACTGGGTAGAATTTCTTTAAAAATAGAGTCTTGAATGTGGCCCACGTAGTGACTATTTCCCCTAGATTTTTCAGCCAGTAAGCCGCCTTATCAGTCAAGGCGAAGGGGACAACTCTCAACCTTATGTAGTCTGGGTGGGCAGAGGTTAGCACAGACTAACTCGAAGTCTCGGAGGAAGATATATGGTTCTTCATGATTATTTCCTCCGAACTTTGGCAACAGTGCAAGGAAATGCGGTTTGTGTTCGAAAGCATCCTCAGGGGGAACAGGTCTCAACCAATTATAGTCTTCATCTAATTCTGGGAGATACGTGTCTTCCATAGCAGCCTCGCCTTGTTGTATTATTTCCAACTGCGTCCTAAGTAGTTCATTGGTTTGTTCAACAGCTGTTATCCTAGCCAAGAGTGCCAGTATAGGGTCATTGTCCGTTCTCATCGTCCCCAGAGTTCTTCTTAGGAGGCATTATGATTCACCTTCAGAGAGGAAGAGTTTAGAGATAAGTGTTGTGATTAAAAAGATTTTTGCTAAGGGAAGAGATTCCTTAGCGGAGGAGTAAAAGATGAAACTTCTAAGACAAGGAGGATAGAGAGATAGTCCTTGCGAACAAGCAGACACAAGTAAACACAAGACAATTCTCAAGTTCACCACTCAACACAGATGAAGGCACGTCAGGGTTCGGCCGCTTATCTTTTCATTTTTAATTTAATGACAAAACAATCTTGCAAATTAAGCGGAGCTGTTAGGTACCGAAATATTTCTCAAAGACTGTCCCGAGTTCGTACAACTAGTTGCATCTACTTTCAGCCAGTATAGGTGGAAGTACGGACCGTTTAAACGGCTACCCGTGTTGCTTGAGGACGGTGCCTTTCGCGGTATCCTCTAAACCACCCACTCTGCTAAGGGAAGTCGGACCGTAAAAACGGCTACCCGAGACCCTCACTGAAAAGTAGCTAATTGTTTTTAAAAACAGTAGTCTTTGTGAAATTTCTCAGTTTGGGCTCTATCCAAAGTGTGCGTTCTAAACCTTACAAACAATGAGTGGGTTTCTCTCCACCAGACACAGGTTAATTTTAGATCAGTTTATTTTCAATCACCTTGATTAGCAGTCCCAGTTTTAGGTTAAGGTTATCACTGTAGTTTATGTGATCACAAAAATTCACGCCTACCGAACAGTCCCAATTCCTTTAAATCCTAAGTTGTAAAACTTTGAGAAAGGGGAATCGAAAAAGCCAATGCAAACGTAAATCAATGATGCATGCTTAAGAGAAGGACTTACAGTGAATCCTCGCGTTCTTCATGCGGGATGCAAGACAAGGAATTTAAAATTTACACTAAATGATATGCACAGATGGAAAACGCCCTAAACAGATAGTTCTATTAGCGGGAAGAATTGATTAAAAATTTGGCTAATGTCGAACGATCTATAGTGCGTATAGTTAGTGAATGTGTGGCCTTAAAGATTACGAGCACAATCAATAATAAACAAGCAAGCGTATATGTGCCTAAGTCCTACGCCACTCAAGTCGGGTCCCAACCACACAGAAGGGGTTGAAACAGACCCGACACACCACAGAAGTGTTCAGTCTGAATTATTACAAGGGTTCAAAGAGAGGGACCCTGAGAATATTGCAGAAAATAAAATCTATGCGAACTCTCTCTCACAAAATTAAAATTCAGTCTTCATCGCAGATCCTTAATTTAATATCAAAATCCAGCTCCCAGAAGTCTGCGAAGAGAGAATTTGCGGTTAGTAGCAGAAGTAAGAGAGAAATGCAAAAATGCAGAAAAAAAATGACACAAAAATTAATTTTACACAAATTAATTATAAAAATGATTCAAAACCCTAAAAATTCGTCGTTCCCCGGCAACGACGCCATTTGATGATCGCGAAATCCACCTCTTTAATAAGGATGAATTGTAGTATAGGATGCGGATTTCGGTCGTCAAAATACCACAATCTTTGAATGTTGTGGAAATATTTTTACTTGGTAAATTTACCAAGGTCGAACTCAGGGAACGATGATTCTTAGTTGCGTGATTTTAAATCAAATTAAATAATCAATTAATGCTTGAGTAATTTGTGTGATGCAAAAATATACAATGCAATAATGAAGATGCGAATGTGATGCAAAAATAAATTGAGAGAACTATAAGGCTCAGGATCTGTAATTTGAACGTATTAAATCCTTAAATACATGATCATTAAATCCATCAAAATTAATCACAGATCAACATGTAATTGAGTCAAAGCTTCACGTTAATAAATTAAGCTCAGAATAATTTGAAGCGAGATGTCAGGCCTCCAAATAATTTTTAACTCAATTCCTCGAATAGTTGGCTATAAACATAGAGGAATAGATCTAAATAAATCTCTTGTGAAATCTTAAATATGAGATTAATCATCAGTAATCGCCAGAGTTTAAAATCATTATCCGACCTCCTACAAAAATTTATCAATCAATTCTCAAGAACAAGTATGTCAAAATAAGCATGCAATAGTCGATGATGATCTTCAATTAATAATTGATAACAAACAACCTCAGATCTGTCCACAATTGATGCTAAGTTGTAGAGCACGGAATTAGCTTCGAAACGACATATCATATGCTAAAATCAGAGTCCATATGACAAAGATATGCTAAAATGAAGTTTCAGGGACTAAAATGTAAATAAAATAAAATTTTTCTTGCAAAAAGGTCCCTAGGAGGACTTATCTGTAATTAATAAAAAGTTGAGGGTCTTTTCCGAAATTTTCCCCTGGCGAGGGCATTTCTGCAAATTCTCGAAACGCTAGGGGCTTTCTTGCAATTTTCCCAAGGCACGTGCGCCCAGGAGGCTCGGTAGCGGGGTTACGGCTGGGGGGTCCCGAGCCTGTGGCTCGGGTGATGAGGCGGAGGTTCGGAGGTCCGGGCCTACGTGGCCGCAGGTGGAGGCTCGGTAATTCCGAGCCTAGGTTCGGGTAGCCCGAGCCTCTAGGCTGGGGCCTAGGCTCGGGTGGCTATCGTGGAGCGCTGGTGACCGTCGGATCAAGGGCCGCCTGCCCGATCCGACGGTATCTGTGCTTTGCGAGGTCGGGGCGGCGCAGCCTGTGGCTAGGGCGGAGCGGCGGTGGGCGCACGGCCGAAGCAGAGCCGCCGCGCGGGCGGTGGGGCAGAGCTTTGCGGCCGAAGCGCGGGGGGAGCAGTCGGCTGGCCCTAGACCGGTCGACACAAGACCGGCGAAGGGTGGTCGAGGCTGAGGAGGCAAGCCCGGGGGCGGAGGTGGCGACGTGATGGCCGAGGTCAGGCGACAGGCCCTTGGCCGGTCGACACACGACCGGTCAAGGCGTAGGAGGCGGAGCGGCCCAGCGGAGGAGCGATGAACGTCGTAGGCGGAGGTGGCGACGAGGCTGCCCGGCGGAGGATGCGCTAGACCTGCAAGGTTTTGAAGCAGGAGAAAAGAAAGAAAAACAAGGGTACGGGGGACGACGTCCCCGGGGTTCGTGTGGAGATGGAGCTCCGACCTTAGCGAGGTCGGAGATGGAGATGTGCGGTGGTGTCGTCTCTCTCCGATGAAGAAGAGAAGGTACCTAGCTGTCCTTGACTGGAGCAGCAGCAAGGAGCACAGGTGCGCTCCTTGGATCACGCCTGCCGGAGGGCTTGGTCTTGCCTTGCTGTCACCAAGGTGTTGAGAGATGCTCCAGAGATGGCGGATGGCGATGGCGGTCGTGGCAGAGAGGGCTTTATAGGACGCCCTCGTAACGGCCAGCGGAGAGGAGGAGGAGGCGGTTACGAGGGAGGATGGGTAACGGCGGGGGTGGGGGCGGGCGTTTGAGGAAGAAACGGCTGAGGAAGAAGATGGTCGGGTCACGTGCTGGGCACGTGACCTGGGGGAGCGGCCTGGAGAGAGAGTGTATGGCGGGGTGCCACGTGGCACGCCCTGGAGCTGCCACGTGGCACCAAAAAAATTTCAGAATTTTGAAGGGGAAAAAGAGATAGAAGATAACCTCGGATCGAAAAGTTTTCTTCACAAAAGTTGTTCGTCTCGACGAGATCTACAACTTTCATGAAGGGCCCAGGAGCAAAAGAGGTCACTTGTGCAAAGTGGTATTTTTGGTGGCTTTCCATGTGTACGAAAAACCGCATTTTTGAGATTTGTAATTTTTTTGGTGGTTTTAGAGGGGACAAATTCTAGAAAAAATATGATAAAATAGAAGAAAATTATTTACACATTAATCTAATTTTTTTGGATTTTTAAATGATAAGAAATCAGGAAAATAAAATAAAAGTAAGAAACGCTCAACTTTTGCACAGACCGACAACGGACACTTGTACTTGGTTAATTTCTTTGATCCAAGTTTTAATCTGGTTTTGAATTTTACATTTCTTATTAAAACTTTCATCAAAGCACACAAATGAAAAAGAAATAAAATTAAAAGAGTTAGTTAAGCACATAAAATCTCAGGTCAAAATTAGCAAAAAGTTAAAATGCGCAAAAGAGGCCCAAAACCCAACTTTCACATATGAGCTCCGAATTTTACGAAATTGGTCTTGTTTTGAAGGTATTTGAAAATGGGGTACTTTAAAAGTTAGTAGACCAAAATCGGACACTGTACGTGGGAGATATGCTCATTTTAGTCCATCAGATGTGAAATTTGACTTTGGGATTATTTGACACTTATTGGGGTTAATTTTTTGTATTTTTCATTTAATAAGATTAGTAATATCTACACAATAGAGGTGGTTTTGGGTCAATCGGAGTTAGGATGAATTAATTAAAAATGTGAGAAGTTAGCGACTTTTTGGGCTAATTTACACTGGGATTTTTAATGCAATTTATGCAGATGAAATGCAGATATTATTTACACATGCATGATGGATAATAATGCTATATTAATGAATAATTACAGGTGGATGATGGGGAACAGAGCCTAAATGACCAATTTTAGCATGATGAATACGAGATTCATCACCCCGTAAACAACCGTTATTGCGATCTTCAAGCCCCCAAGATTTGAGCAGGCGAGTGTTAGTGCATGCGAGGTGACTGAGACAGGAGAGCAGTTCCAGCAGTTATTCTTCCAGAGGATATAGATGCGGCCCAGTGCCGTATCATTATGTATGAGTGTCCATCCCTGTGGTAGTTTTGACGCAAATTTATCGCAGTTTTCCGGTCTGATTTTTGTCTCAACTAGGTCGATTATCTCCGCACCTGAGTTTGTAAGTTGGCGAATGAGGCGTCTGATTTTTTGGGGCCGGTTGATGCCCCTCACATTGCAAACCGCAACCGACATTAAAGATAGGTTGGGGGAGTGTTGGGGCCTTGGTGGCCAGTAGTGGCTTGGCCGGGGTTTTTACTCCCGAGCATGGTTTTCTTCTTCCTATGTGTAGAGGTGTGCCAATCCGGGTTAGACACCACCAGTTCTTGCTCTTGTTGTGCAGGTGGCGTTTGAGTGGAAGGCATGCCTCCCAAATTTGAGCAGTCGGGGGATGGAGCATTGAGGTCCATAGTTGATTCACCTTGGTCCATTCGAGTAGGCAGCCTACCCAAAGACACTTGTTTCTTGTGCGTTGCTGCAGGGCATTGTAGCATGGCCCTTGATCCATAAGGAAAGGAGGAGAAAGGCCGTCCCGGGCCACGCTTGTGCCCCTTGGCAATTAGCTGGCCCTTGCACCTGGTAGAGGATGGGATTCCATCCTCCGCCTCAGCGGTGACTTCGTTTGAGGTATCCAAATTAGGGTCTAGATCGGTTGGTGCTTCGTCTGTTGCAACACTGTTTGGAACCTCGGTATGAGTTGCATTCTCCGGATCTATCACCGGAAGGTTTCCTTGGTCAGCCGTTCCCTCTGCTTTCAATTGTCCATTAGGTTGCATGGCCTTGCCGTCCCCGGTTCGCTCCTCCTGCGGCGCACAGGTAAAAGGGCAGGAGGCCCCAGAGTGGTCGAAGGAGATGCAGGAGTCACATTTTGGGGGGCGCCATTCCAGTTCGACTCCAACCATTTGGCGAGAACCTGAGTGGAATACAAGGGGAACCACAGGGGGAATGATCTTAGAAGCATGGATGGAGATATAACATCTTGCATATCCCTCGCATTGGCCTCTGGAAGTAACCGCATCCATGAACAGGGGGGTTCCCAAAAGGCTTGCGAGCTTGTTGAGGACGAGGGGAGAGGAATGGCATAGGCTAAGACCATGAAAGCGAACCCAGAGAGGGATCTCTAAGAGGAGGTCGCGCTCCATGCACATGGCCGTGTCCCATCGACGCACTACCATGAATCGACCCTGAAACAACCATGGCCCTCCGTCGAGGATGCGTTGGCATTCTTCCTCCGATCTCAGTTGGAGATAGAAGAAATCATTCGCCCGCGGGAATAGTCTATACGCCCCAGATGGTTTCCAGACCCGCGCCACGAAGGTTTCGAGTAGTTTCCTGTAAGGCCTTCTTCCAAGAACATAAAAGACAATTGTGTTTACCCATGATTTCTCCAACGAAGCAGCATCATCCACAGAGATGTAGGCAACTTCCTCACCGTCCACAAGCGATGGTGAATCGAACTGCATCTTTCTTGAGGACGCGAGAGACAGGAGAGACGCGAGAGATGGCCTGCTCCCACAAACTTCATTCCACGGCCGGGATGTAGGTCTTGCGTCCGGACCTGAAGGACCGGAGGCAGGATCCTCGTTATTCTAGCCAGCCTTCGCCGAGGACTGTTCTTTACCGAGATGGGAAGGTTCCGACGATTGCCAGAAGGGAATGTTTGTGGCGAAGCCATTCCTCCATCCCCCTCCAGGCGCGGTGCATTGGATGGGCTGTTGATGTTGATGTTGATGTTGGTGTCGCTGTTGCTGCTGCCGTTGTTGCTCGGTGTTACTGTGGGTTCTTTGGTTGTTGGTTGGAGGCTTTTGGTTGGTTGAGGTTGGTGTTGGGATTGGGGTGGTGATTTGTGGCGTAGGTCGTCGATAATTGTGACGGCTAGGGTTAGGGTTTGACGAAGAGTCTGGTGGTGGGGGGAGGGGAACATTCCTTAATCCAAAGAATATGTCTAAGTAGGTTTACTATTGAGATTGAACAACAAATTTTAATAGCATGAATTGGTACATGAGTATTATGATGTCATGTAAAACTACACTGTATAGTAACATTTACAAACTAACGTCTATCAATAGGATGGTGATTGGGGGGGATCCATCTCCATCTCTAGATCCTACAATAGTACAATGTTTGACGACAAACACAAGTAGTAAAAAATCATCGTTAAATTGTATTGAATTTAAAGCATCAATCACATTTTGTTTATAAACGTCCTTCTCAACAACTTAGTGGTGCGAACTCCCTTCTTCAAAAATTATACAGTATATTCTTTTATTAATCAATAATCTACAACATAGTCATCATATGTACTTTACTAACAGTTAATACTTATTTAATATGGTTGTCCCAAATTATCAAGAAGAAACTATAGATGTACCTTGCGGCTTATCTCTTGTATGTGATAGCTAAATAAGCAACACCATGTACATTATTATTATTATTTGCTCTATTATTACGTAATATGACACATATTCATCATGTAGGGAGACACTGCTATCATAAAAAAATAGGATAATTACACCCATAATCCTGAGTAATTTTGCAATAACATTCATAACCCTACATAATCGCGAATTACATGAGGAATCCTGAGTAGTGCTTAACTCTTACATAACATAACCCTGTGTCATGTTCCGTTTGAGATGGGCGTTATGTTTGACGGTTTCCGTTAGAAAATACAAACTACCCCTAATATCAATTCTTATTTACAATACATGCCATCCTTCCCTGTTCTGCCTCCAAGCTCCGCGTACCGCCGCCTCGAGACCCACTCCCCCCATGTGCCAAGCTTCCCCTGCACCCACCCGCCACCCCCCGCCACCACTCGCGAGACCCACCTGCCACTGCCACCGCCCGACCGAGCTTGCCCTGTCCCCAAGCCCCCCTCCTCTCGGAGCCCTCCACCGCCACCCCCCCCCCCCCACCCACCCCAACCCCCGAGCTTCCCCTGTCCCCAAGAGCTTCCCCCTCCGCGTTCCAGGTCGCCCGCTTCGCCCTCTTTCTTTTCTTTTTACTTTTGATTAATGACAGTCGTCAGATTGTAGATTGGTTAGATTAACTTAGCCATCTAGTTGAGTTAATGAACAAACTAACGGAGGGTTATGGGTGTAAGACGTCACATTTATTCAGGGTCCTGAGCGTAATTCAAGATTATGCAGGGTTATGAATGTTATTGCAAAATTACTCAGGGTTATGGGTGTAATTATCCTTAAAAAAATTATGTATGTATAGTTACGAAATTAAGGTGGATATGAACAAAATACACACGGGGGTAAATTACATAGGTAAAAGAAAAGACTTTTAAAAGCATCGCATATGTGTTTGTATGAATGCTAATCTGAATAGAAAAAATTGTTTATGCTTTAAAGCTTGAACATCATCAAGGAATGGAAAAGCAATAAAAAGTCAGATTGAAATTACTTATAAGTATTAGATAGACTAAAACTCATGATCACATATCAATAACCTAAAAGACCATATCAAAGATTAATACCATAGAAATATGCACAAATTAGGAACAAAAATAAAAAAAAGCATGTGATCGAGTATACCAGACTTCAGCAACCGAGTGATCCATGTACTCTTCTTCCAGGAAGAGACAGTCTCGATCGAAACCAGAGAGGTAGAAATCAAGACGTTTTTCGTCGACGACGATGACTAGAGAGCGAGGGGTGGATAGCCATAACGGAAGTAGAGAAAGCAACTGCAATCCATAAGAAATCTAAGCGTTCTTTGGTGTCTTGTTGAAGATACATCCTTTATGATGCGTGGCACAAGTTTTAAAAACCGAACCGAACCGGTCGATTGAACCGGTTAAACCAAGAATCGGAGGAAAAATGGTCCAACCACCTGATTTTTATTCAGAAAATAAAAATCAGTCAAAATCCGATTGGACTGCTTAACCCCGGTTGAACCACATCCATTTTTTTGAAAAAAAATAATTTCCAATAAATTATACAAACCTTTTTTTTAGAAATATTCACAATATAGTCTCATTCTAACACAATATTCACAATATAGTCTCATTCTAACACATATTATAGTATCCATTTATCTCTTGTACTTCACATGTGCCAATGACTCATCATCGCTTGTCCATTCGTTCCATATGAACATTGCCTATCTCTTCCCATATTGTGTATGAGGTTGTCCACTTATAACAATAACGAACGAAGAAGACGTTGTCATAGATATACTATGAGAAGCAGCAAATTAACAACACTTGTCATTAGTTTTAAATTACAACACATATATGTATGTATATATATATATATTACGAAATACTACTATTATGCACTTTCAAGTTTTTTTAAGAACATTTATACCCCTAACTTTTAAGTAATTTCACTTGTGCTCCTATATTTTCTTAAAAAAATTCACATTGCCATCCTTATATTGGTATAAAATAGGAGCACAAGTGGACTAATAAAAGGCCACTACTATTGATTTAGTAAAAATATAGGGGACACATGCGATTGAAAATAAGGGTATAAGTGTTATTGGAAAAACTTAGAAGGATAAGAGTAAACAAATCCACGAAAGATATGATGTAATATTTTTTCGTATTTATTTGTATGATATACCGGTCTAACTCGGTTCGACCCAATTAAACCGCACAAACCAATAATACAACGGTTCAGTCTTTTCCGATTTCTTTGAACTGCTGACGTCATCACCGGTTCGACTGGTCGATCCCATTGATCCGACCATAAAAACAAAAAACTGATACATGTCCAATTTTATGCCCAATTCAATTTTTAAAATCTTGGTTCTACAACACGTGGCATTGGAGCCACGTGTATTTTTCCGAGAGCGAAATCATATATCAGAAGATAATATTTTCTAAACAGCAATGCCCTATAAAGTATAAGAATTTGGAGACTAAAAATGGTAATATAAAAATTGACGAACAGTGCTCCCATCCCACAGTGAAATTTGTCGGCTATTTTCTAGACAGCAATACTCTATAAACATTTGGAGAATAAAAATGATAACATAAAAAATCGGTCTCCATCCCACAGTGAAATTTTTCTGCTGCAAATTTGCTATAGTATCAACCCCACGGGTTATAATATATAGTAAGATTATATAGACCTTAAAAAAAGATAAATTACAGAAAAGCTCCAATTATACGATTTTTTTTGTTATATTTGAAAAACGAGGACTTTAATTGGGAATCCACAAGTAGTTGAGTTTTTTTTAATTTCCTCATAGAAATAGAAGCACGTGGGATGGAGTTGTGTGAGACGGAAACGCATCAGTCTAAGTCACAATGAAAAGATGCAGTTCACATTGAGAATAGTTGACCAATAACGAGATGATCATCAAAATTAGTAGGCAATGATAGGCCATATCATTAGATGGCCGTGATAATATTGGAGGATGAAGTACAAGTAAAAGCAAAACAGGAGAGATTAACCATGTTTCATCATTCATGACATCTAAACATGTGCAAAAGTGTAGGGGTGGCTTTGTCCCTGTGTTTTTGAAACTGGACTATCTCACACTTCAAACCAACCACACTAACATAACTTTTTACATGTATTGGGTTTTAAATATTATTAAACTATTATCATATCATAAAGCATATAGTCCAAATAATGTATATGATATGTATGATATTTGATGGTGTATGAGAAAAATACTTTATGTATAGTGTAAAATATATACATTATCTATGTATTTTATATATATTTCAAGTATATTAAGTGTATATTATATATATATATTATTTCATTTCGGTTTGATTAGCCGGTTCAACCATTATTTCTCACCGTTTCGATTTAATCTGGTTTTCAATAATGATGACATCATCATCTGGTTAAACCGGCCTGATTACATGGTTCGACCTGATCCGACCATTTCAGCAAAGTTTCCGGTTCGGTGTCCGGTTCGGTTTCAAAAACATTGCTTTCCCTACACTCTTGATTATTTGGAATCAATTGGAAAGATACGGCCCTCGTTTCTATTGTACATTTTGGAGAAGACGACTTTACATTTAGGGTCTGTTTGGTTATTGGGTTATCTCGAGGTAACCTGGTTTACCCTCTACATTCCGAGGTTGGGATTTTATCACAAATCAATATAACATTACATTACATTACATTCCTTATTCCAACCATCTCCCAACGCCCACTTACATTTAATAATGATGCCAGTTTTCGCTCAGACCTCAAAGTATTATTATTATTTAAGATCCCATTTAGCCAGCTTCAGTGTTATTACTATTAGGATTAACACGTAGCTTTCAAATGATTACTAACACATGGACTGCGAAAGCAACATAATTGAAACGTAATGTATAAATCAAAAGAAGAACTTCTTTTTATTGTTATGTACTTAACATTCCATAATTCTGAATTACACGTAGAACCATGGATAGTAAATTCCGTTTACGCATAAGCCCTTCCATTCTTTTCTTCCATTAACTTAGCAACTTCATTCAATTAATCTAACTGGAATGAATCCAATTGTTAACATTTATCCATCTCTTCCTAATCTACTAGGTCCTGTCACTGCCAGTATAGTACCATAATTCATTCACTCAAATATGAGCTCATCCTTCTTTTTGTATCATCGCTATCTTCCACCTGCTTCATCACCGCAACCACATCCCCTCGACATCCCTCTGCTCCAAATACACATTTATCGTGAATCCCACTATCGACGCAGCCTCGCAAGCGAGCTTTGTCTCCTTATTCCTTCTAGAGAACATAAAAGGATGGCTGATGGAAGCCATCGGAGAGGGCCCTCGAGACGAAGGATTCACAGGCGAGGATCAGATGGTGTTCTTTTATAGGAGCAAGGTGGAACTCAGTTATATCGTATTTGATGAGTTACTAGATCTTATCATACACAAGAAAGAGAGGAGCAAGTTATTTCACAAGATACCTTGGTTGAGAGACAACATCTATAAATCGTTGTTCCTAAAGGCAAGATATTTCTTCAGATGAACAAGTGATAAATCTCCTGCAAACCTAAGAATCAAGTTGGAATAATACCAAATATTCAGTAAGGTGTTGTCACAACTAGCAAAGGTCGGGTAGTAATATCTACAATCTCTTTAGATTTTGTGAGATACCTACAAGAATGCGACTAGACTCGAAAATTTTAGAGGATGCAATATTGTTTTTACAAGCCACAAGTAGAATTAATTGTACTAAATGGTATAATGTAGCGAGGAAGGAGATGATATCTATCAATGAAAATCAAGTATGGGATTTGGTTGAGCTACCGAAGGAGTGAACTCTATTTGTGTTTAAAAGTAAGAAAGATTAATTTTAGTAGCAACATTGAGAGATATAACATCAAACTTGTGGATAAATATTTTGATTGGAAGGATATATAATTATGCAACTTTCACTCTCGTCTCGTGAAAAGACTCTCTACATATAATCATGGCATTAAAAACATCTCGTCAAATGGCACATAAAGTTCAACAACGTTATAACTTCATTCGATTTTGTTGAGAATATTGTTAATAATTGCGCACCTCTTAAGATGAGTGTGAGTAAATAGCTTTTAAGATCTTATTTATATACGATATTTTACTTGTTTATAATGACCTTGGGATATTGC
Organism: Ottelia alismoides; assembly: GCA_037367405.1. Taxonomy (NCBI): domain Eukaryota; kingdom Viridiplantae; phylum Streptophyta; class Magnoliopsida; order Alismatales; family Hydrocharitaceae; genus Ottelia; species Ottelia alismoides. The sequence goes on along the minus strand of JAZKJV010001366.1, from coordinate 417,647 downwards.
ATGATACAATAATATTTCTTATTTGAAATGCAAGATATGCTCAATGCTAAACATATCATTAGTATAGAAATTCATAGACACTGGTCTTATAGAGTATTTGAATTGTCTCAAAAAAATACATATAAAAAATATTAGAAAGTTGTGGTACAAAATATTATTTTCCAACACTACTTATGGTAAAAAAGATAAGATATTTTCATTCAAATATTCTAAAAATAATTATTAAACTGAAATGGCTCATTTACTTATGGTAAAAAAAGATAAGATATTTTCATATAAAGATTCTCTCTCCCTTTCTTTCTTTCACAATCTAATATTATTTATTTTGTTATGTAAATATGTCAAAACTAGTACAAATCTACCATACGTAACTCCATCATCGTTAAAGATAAATAAAGGCATGAACTCTAATACAATGCAAAGAGAAAACGTCAATAGACTAGAGAACACATTTAAATATGGAAGGAATGGATTACACACATATTATTGAAAACAAAAAACAAAATAAAAATATCAAGCAACCGAATGGATTTGTTTATTCACATTACCATCTTTCTGTTATTACACTTATTATGACCCTATGTTATATTGACAAATGGGTAACACTGTAAAATTTGAAAGAATGCAGGAGCACAAATGTTATTTTAAAAAAGACAGACATAATTGTAATCGGATAATCTCAAGAAAAGTGCACAAATATAAAAAAAAACCCTAGATTAAATTTTGTAGGACCGTGATAAGTGGTGTTCTATGAAGCTAACAAGGTGGCATCTCATTATAAAAGTTTCGTCTATGTATAAATATATTAATGAGGAGGTTCTTTTCGAACCCTAAACAAATAAATTCTAACATCTCAAAGGATCATTCTTATTTACCATGCGTGTCATGGGAGCGGATCCTCTGTTGTTACAACAAGGCGCTCATGTGTGATGGGTTGTGATTGGCGTGCATTCACATCCTAATCATCGAAACTTTTTTTTCTCGAAACTTCGATAAAAAAACATCCAACAAAATCTCTCGATAACAACCCTTGCATCCAAACACAAAATACACAAAAAAATTTATCCACCAGATAACATCATGTAGGTAACGTCCGATAACCCCCAATCGAACGGCCCGTAAAAGAAACAAATATCACAAAAAAGAATGATCAACTTCCCCACCACCATTTTCTGTTATGCAGAGGGTTTAGCAACAACTGCTAATCCAAACATTCACATCCCATTACTGTCTTGACAGTTACCATTTAAGAGGAGATTGGGCAACAATTAGTCATCGTATTATCACAACAAGTCATAAATAAATATCTGCATTGTTGTTTATCATAAGAGGTTAGCAGATAAAACGTCACAGTTGTTAAGATTGCTAACTTCAATGCTTCTGCTTTCTCTTCATCGTGTAGTTCCAGAGTCCAATCAATCCGTTCTCAAAGTACATACTTCTCAACTAACACTAAATAATCTAATGAAAAACAAAATCTAAGCTTGAGGAGGATGTCTTGTGGGGCTCATGTATCGGATCCAAAGTGGTCCATTTGATGGCTCACCTCACCTTCCAAGTGAAGGCAAAGCAAGAGTGCAACTGTGCAGCTTCAGCTGTTAGGCAAGGATAGGTAGGCAGTCCTTCTCGCCGCCTCACGACCGCTCTCGCGGCATGTAGCACCAACACACCCTTGGCATTCACTTGAAAGAGACGCAGACCGAACTCCGACGACCCTTCCCTTGTGTAGGGATCCATCTTTAGACTCTTCCTTCACTAAGTTCACTTCTATGTTTGATGGGCTCGTCGACGGGGACGGCTTAACAAACAGATACTTAAAGCAACTAGGGTGATTAATTAGTGTGATTCATGTGCTTAAGCCTGCATGATTGTGGTGATAATGTTATAAAATGAGCAGGAAGATGCGAGGATTAGGTGTGGGAATGAGGAACTGTGAGTTTGAATGGGAACAGGTAAGCAGCGTGGATGACATGTTGCTTCAACCAGATGGCGTCCTATTCTTCCTATTATACTTAGTTTTTTTTTCCGAGCACGTGATTACTAGCAAATAAGCAACAGTGGAGGGGGCTGCTCGAGCATATTAGCCTCGTCCAGGTCAATGGTGCGGCTTATATAATGCATGGGCTGGAAAATAGTGCATCAACTACGAGCGTGGATCATCTGCTGGCCAGCAGACTCTTCTATAGCGTCCGGAGCTGCTCGATCAAGATCGAGCGGTTCGCATGAATTCGTACCTTTTTGTGGGCACGACCGTACGAATTCATGCGAACCGCTCGATCTTGATCGTAGTACCCATGGATATTTTTTCTCCTCCCTCCCTATCCCCCCACCCTCTCTCTCGCTAATTTCTTTTTTATGCTATGAGAACTTATGATCACATCCACTATATTTTATATAGTCCATAGAGGTCTTGTGCATCCATCAAAAATGTCCCAAATAAATCATTCGATCAAGAGAATCTCACCCATTTAGAAAAAGTTCACAGAATCTGATCAATCACGAAAGAATAAGAAGAATCTTATCAAGGGGTCATGCTATCCATCAATCAATATCATATATTTGGTGATTGCAAATAAAATATTATATTATCAATTCAAATATATATGGGCCACGTTTGGTCTAATTGTGATAAGTTTCCACATGGAGGGAAACTTACCCAATAAATCTCCTCCTTCATTGCCGATAAGGGGACTGTTCCAAATTTGCGGAGTACAAGCATCTCTAAACTTCCCATGCGATGAATTCATCATATCAACACTACCGTTACACATGTGGATCTTGTTAAATACACGATGATTTGATTCTAGTGTGTTTCATATAAAGGTTCGAAATTTCGATCCCCTCTAAAATGGAAGTTTTTGGTGAAATTTTACGAAATTTCGACCGTTTCAGTGGAAATGTCGAAAATGGTTCAAAAAAGCCATTTTCGACCGTTTTTCACAAATTAAGATCTTCCAAGTTATACAATAATAAATAACGTACAAATACACACTTATATCACACATATTTCTCATATATGCCCCTTATATCGCACATATCTATCATATCGGCCAAATCAATGTTAATGTCGATTCTTCGCTGATACATACTGAAAATTGATACCATTCAATCCAAGATCATTAAATAACAATAGCTTACAAATGCACACTTACATCACACATATTTCACATCCGTACGTCTTATATCACACCATATCGATATCAGACATATTGTTGAGCTGACTGATAGATATTAGAAATGGAAATCAAAATAACTAAGTTAACAACACTTAGAAGACATTTTTTGCGCATAAAAATAGACGAGCATTTTGACTCTAAAATGTAGATAATGAAACCAGGAAGTATCGTTAATATACATAGATATCGGTAAAATTTTGTCGATATCGGTTGAAATCCAGGAATTTTTTTATTGAAACCCATGAATTTCAATCGAAACGGATTGATATGTCGAAATATCACAGAATTTCAATCAAAATTCAACAAATCGACATATATATAGGAGTTTCGGTATCCATGACCTCTCGAAACCAAATTTTAGTGAAATTTCACCAAAATTTTGTGAATTTTTTATCCGTGTTTCATATCAATGGTGTCTGACATCGATGTCATTTTACCTTTCATAAAAACTAGAGTTCTTAATAATTGTCGCAACAAATGGAAACTTGAATTGAATAAAATTAAGTTCTTATATGAACTTATTCATCCATAAGAGTTATTTTTTGAATTATTTAGACAATGAATTCTTCCTCTAAGGTAGACAATACTACATAGTTCTCCAATTTTGATTATCTTGAAACAACATCATCTGCATATGTGATCAAGTTGACAGATATAGATTCTTTACCATCAACATCACCTTCCATTTCAGAGTCTATGTAGCTCAAAAGAAATTCATTCTCTGCTCCAAAATAGAGACATGTTGTTAGTGCAACAATGATATCTCAATCTCCATTTGACAACGTTCTAATGTACTTCTCATCGAGTTGAGATAAACGTGCCGACATCTCTAAAAGAATGAGCAATATTAGGTCTAGCACATACGACATGCATCGAAATACTTGGGGTTGAATCGTAAGGAATAACACTTATTCCATCATTTTATCTTTTGTCCTTGGATTGTGCTTGGTGTTTAGTGTTGCAATAGGGGTATTCAGAGGCTTGATCTTATCCAGGTGAAATTTTAAGTATTTTCTCAGTGTACTCTAAATAGAACCAAAGTCACTTGGACTTTTGTCACATGTAATCTTCATACTCAAAATCTGATTATAGATCACAAGTTTTTCATAGCAAATGACTTGCTCAATTCATCATTCAAGATTGAAATGTTCGAGCTATTATTATCAACAATGAGCATGCCATCAACATACATCAATGATAGATAGATAGATAGATCGAGCAGAGGTTCCTAAAGCATGGTCTTAGAGGTCATGCAGTGTCTGACAAGTCAGATCTGGCAATTGTTGTATCAGTCGCTCTTGTAGTACTCAGAGCATGGACAATCAATAAAATCAGCAATCAACCCACAATGATGATAATTCAGTAAATAAATGTGAGGGGTGAAATTTATTATACCCTACATAAAGATGTGTATAAACAACAAGTGTAGGGATCTATACCACATAGAGAAAATCGTGAATATGGAAATTATTATCTATTAATGAAAATACACAACAATTGTTTTTATACTTTTTGACTTTTCTGATTTTTGTGAAAAATTTAATTATATTAATTTTTTACGGGTTTTACTGTTTTATATTTTATATTTTTATTCCTTTTTAATTTCGCAAGTTTTTAGTTTCTTTTTGTTTTTAAAGACATAATATGTATATGCGATCACGTTAACAGATATAGATTCTTTACCATCAACATCACCTGCCATTTCAGAGTCTATGTATCTCCAAAATAGAGACGTGTTGTTAGTGCAACAAAGATATCTCAAACTCCATTTGACAATGTTTTAATGCACTTTTCATCAGTTTGAGATAAATATGCTGACAACTCTAAAAGAATGGGCAGTGTTAAATCTAGCACATACATCATGCATCAAAATACTTGTGGTTGAATAGTAAGGAATAACCCTTATTCCATCATTTTATCTTTTGTGCTTGGATTGTGCTTAGCGTTAAAATTGGGGTATTCACAGGTTTGACCTTATTCATGGTGAAATTGTAAAGTATTTTCTCAGTGTACTCTTAATAGAACCAAAGTCACTTGGACTTTTGTCACATGTAATCTTCATGCTCAAAACCTGACTTACGGATGCCAAGTTTTTCATAGCAAATGACTTGCTCAACTCATCATTCAAGCTAGAAATGTTCGAGTTATTATTATCAACAATGAGCATACTATCAATATAAATCAATGATGGATAGATCGAGCAGAGGTTCTTAACGCCTGTCTTGGATGGCATGCGATGTTTGACAAGTCAGATCCGACAATCGTTGTATGGGTCTCTCTTGTGGTACTGGGAACGTGAACAATCAATAAAATCAACAATCAACCCACAATGATGATAATTCAGTAAATAAATGTGCGGGGTGAAATTTATTATACCTAATCCTTGTTTTCTCACGGAATCTAGTTGGTAAAGAGACTGAAAGGACTTTGTTCATAAAGATGTGCATAAACAACAAGTGTAGCGGTCGATACCACAGAGAGCAAATCGCAAATAGGGAAATTATTGTCTATTAACGAAAATAAACAACAATTGTTTTTGTACTTTTTGGCTTTTCTGATTTTTGTGAATTTTTAATTATATTTAATTTTTATAGTATTAATATTTTATATTTTTATTCCTTTTTCATTTTGCAAGTTTTTAGTTTCTTTTTATTTTTAAAATATAATATATATAATAATAAATACAATAATATAATATATATATATATAACGAATAGGGATTGGGGAGCCCACACTCATGTGTATCTAACTTTCAACACCCACGCCTTTTCCCTTCAATTTTTTGAGTTTTTTTGCAATAGTTCGTCAGGGAATTTACATAAAATATTAAATGTAACATGTGTTTCAAATAGCATGTAAAAGAGACAGTCCTAACATCTCCATCGGAAGGGGTCAACTTCATCAAATATGAGACCATTAAAATTTGATTGTCATGATGGATAAGTTAAAAATCTCGAAAGAAAATGAAATTTGAATGATGTGATGGTATTATATTGTGATCTAAATCCACCAGATTCAACCCAAAAAATGAGGAAAAAAGGGGTGGGTGTAGGAAAGTTACCTAGACATGGGTGTAGGCGCTCTTTTCCCTAACAAATGTGTGTGTGTATCGAAAATACAAATAAAAACAATGTTTTTTATTTTTTAAAGGTTTTAAATATAATTATAGGTTTTTATAAATAATGATACTAGTTATAAATACTATATAAGTAATAATAAGTACATATAGTTTATATATTGTTATATATTTTTAAATATAGCTAAAAATACTCAAATTATTAAAAATAAAATGTTTTTTATGTTTTTCTAATTGTTATCTATTTTGTAATTTTTATGTATTTTTGCTAATTTTTATATAATTTTGAATTCTAAAATATAATAAAATAGAGATTAAATATTTGTGTTGAATGTTTTAGGGTTTAAAAAATAGATAATATTGTTAAAATTTTCCAAAACTAATTATAACACATATTATATAATATAAATAAAAATAAGAAGCAGAAACAAATATTTTTAGATTTTTATATAAATTTTTTATTTTTAAATTATTTTTTAGGTTTTTCAAATTTTAGTGTTTTTCTTTTATGTTTTTTTGTGTATTTTAGTCTGGAGTTGTGTGTACAGTAATATATCATATATAATTTTTGTTGGAATTTTAAGATAGGTTTTATAATTTTTTTATATTTTTTCAAGCTAACAGGGGATAAATAGCTCGTAATCTATTTTTAATAATTGTAAAAATATAATCCAGTCTTTATCTTGGAAGATATCAAACAACTGCGACATTGGATACAATGTAACATCATAATCAACGGGAGGATCAAAAGTAGGTTCATTGCTTGTTGAACCAATGAATGATTCTTGCCCATGAATGTCCTCATACTCAACATTCTAATCGGGGATAATATCATCATCCTCAATGCTAGTATCTTCATCAATATTGGTTTTGTCATCATTGTCATCATCTTCTCTTGACACATCTTGATATTCATGTCCTCTTTAAGATGATTTGGCGAATGAGCGATAATTAACATCAACCCAGTGGTCCGATTATCAGAAACAACAATTGGATAGAATGTGTTGACGTTCACTGATCACTTGCACATGACTCGTACACTATATTGATCTTGGTTATAACTTATTATGGCACAGACCCTCGATATGATATCTTTGAAGGTGTTGGATAAGGGAAGACCTATCATCTAACTTCTATCCCCTTCATAGCTGACACTACCATTTTCAGTGACCATTTTTCCATTCTAGAAGACATACAATGTAGCTAGGTCGGCTATATTCTATGAAAGAGAAGTCAATCTTAATCATCAAATGTTCAATTCTTATAGACTCATAATAAAAGACTTCCATAATTGAATCAGACTATGATGAATTAATAATTAATAATATAAATACACTTAAGTAATATTCTTAATCAAAATTTTAAATAATTATGCACTACGAATTACATGACATGAATATACTTATGTAAGATTTTTAATCTATTTTTTAATAATTATGTATTTCTAACTAAATAATAAGAATTCACTTAAATAAGATTTTGCATCTAATTTTAGTTAATCATGAGTACTAATTAAATAATTTAAATACACTTAATTAAGATTTCTAATCTAATTTTAAAAAAATCATGTATTACTAATTAAATAATATAAATACACTTAATTATAATTTTTAATACATGATATAAACCTAACAATAAATTCCTTTGACAAGTGCACAATTGAATGAAGTGTGTTCACAACTATGAGAAATAGAGTATGTAAAAATCATATATTTCCATAAAACTACATAGATTATTTTCCATAATATTACTGAAATGTACTGCATTTGCCCAATTTATGGTAAAGACAACAATAAGCACATCATATACTAAATTTATATAAGACTTAACAACAAAATAAATTGTAAATTATTTAAATATCACTTTTATAGATGAAAAGCACGCAAGGGATATTGCGAGAGGAAAGGAGGGCTTCTTCGTAGTCGAAGTGTGAGGAATGGTGAGGATGGGGGACTCGAGATGAAGAGAGGAAGAGGGGAATAGATAGGAATGTTGTGTGAGAAATGGTGAGAGATGAACGAATTTAAATAGGTAGGAGGAAGGCCTCGAACTGACGAATGGCGAACGGTTTGCCGATTCCAAGCTCGCCCATGAAGACCGCATGTTTCTCCCTCGAAGAGAATATCTTTTGGGAAATGCATGTTGAATATTGTCAGGTAGTGCGTTGATAGACAAATAGTTCATCGATCCATGCCCTGAACGGGAAAAAAATAATTCCATGCCCTGATAGGGCATTTGCGCGGGTGTCAGGGAAATTGCTCCTCTCTCTTTTGTTGACTGGTTGGTGTAAATTGATGGGTAGAGGTGGTTAATGGTGCAAAAAAGGCGATCGAAAAGGTTGTCATTGCTGCCATTACCAAAGCCAGAAGCATGGAGCTTGCCGGTGTTGTTGATTGCCAATGCGTCAGGGAAAATGCCGGACATGTAATCTTCCCTCCCATATCTGTTCTTGAATTTCATCTTTGTTTTGGATGTTGTGAAGTTACATTTTTGGGATTTTTACACCGTGAAACCTATAATCTTTGTAAATTACCTACTCGAGCCTGTAAACATCGTTATTGTCCCTTCGATAGCAGACCCCCGAGTTAGCAACCGTCTATTTTTCCGTTGATAGGCATTTCCCCATGTGTGAATGCCCTATTTTACCCTCAATTTGCAAACAGTTGGAACTGAATTGTCTGATATAGCGCTCATTTTCCCACGATAAATTTGAGCTTCAACCAACCTAATTGAAAGCTCCATGGATTTGGAGAGAAGCTGGAGACAACCATCTTTAATATTTTTTTTACTGTTTCACGTGCAGGAGATAAAAATACCGTGGAGACAACCATCTTGATTCTTCGGAATCAAGCCACTTCCAAACCTTCTCACCCACTCCTTCCTCACCAGTGTTCAGTCCAGTTGGTCATATGTAAAGGTTAAGGTCATCTTACATCTTTCAACACTACTATGATCAGATTCAAAATCCTGGTACTGGGATCTACTGTGCCTCTGAGGTTACCTTTGTGGTTATCCACAACCACTACATGATTATAACTTTGTTCTTCTTGCTAAAGATTCCTATTCTCGGTAGTAACTCAGGGACTCTATGTTTGTCATCTCTACCACGAGATCCACCTATATTCAATCGATTTACGCGTTGAACATCTCCAACATCTCTTTCTCGTTCTTATTTTCCACGAACTTGCTTTCTCTTTTGTGAGGAATTTGTATTTCAAAGTGATCGTACACTTGGATCCCATGTTATGACATCGGAAATTTCTTCAATAAGGGCGAACCAGGAGGTCGTGTTTGGATTGATTCCAATCCCCGTTTCTTTTTCAAGCATATACTTCTCTCCTTTCATTCTCGCGTCCATTTGAAGTAACCTCCAAACCCGACGCACATGTCATGATACCTTCGTGTCCATCGGACCAACTCATCTTCAACATTTACATGTTAGAAACCAAGAACAAAGAACCCTTGTGTTAGAAACCCTAACCCATTTGGTCTTCGTTCCTAAAATCAGTGAAACCCTAAACCCATCTGACCTCGAGTTAGACGAGTCACAAGGGTTTCCTGGAGTGGAAGATGATTCGATGAAGTCGAAGTAGGGTCAATGAGTGCGATGGAGTCGAAGAGGAAGGGGGTGAGGTCGAAGAGGAAGTGGTGTTGTGCAAAGGAATGCCGGAGCATAGACGATGAGGGCGATGGCTTTGAAGAGGAAGGGAAGTGGTCGAAGAGGAAGGGGAGGTTGAAAGACTTCGCGTTAAATGTCTCTGTATCCGAGCCTTCGTGCCTAAGACTCCATCCAGGACACATGGCTAGCATCTGGAAATCCGACCATACATGGTTTAGACCTATGTACTATGGTTAGGCTGGAAAGAACACGACTCATGGACGAAGGGTTCGTTGTGTAAGATGGAGCAACTTTACGAGGTCAATGGAATAATCTCGATGTTTACATGACCAAGCATGTAATTTACAAAGATTTTAGGGTTCGTGTAAAATTCATTTTTTAAAAGCAAGGGTGAATAAAAATAACTCTAAAATGTGTTACCTAAATAAAAGAATTTGCAGTTGAGGTATATGGACCCCCACCTAAAAAATGGTTGAAACAACCGCAACAAATCAACTCTTTTTTCTAAGAGGGATAAGAGATCTACACTGTATCTGGACATAGTTATCTCGAGATAGAGTTCTCTTCTCCTAGGATAAGGGGACCTTGTCTGACAACTAAACGAGGAAACATTCAATAATGCGTGTTGTCTTTTTTAATGGTTCTTAGTTCTTACACATAATTGAGAATATATTAGCTTCCTATTTTGGTACTATCTTCTTCATGCTGAGCAAAGTACTAAATGAGAGCACCAATATTGGCTCTTAAAAAAGACTAATCCTCCTGTGAAATGGAATAGATAGCACCAGATACCAGTCATGCTAAAGACGGAACAACTTCGGTTGATGTGGGTCTTGACATTGATTGCATAACAGGTAGCAAACATGGAGGAGCCCTTTGAGATTCCCATCATCAATGATCTGACTATGGTTCTTGGATCCATTTCACGGATGCTGATGAGAAATTTGTCGGTTTGTCCCATCTTCCTTTGTCCAGTTTTTTACAAGTTTTGAGGTTTTTCTTGTTGATGATCAGACCATGGCAACTGTGTATGACAATGCCAAACAGGTGGGCACCTCTAATAGCAGCTTGTTAATGTAAATGATGATCTGTTTTACATCCTCCAAAATGGTGCTGCAAATCAAGATTATGCACATCAGGCAGCTGCCTTTGGCCCGAGTAACGTGGTTTACGTCCCCAAATCGAACTCGACACTATACCCGCTCTGTCTGCATTCTGCCAGAAGGCCAGCATGGTTAGCTATGAAATCCATTTGATATTCTCATTATGGATGTTTGTCTTCCTTCAATTGATTTGTGCATTCTTGGCAGGGTTGTTTGGTAGACTGTCAATCGGCTCTATTCTTCTCCAACAGGCTGCTATCCAGGCTTCCTTCCACTACAAGAATGTTGAGATCGTCGAATCAAGACCCTCCCCATCAGTATGACTTAAAATGACTTCATTTTTGTCATTAACATCTGGAAAGTGATGACCTGCAACACCCCTTTGTTTGCGCAACTGGCAAGATCTTCCATTCCATCATTTGAGGCTAACCAAATCGCAATCAGATATACAACCGAGAAGATCAATTGTCAGATAAACCAGTGAGTACAGTTCACACTACTGATATCGAACAATACGGTATCTAACATGGATTTCTTGACAAAGCAAAAGCACTGCGGTTCATTTTCAGATCCAGGAGAGGTACATTTACCTGATTCAATTCCCATACATTTCAGTTCCGAAGCTGCACAACAAATACCGAAAATGCTTTTGTTTCAGGTGTATATAGTGAAAAACGATGTCACAAGCGTGCAATCTCTCATGCCTGGATTGTTGCTTTCCTTTAGAAAAGTGGTGCGACAGAAGGTAATGAGCATTCCCTATCTGGTCATAAACTTTCGACAAGTTGTCAAGCTCTTATTCACTTCACACTTTCCACAGAATATGATTTATGGTCTGGAGAAGTTCCTGTGAAAACACAATTTTGCACAATCTTCAAATAATCAAAATAGTTGGTAAGGATACCTTGGTGGTTTCAGCGCCCGCGGCATAGTGCTTTTCGTTCGTTCAACGCCGATAATATTGACTCAATGTAATGGAATACCTGATGAGATTATCGTAACAAATATGACAGTTTCCTTGTCTTTTGTCAGAGAATGACTAAAGAAAACCTTATACCAAGTTCAGTGGGCCACATATCCTTGAGGCTGAGAAGCAAGATATCACATGATGTGGTGCGGCAAATCGAACTATGTATTATTCATTTCATCGGTTCTTGCTTGAGTCTGGACCCCAACTTGTATACAGAACACAAATAGCTGAACGAACAAAGAACCATTAGCGCATCCAAAAAAAATGAAAAATAACAGATTGTCCATGCCTAAAAAATTGTCAGATATTAACACATCACTCAACCAGTAGACTCAACCTTGAGAGGAAAGCCGGCATCATTTTTACCAAAGAGCAGTCAACTTCTCGGGCAGCATAACTTGAATATTTGTGATTATATTGCATTTGCATCCCGAGAGAGCAAAAAAGATGTACTGAATAAAAACATCACATGCGGTAGCTACAAATTTATATATATCCTTTTTGAAATTCAAAAGGCAATAGAAATATTTGGTTTATTAGAGGTACATAAGAATCAGAGTTCGTACAATGTAACGAGGGGAACGTTTTCCCACACCAAGAATTCCCTACAATAAGTTTCTGTAGCATAAGTTAGATCTCAATGTACCTCTCGTAAGAGCAAAAAAGCCAAGGACAAACAATGACATTAAACAAAGGGACCAGAACCACAAGAACATAAAAGTGGTAAATGCTGCGAGATAATAGGAACCACTCTATATTCCACCTAAATTTAAACGCATAATTGCAAGTCATCCAGTGATGCTATTGCTTTCATGTGTTGGGAATCAGCTGCTCATTGGTCCTTGCGACTCTTAGGCCTGCTAGGCTTCGCAGGCTTGATCACAGAGCCCAAGAAGATAAATATAATTGGAACAATGGTTCCTACATAGTACACACTACTATAGGAAGCTAGTGTTTCATGCAGGCTCAGTACCTGCACAAGCAAAAACGACAAGTTTATATAAAAGTTGAAAGAATAAAGCAAACTGAGGTGGTGAGAAAAAATCACAGAAATTGTGCTCGCAAACTAAGATGTTTTTTAATCATGTCATTTTGGATCCTGTCTAGTTGACGATTACCATTGACTATAAAAAATTTCAACCTCGTTGTCTAGAACAACCAAACAAGTTTGTGAAACATAATGAAACTAAAACTGAGCCATTCTCAGACTGGGAAGATGACGGTGACAGGGTGAGGAAAGGGGCGACGAAATGGAGATCAAGGCAGGATGAGTGTCGGCTCAATTGGAAACAGATGAGAAGAAGTGTAGGCCGGAATCTATTAGAAAACAAGGAGGCAAAATAAGGTGCACGAGTCCCATGCAATTTCTCAAATTCAAGTTCTCATCTCCTTCTCTTTACTCCCTTCATAGAGGTGAATAAGGATGCACCAGTCCAATTATGCTTTCCCAAATGCAAATTGGTCTCTTCTTATTTCTCTTCACAGAGAAAAAGAGATGGATGAATCAGGCCCTTTAGCAAGCATTACAAGTCGACCCTCAAAGAAGAAATAAAAAGATTCGACTATCCTAAGTTGATACTACAATAAAAGACAAATTCAACTCCTACACTACCTTCATTCCAACTATATCAAAATTCGACCAAGTTGGCACTCCAGCCTGCATCAAAACCCAGCCCCCTTCTCATGTTGCTTAGGGTCACCACATGAAATTCTTGCTCCATTTTATTTCATTGTGGGTCATGCTTAAATCTAAATCCAAATAAGCAAATCAGGGACTATCAATTTCCTCCCGGTATTGATTTAACCCTTCAAAACCCTTCAGTGAGCTTCATCAAAGAAAAGCTCCACCAATAGTTAGAAGTTCCAATTGTCCATGGCAAACGTCCAAACCACATTAAATGTCTCTTCATTTGATCTTTTGTTCTATTCAACCAACTTCTCAACTTGGACCCATTTCAACATTTAGTGGTTGAACAGTATGCCTACCAACCAAAAAGATCAGAGTTCAAGTCCCAGTCCCAGTAATTGCCAACTCCTCAACATAACGTTTCCCAACTTATTTCTTTACACACTCAATGTCAGACAGAAAAATAGTGTTGAATCATAAAAAGTAAATTGAGAATCATCCGGTTAAATTATTTGGAATTTGGTGTGCTCAAAGGTCATCCAATGTCCTGCTTTAAACAAGCAAGAAATTGGATGAAGAGTCATGCAAAAGTGATGGAGAAGACTGCCATGTGAGATCTAAGTGCAGGTATGACCCACACCGCATGTTTTGGAAGCAATGAACCCATTTATCTGAACCCACTTAAAATAGAAAAGGATTTATTATTAATGTATTCCTTACTTTTTTTTTATTAATCCAGTTGAAATGCATCTTAAATAAGCAACGTATGGAATAATGTTATTGTTTTTGCTCCAAGTTCAATTATTTTCCGCTGCATTTATATATATAGTTATTTAGTTATATTTATTTAATTATTTACTTTTATATATATATATATCTTTTTTATCACATAGAGTATTTTCGTTGCCTCCAGATACCTGAAACAACTTGTACATCCAATACTTACACCCCCTGCATGTCGATCATCTTCCTTCTCTCCCTATTTCACTCCCAATTAATGAACGAATACCCTCCAGCACGACAGCTTTGCCATTGGATGAACGTCCATTTTAACTGATGAGATAATAGAGAGTGGATTCTATATTTTATATGTTATTATTATATTTTTTGTACTCTTTAGTCATTGTTTTCATCTTTAGGATTGTTGTAATATTCCCCTCTTCCTATGTAAGACAGATAAGGCTCCCATCATACAATACATTTGTTTCTCCTATAACATGATTCAAACAGAGATCCTAGATTGGTATTCTGATGATCACACCAAATAGACAATGACCATAGACACTGACACCCCCCTCCGCCACCATCCTGCTCCTTGGAAGACCACTACCACCACCTTGTCCCAAATGTCTTGGCCAACATTGTCACCAGCATGTACAAGTGTACTACAGCCTTTTGAAATATAAATAGCATGCAACGCAAGAGAAAAAAAGGAACAAAACAAGGACTTACATGATTGGAGACGGTCCCGAATGACAGTCCTCCATTGGAGAAAAAACCCAATGGGGGCAGATCTATATATAAAACTTCTCGAGAAAAACAAGTGATGTGGGATCCATAGCCTTAAATATAGGCGACATGCCCACAAATGTCATCATCGCCAATTCAGGGATATCAATAAGGCAGAATATACTTTTTTCCAGGTATCAGTGATATATCACTGCTACCGCTGAAATACCGAAGCTATGCGAAAAAGTGAAAATCCCTCTCGCTTTTTAGTTATATAATGCGCACGATATGGGTGATATTAGTCACATGTTTCGCCCATTTCATCCCATTTCGCATAGTGAGCATTTCCAACGGCCATCAAAATGGATGATATTGATATTAGTCACATGGTGAGCACTTGATATTTGAGGTCATTTTGAGGTCGATTATCCTCGCATTGACTTCCTTGAATACGTGGTTGACCGTGAATATAGGCAGTATATGATGGACTAGAAAGTTATCCACCACTATATGACATGGGAAAATTATGTGGCATATAGACACTCAATTAGAAAAAGGTATGGAGGACAACAAATATAGCATGTGGATCCAGCCATCCAGCTAACCGCTCTTGGTTCTTGCGAGTATCGGATACTTTTTTATGTGCTAAGTATTGTATTTGTATACATTACGAATTATGAACTTTTTTTAGAAAAACAGGGGAAACACGCGGAGGTGTCGCCCCAGAACGGTTTAGTTATGCAATTTTATAAAGTCCTACATAAGCCAAGACTCGAGAAAATTATTAGCATGGTGGATTACATCTTTTACATAATAGCTCTCATCTCGGAAAATCACTCCACTGCGTGCAAGCAAGAGTACCCAGATCACTGCAATCGGTAGCAAGAACTCCAAGTTAGGAAGGAAGCGAGAATTGAGCAACGATTTACAAAAATTGGCTTGGTAACTATAGTCCAACCAATCAATCCTCATCTCTAACCATGCATCTATTACTCTCTCACAAGCGAAGAAAAGGTGGTCAATTGATTCTGCCTCCCTGTTGCATAATACGCAGCTGGTGTCATTGCCCACACAAAGTCTTGACCCTCTATCCTTGGTGAGCAGTCTCCATCATCGCAAGAGCCAAAGAAAAAGATGGATACGAAAAGGGATTATCATGTCCCAAATAAATCTACAATCTTTAATCAACTCCTCATAAGATGGATCAGACTGCGTGTTCAGCACCTTGTAAGCCTGTTTCACTGAAAAATCATCTCTCCACACCCAATGGTCATGTCCTCTCAATAGGCCCTCAAAGAGACTAATGATTTCCAGCAGTTGAGTGAGTGAACTAGAGTCGTTGCTCTGAGAACTCCGAAGTCCGAACAAAAAGTGGACCAAACTCCATCCATCGAGTTCTCAGGAACCAGCACATCTATCTCTGCTGCTACAGCAAATAGATATGGAAAGCATGCTGCAAGTACCGCCTATCAGTCCAGTCATCCATCCAAATGGCAAAAGAGCATCCATCTCCCAAGTCAGTATGAAATAACGAGGGTTAATTCAGCCAGGACGGAACAAACATCCTTCCAAAACGTAGAGGTATAGAACTATGGATGATGGCAACTGTGGATAATGAGTTTTGTTTGTTATTTCAACCTATTTACTCATGTCATCACTAAACTTCTAATTGTGCATATCCACCTAGACGGTGATTATGATGCCAATACTGATTCAGAATTTTGTATTTAAGCTTACATTATAGCAAAAAAAGGTGTATTCTATGTTATTTATTGATTATGAACATTAGAAATGTTAGTTTTATGAAATATGATCTTATAGCTTGAAATATGTAATATACTAGCAGAACACGAATAAGAAAGAACAAAACATGACTTTATGTGGTTCGAGACGGTCTCGAAGGATCATCCTATTCTACCACTCAAAGGACCATCCTACTCTACCAGAGACAGGACTCAATGGGGTCAGATCTTCATATAAACTTCTTAAAAGATACAAGAGGTATGAGATACTTTATATGGCCCCACCAACACACCGAAATCCTACCACCAAGCAATATGGGCCTAAACATAAAAGAAGCATAATTGGATCTTCCATCTAAAAACATACTCTGATACAATACAATGCCCACCAACATGCCATAGTATGCAACCAGTGTAGCTTCTTTGCCATTAATTCATTGAGTTGCTACTTGTTTTCCTGTTTTTGTACTTCTTAGTATCTCCGGTCGACTTGTCAGCCATAAACCACCCGTAAGTTTGATGGAACATACTATATACTTTTAATGCAGTGCTTGAACTTGGCTAAAGGTTGCTATAAAGAGCACATCCCAAACAAGGTCAAGCCATGGATGACATGTATTTGCCCTACAAACGAGACAATGTGTTAATGGAGTCTTGATTAAGTCCACTCTTACTCATCGAATCAAAAGTGTTGCCTCGTCCTTCTACAAAATGAATATAGGGCCTTTCTGGATTAACAAGGAATATGTCTACACTGTTGCAGCTCTAGGTTGACGTCACTCGCATTGAAGCAAAATATTTCTCTTTATATAAATACAATTCTATGGTTGAATTGTATTTTGTTTTATATAATTTCTACCATCCCTTCATTTTTTTTCTTCTTTTCACTCTCCAATAAATCAGCCATGGTAGATCCCCAAGCCGGGTAAATGAGGAGGGTTGCATGTTAGGTAGCCGACAGCCAACGCAAGAGAGCCAAATTCCTAAATAGTGTTTTTTAATAATACTATTTGGAAATTTGTCTCAAAATAGTTCGGATCTCTTCAACATGGATTTAAGCAAACATTTAGATTTCGTCGATGTGTTCCCAGCTAGTGACGTGTTGCATTGCCCGAATACAATGAGAAGTTGGCAAGGGCAGCTACATCACTGCTCGGATGTAGTTCAAAATTAGCAAGGATTCTCGCATGAGGAACACATACGGGTAAATAAGCTAGTTCTGTTGCATCGTCGACTGGATGCAATCCAAATTTTGCAAAGGTTCTCCCATTATGGATGCATGCGAGTAAAGAAGTTAGTCCAAAAGATGTTGCAAAGGAAATTGTGGATAGGCAGTTGGAAAATTGGCATTTTGACTGGAAAAACGATGGAGATAGTAGAAACCATGAAAAGAAGGAAGATTCAGATATTATGTCTCCAGGAGACAAAATGAGTTGGAGAGAAAGCAAGAGAGATCGAAAAGACATGTATTAAACTTTAGTTTGCAGGTAAAGATAAGGCAGAAATGGTATTGGAGAGAAAGGATTAAACAAGCATTTTAGGAGGATTCAGATAAGATTATGCAAGGAATCCCAAAAAGAGAGATGTTTCGCATAGGTGGAGATCTTAATGAACATGTGGGAAATGATGTTTCAGGATATGCTAGTGTTCATGGAGGTCATAGCTTCGGGGTCATTCTGGATTTTGTAACGGCAATTGATCATTTCATAGCAAACACTCTCTTCAAGAAAACATAGGAGCATTTAATTACTTATAAGAGTGGCTTGACTAGAATACAGATAGATTAATATGCGTTGAGGAGAAGAAAACGGTCGTGTTGCAAATACTGCAAAGTAATCCTAAGAGAGAGTTTGACAGCCCAACATTTCTTGCTAGCCATTGATGTGCAAATAAAAGGGTTGTTAAAGAAAGGAGGGTATCTAAGATCACTAGAACTAGAAGGTAGAATCTCCAATTGAAGCAATCAAGCTTCAAGGAGTACGTTTTAGATTACTTATCTTGGAATTGTAACGGAAGTGAAAACAAGATGTGGGAGGCGGTAACATCTTGTATCCGAAGGATAGCCAAAGAGATGCTAGGCGGATATAATGGAGGAGTCTCGGGCCAAAAGCAGGCTTGATGATGAAGTGGATGGGTGCAAGAGAAGCTCAAAGTTAAAGAGCATGCTTTAAAGCTATGTCTAAGGATCAAGGTTCGAAATTTCGATTTCGATCTCGTTTCGGTAAGGTCCAATACCGAAATTTCACCGAAATTTCGGGAAATTTCGACGATTTCGGTGGAAACGTCGGAAAAGGCTAAAAAATCCGATTTTTTCCAATTTTATTGAAAATTTCAATATTCCAAGTTATTAGAACAATAAATAACATACAAATACACAATTATTTCACACATATTGGTCATCTATACCCTATATATAGACATGTTGGTCATATCGGCCATATCGGTCATATCGGTGGTCATATTGTTGGAACCCAAGCAACATGTCTCGATCGATATGGGGTCGAAATGACCCATATTTTATCCATATCATTGCAATTTAGGATCTCCACTCCTCTATACAACCTATCTCGACCGAAATCTCATAAGACAGTTAATATGTAAAAATTGAAACCATGGTTGTAACATTGTTAATACATAATAAAAAAGAGTAATAGTCTAGTCTTACAAATACAATACAACTTACAACAAGTTAAAATTATTAAGAACATGCATATTTCTGATAAATGCAATAAAAGAGTAAAGATTAAAATATATTACCTGCCCTGGTGACATGTTTTGTTCAGAACCAGGAGTTTCGTGGTGGATCTGAATGCCCCCCCCCTTCCTTGCTGTCTCTCATAGCGCATCGCAGATTCTATGAACTCGCAATAGTTCTCCCATGTCATGTACGAGTACATGGCCTTGTAATCCATGACATACTTCCTGTATTGGTGGTCATCGATGCCTATGAGCATCCCGAGTCGAGGATAAGCAGCACTGGATCCGGTATCACAAGTGGCACGACGAGGCTGCTGCGAACTACTGCCCTGAGATCCTCGGGACGACGACGACGGAGTAGGAGAAGATCTCTGCGAAGGAGGAGGAGGAACTGCCGTGTAGTACTCAGGGAAGAAACCGTAGCTGTCACCCCCAAAGAAACTGCCCTGGCTCTGCTCAGGTTGGCTACTTTGGTAGTTGTCTCCGCTACTGTATCCCCCATATCCACTGTAACCATATGAATATGCTGGAGGTGCGTACTGAGGAGGAGGAGGAGGTCCTGGAGGAGGAGCTTGAAAGTATTCCGGGAAGACGCCAAATGATCTCTCATCGTGCGACGATCCATATCTGCCTAAAGGACTTTGTGCTCCTCCGCGATATGGGCTGTCAATATCCATGAAGCTCAAAGAACCTACAGATGATGTCAAATCTTCCATGTAGCTGTCGGTTGGACGATGACCTCGACCGTAGTCGTAATCCGTAGGCCATGGACTCGGACTTGGAACAAATTGTCCGTGTGTGTTCCGTTGTCTCTCCATATATTCACGTCCTGCTTGTAGGCCTTCCTCAAGTCTGGTAGCTTGTGGTCCACGACCACTCCCTCCTGACCCACCTGAGTTTGAGTCCCCACCACCACAAGGTCCAGCATGACCAACATCGTCATCATCATCATCTCCACTGTCATCATTTGACTTTGACTTGGATTTGGAGCTACTGGAGAGAATTTCATCAACAGCTGCATCAATCTCGCCCTCCAACCCTCCAACAGGGTCTGTAATCCGCCCGGATCTGGTCAAAAAGTCACCAACGTCTGCTCCCATTTGCTGGCTGATGTTCTCATTCGGTCTTCCACCTGGCTGATCGAGAACTGGGGCACCATTGGAATCCATCCACCTCTGGAGAACGTCCTCATCAACATCGTCATCGTGCATCTTGAAAATGTATGCAAGGTCAATAGGGTCCGTATAGTCATCTTTGTCATGTCCCTCCGTTGCATGCTTCAATTTCAGCCTCAAGTTGTAATGCACGAAGACAAGGTCATTGAGCTTCTTTTCTCCCAACCTGTTCCTTCTCTTCGAATGTATCAAATTGAACATGCTCCAGTTCCTCTCACAACCGCCAGCAGATGCGGTTTGAGACAACACTTTCACTGCCACACTTCGAAGGTTGGGAGCTTCCATCCCGTATAACATCCACCATTCGGCTGCAAAAAAAAAGGAAAAGACAGAAATCATAAGTACAAATAAATGTACACAAAATCAACACAAGTAATGGGTTTATTTGCCTCCGTCCCTACCAGGAAGAGTATTGCCACGACCGTTGACCGTAGTAATCTGACCAAAGGAACCCAATGCATCTCGGTAATACTTAACCTGCACAACGCACAAATAGGTTCAACCCAAATATCTTGTGACTCAAAAGTCAAAATATAGGTAGAATTTGAGGATAGTACCTCATTCATGCACATGATTTGTAACTTCTCGTCCTTGACGAGCTTCTCCACCACAATCTGTACGGCTGAGAGAAGGTCACCATTTGTACCAAGTCCATTCTTGTAGTGGTACTTAGGATTGAAGTAATAAGCTGCACAGAAAGTCACGAACAAGCTCATTTATGATGTCCAACTATAAAAATTTAAATGATTGAAAAAAAACCTTTTTTACATAATACATACCGGCCTTGTGAAGAGGATGTGAGAGCATCTTAGACCATCGCTCGTCTATGATGTCCAACCATGCTTTTGATCCCTTCCCAACCGCTTCTCGGACCTTCTCTCTCATGCAGCGCATTACCTCGTAGATGACTCCCATGGTGGGCTTCTTGTCGCCATCCACAATCCGCAATGCATATACCACTGGATCCATGATCCTCGTGACCCGAGTCACGTCATCCCAAAAGGAGATATCATTCATCAATATCTCCACCTTCCGTCCTCCTTCAGTCCGAGCTTCAGGTATCTCGAACCACTCACCCTGGCAACACATGGTTTTCAAACCCGTCTTATGTTGCTTGAGGCTTTGCAACGCTATAAAATTGGTTGCAAAGCGTGTGATGCCAGGCCTCACCAACTCCCCATTGCACATCCGCCTCATTAGTGCCAACACTTTGCTGTGGTTGTAGATGAATGTGGTGATCATTCGTGCTTTCTCCACCACCCTTGAGACGAGCTTCCTCTTGCTGAAATCCTTAAGGATTAAGTCAATGCAATGCGCAGCACACGGTGTCCAGAAAATTCCGTAGCTGCTGGACTTTATAATTGTTTCACCAGCCTTCTTGAAGTTGCTGTCGTTATCTGTCACAATTTGCACAATGTGCTCTTTCCCAACCCCCTTTATAACGTCCTTCATCAACTTCAGAAGGTACCTGTGGTCCTTCACATGCTCAGATGCATCAACAGATTTCAAGAAAATTGTCTTCCCATCGCAGTAAACAAGGAAGTTGATGATCTGCTTCCTTGTGTAGCTCGTCCACCCATCGCACATCAATGTCACCCCATACTCTGGCCATCTCCTCCTCAACTCGGCGATGTACTCATTCATCTCCTCTTTCTCCATCCCAAGATATTTGTTCATGATCTCGTAGGATGTAGGAGCCTTCACTCCCGTTCCCGCTGCAGCGATCTCATCAACGGCATGCTGCAAGAATGGCCCGCTTGCAATGTTGGCAGGAATGCTCTCCCCAAAGAAGAGCTTGCTGATGGCTTTTCCCACCCTTTCTCGTGCATTGGTGAACATTCCCTTCACTGTTTTCTGCCTCGGATCCTTACTTGCCTTGTATTGCATGGATCCACTCCTCGTCAAGAAGGGCTCAATTCCCTTCCCCTTGTGTTTCTTGGTGGGTGGTGGAACTGGTACGCCTCCAGAACCACTCCCACTCCCACCTGCACCATAGAAGCCGCCCCGTGCACCACCGAGTTCTCTCCTCTCGAACCGCTCCTCAATGATTCTTGTGTAGCCCTTCTGTATGCCCTCCTCTCTGATGCAGTCTGAATGTCGGCAGGGTACACAAAATCATCGTCATCTGAATCAGAAATGACGTTGAATTCTTTCTCGAACATGAACTCCTTCATTTGTTCTTCCCTTCTTACTCTCTCCATCTCCTTTTCCTTCTTTCCGTCCAAGCTCGCCTTGACCTTGTCCCTCACATCTTTGGGACAACGCGTGCACTTGGCAACATTCTTGTTGTTGCCAACAAGATGTTGCTTCATCCTTGTGATCCCGCCTCCGCCCAGCTTCTTCCCACAGAAATTGCATTGCGGCTTCGCCTTATTTCCATCAGGAGCGGACGCATACCTCCAGCCAATGTCCCCACTGAATTCTTCCATCTGATCATCAGAACTGTCAGATCCAGAATCGGAAGCAGAATGTGCCATGGTGAATATCCAAATGAAGAACCGAAACCAGAATGTCGTAGAATGTGCCATGTATGAGCGTCGGAATCTGCGAGGAAAATAAATAACATACATTAAGTTGGCATACAATGCAACTGCTTATGAATATGCAAATTATTTTATTTTTTTAATTTCGGAATTATTATATATTTAATTTTTCCAACACCTACTTTTCTTATTTACAGAAAAAAAACCTTGGATCTATACATTAGAATCTTAGATCTACAAATTAGGGGACCATTTTCATGAAAGACTACATAATTGACAAAATATGAATATAAACGTAAATATTTAACAAATCATTTTCGGATTTTCTATATTTTTATTTTTATTAATCCAAAAAAATTTCCAGACTATGATTTATACTTCCAAAACTCAAGATCCGAATATATAATACCACAACTCATTATCGTTCCACATTAAACTTCAAAAGCCCCAATTTCTTCTAACATAGATCCAAGAAAATAATCTCCAACAATGTTTTAGTTCATGTTAACTTCAGATCTGTGATACAACGATCATAGCTAGCACTATTGTGCAAAAAAACACAAAAGCCCCAAATTTCTACTCCAAATTTATACCTATTTTGGGGGAAATCTATCAAATTAAACACCATGCCAAGCTATATCAACAACCTAACAGTGAAATCCTTAAAAAAATTATTGAATTTGAAGAAGATTTATCATAATTTGGCTTACCTCAAAGGAAGAAGGTCTTGGAAGATGAAGAGAGCAGCCTCTGCACGAAGTCGGTCGAAATGGGGAGCTTTTGACCGATATTTCGCTATATTTCGACAGTGGCCTGATTTTTCTATTCAAAGATTCCTAATGGCGGGCGAGATATCGAGATGTGTCGAGATATCGGCGATATCTCGCGATATTTCGACCGAAACCGGGGAAATCGATATACAGTATACTTTCGATACCCGATACCCATCGAAACCGAAATTTCGTCGAAATTTCGACGAAATTTCGGCGAAATTTCGCGAGATTTCAGTCACTGCTAAGGATAGAACAAAGGAAAATGTCACAAACTACAAAATAGCAAAAAATGAAACAAAGAAGGTTGTAAGCTGATGAATCTACGATTCTCATTCATTATTCTTTTATTTTAGCAAAAACATTTGTAAATGCTTGTAAATATAATAACTTAAGCATTAGGCATGCCCTTGTTAATAATGCATAATTAACATCTAATATGTGTAAAATAAAAGAAAAAGATAATAAATACAGAGTGACCCAAACCCTAAAAGAAGGTCAAGCCGTGACATGATTGCAAAAAGATTGAGTAGAAAGATAGGGATCACTATGTATTGTATATGTCCTCTATACATATACATAATATTTAGATATTTACTTCTGACAAAATAAAAATATATTATTCCCTTACACCCTTGTATATTGCTTTAGAAATAATTAAAAATAAAATAAAAATTAGAAAAAAAACAAAACAAAAATAAAAATAAAATCATCAAAACATTGTGCAAAATACATATGTATATAATACATCACCTATTTATTTTTCACCCTTAATTAATTTATAAAAATCAAATAAAAATTATTTTATACTACAAAAATTATGTAGTAAATAAATAAAATATAAAATAACATATACATTTGTAAAAATAATAAACTAAAAATACTTGTACATAATACATAGGTATAATATACATGTATATCACATAGTATGTTGTATATATCTTATTTTTAATTCATAAAAATAATTAAAATTAATAGAAAAAATTGAAAAATTAATAAACATTTTTATTATAAATATTTTTTTAAATTCCATTTACTATTTTATATATATTATTCTTTTATTTATGTATATCCTTAATTCTGATTGATCCCACTGGGATTGTTGACCCCAATCAACGTCCCCTTCCAGTCGGGTCGACCCGATTCATCGTCGCTGGAGCATCTTCTCCCCATTTTCTCGGTCGAACTCGGTCTCTATTTGCCTCAATCCCTGCGTCCGACTACACTCCAACATCTCAGGACCCTTGCGGATCCCTAGGCACGGTCGGATCTGCCTAGGGTTTCGAGCTCCTCGTCAATCTTTCTAGACCCTTGGCTTGCCTATAAATTATCTCTTCCGCGTCCTGCGCGAGGAGCTCGTTCCTCGCACCACCACAGACCACTATCCTCCTTCAGGAAGGTGACAACTTCCCAGAGGTGCTCTTGGAGCGTTGTTTAGCAGTCTGCTTGAGTGAAGCTCGCCGCGACGTTGAAGAGCCATCGCGAGAAGCCTCCTCGGCCAGCCACACCCAGGTTGAGGCCATAACCCCTCTTCTCCGCTTCGCCTGGAGCTGTTGAACTCGTCAAAGTCATCAGGTAGCTCCCTCACCCCTCGCATTTTCGTCTCGCTTTGATTTTTCCATTTCGCTCCGTTGCCGTCACCTCTGCTTCGACCAGCTGGTCGGAGCTCCGTTACCCCCTCTCAGTCGTTCAGATCACTTCCGTTAATCACACTGTATCTCCCAGCGCAACCTAATATCCTTAGTCTTGCTCATTCGGACCATATTAAGGCCGAGACCTCCATCTCTAATTTCCGTCAGAGGTCAACTTTCATCCACAGTCGCTTCTTCTATTTTCCGTACATAATAACCCCGATCGTAGATCAGTCTTCGAGCATTGAGTATACCCTGCAAATTTGGAGGCACTTGGACAGTCATTTGGAGTATCCCCTACTCAAGCGGAGCAGCTCCTCAACGACCACCTTCGTCTCACTCATCCGCCATCCATCCAGCTCATCAGAACCGACCATTCGATGCGAAATGCCCCCACGTTCGTGATGGACGCCTTGATTGCCTCATCGGTAAGAAGCCGGGTCTCCGGCATCACTCCAACGAAGTTCGTAGCCCACAAGTTCCTCCAGCACCCTTTGGAGCCGCTCGATCAGGGGTTTCGCTCCAGAATCGATCCTAGCCCTTGGTTTTCGATCCATCTCGACGCTCGGATCGAATCTGGACCCACCATATCCATTGCCTGATCGTCACAGTCTGTAGACCGTTAGATCTGAAATAGTGTCAGATCTAACTGTCTGTCCGCACAACCCCTTCGTCCGTTGGATCAATTTTGCAGAGCAATCTGACACGCACGTCGTCGACCAAATCAGAGCCATCAGATCACTTTGTTGAAGCAGATCAGAGCCGTCAACGCCACACGCATGCCTCGCATGCCCCAAGGTATATTTCGCATTTTATCCTGCATGTTTATCTATTTTGTTTCAGTCTAGAAAATAAAAGTTGTAGTTAAGAACATTTGCAGTTTGGCCTTCATATTTTGTAGCATTTGCATTTTAGTCCCTCCGGGTCAAAAGCACGTGTATGTTCACGTGAGTTTAGGGATATTTGTAGTTCATGCCCTGAACTTTTATGGTGTTACTGCTTGAATGTTAAGTTTTTAAAATTTGCATTTATACATGTAAGCGTATAGTTTTGAGCATGTGCGTGAATTAAGTGGGCTATTTGCAATACCGACCCTAGTCATTTCTTAAGTGTTATTTAATTGGCCCAGAAACTTAAAGTATTTGCGAACAAGTCCCTGTGAATGTTGATTAATTGCATGCATCTTATTGGACTTAAAAATTATCAAATTAATTCAAAAATTACCCAAAAATTACTATTAGCTCCCGACAGTGTGTAGTTTTTATTGTGGTTTTTGTGGATTGATTGGATTGCATTTTCAATTTTTGGAAATTCAAAAACCATCAAAAAGTCCATGATTGCCTTATAAAAATTATAAAAAATCGAAAAATGTTTTAAAAATTTTATAAAAATTCTCGTTTGTGTTTTTCCATGCTTTACCTGCAGCTTCAATTTTGTTTGAAAATTCATCCTAAAAATCTCAAAATATCCAAAATCTTAAAAAAATCATATAAAATCAAAGAAAAATAAAAAAATTATGATTTCAGTTTCTGTTTGTAGCTTTACACTTCTATTTTACTATAAAATTGCTAATCGGGACTTTGGGGCACTTTAAATATTTTTAATTTGCAATTTGGTCCTGATTGTGTACAGTTTAGAGTTTTTAGCATTGTTTGATTTTTATAAAATCACAAAAACGTTTAAAAAAACCTAGAAAAATTAACAAAACACCTTAAAAACTTGAAAACACAAAAATATTTTTAGTTTCATTTTATGATTATTTTTTAATAGTTTAAAAATTACAAAAAGAGTGTTTGGCGAGAGTTTTGAGTATTTGTGTTTGCTTGCCTTGACACTTCACTGATTTTCCAAGTTTAATCGATCTTGATATTACGCTCATCAAAATGGCGTCGTTATCGGGGAGCACGTCTTTGTGTAGTCTTATTTCGTTTTTGCTCATTTGTCTTACCTATTTGTTATAATTGTTTCTAACATCTCTACTGTTTTACTTTTCGTGCGAGGAACCACCCGAGGGACGCTCTGGCTTTCTGTTGGAGGAACCCGTACCTGAAGAGCAGAAGACCAGGAGGACTTAGTTATATTAGATAAATAGTCATTTTTGCAGAAACATTTTATTGTTGTAATAATTCTAGACTCAGAGACACTCTTTGGACACTTAAACTTCGGGGTATGTTTCGCCGAGTACCGATGTACTCGGGGGACCTCACTTTGGTTTCTCTTGGTTTTATTTTCTCACTTTTATTTCTATTTGACTCGCAAGGTTTTAGCCCTTAGATTTAGGACTTCTGCTTGATTGTGACGTAATTAGCTAAGGCTCCACACCTAATTGTTTATCTATACCTATAGATCGTAATTGGACTTAGCTAAAATAAAATTAAAAAAGTTAACTTGATTGGATACTAGACCACGCGCTGTGAGGAGTCACATACAACGCTAGCAGGATCTGTTGAGGCGGGCACCGAGTGACTCTCAAGATCGGACTCCGATCATATTTTTTATTACCACATAATAGAAGTTGCTCGTCTAAGGCGGATTTCCTCGTGCATCATATAGATAGTTTATTTCCTGTCTTTACTTTTATGCGCGGACTACCCTGCATGTAAAGTGTTGGAGTCAAGTACGCATTTCTATCTCTGCATGCATCATTGTGTTTGATCGCGCATCGACTTTTCCGACTTCCTCTCCCTATTTTATTGGACTCAAAATAATTAAGGAAATCGAAAAACTCGTTAGGCATTGTCTTATTCAGAAAAATACATGAAAAGTGGAAACCAAATAAAATTGAGACTACTAATGCAAACATGACCCTAAAACACACCTCACCTAAAAATTCTTATTTTGAGGAGAGCCACCCCCTCATTGGTTGATTTATCTACAGCGAGAGAGTGACTCGCACACTAGGTAGAGCCATACCAAAATTCTCTTCAGACTATAGGTCTTGTGATTGGTTGTTCTCCAGTGAGGACTTCACCGGGTAGCCGATAATCGGTCCGGAACTTCCTTAGCAGAGTGGATAGATCGGGTAGCCGGTAAACGGTACGCAATTCATACTGGTTGGGAAAAACTGGCTATGAGATTGGGCCAGACTCCTGGGAGCATTGGGTTCCTAACAGCTCGCTTAATCGCTCTGATAGATTGATTTGACACATTAATAAAAACGGACAAGATTAACGATCGATCTTTTACGGTCATCATCTCATGTTGATTAGGTAAATTTGGGGTTTGTCTTCTGATCTTGTTTACATTCCAGAACCAATCTTCGTAAATCCCCACATTACGATGATGGGAAGGAAGTTCCTTAGGTTGCCTTTAGCAGCATCGCTTTCGAGCACTCCTCTCCATTCACCTAGGACGGTTTCGGAGAGCTCAAGCCCGCTCTCCGAACCTGAGTATGCGACCACCCTATTCTCCGTCGACCATCCTTCTACCATTCCTGAAGTGCTAGAGCAGAGGCCAGCACAGCTATTTGTTCACTTGACGGCACCTGAGTTATGGTCTTTTGCCTTTATAGAGACTCAAGAGATGGCCAGCAACGAGAACCGCACAGATGAGCAGTCGCAGACTTCTTCCTACATTTTAGACCAGGCCGCCATCAACAACACGTTAGCTTCCCTAGAGACCAAGTAGAGATAGATCAGGGAACAGGGAGTTTTCATGGCCGAGGTGAGACGAGAGCTGACGCAGATGCGAGCCGGTTGAGCAGAGCCGCAGAGACCCATCGGTGGAGAGATACCAAGCCAAGAGGGTGCAGACTAACGACCCGAGGATGAGCAGGAGCCCGCGAAACAACCATGTACGATGAGGCAGATGCACAACCCTGGCGCAACCCTCACCCATCGATGGATCCAGATACCGAAGATCTTAGGCGATTTCGAGCTTCGCCCCCAGACCATCCAGTTGTTACCCAAGTTCCATGGGCTAGCCACCGAGGAGTCGCACTTCCATGTACAGGAATTTGATATGATTTACAGCACTGTCCACGACCGATTCGTGGACGATGACACGATCAAGATGATCACCTTCCTATTCTCCTTAGTTCGTAGAACAGCCTACTGGCTGAATCATTTGGGAAAGTACATCACCATCTGGGAGCAGTTCCGGACCGAGTACTTGAACAAGTATTATCCACTCGGCCGGACCAACGCAACACGAGCCATGATCAACAACTTGACCATGATCCCAAACGAGCAGTTTTATGAGGCTTGGGATCGATTCAAAGAGCTCATCAACAGATGTCCAGATCATGAGATATCCAAGCCTAACCTTCTTCAGAGCCTCTTTTGTGGGCTGACACCGGAGCTGCAGGGCATGTGTCTCCAGGAGGCAGACGGCTTCTCAACCCCATCTCAGGTCACGGGCTGATCTAGAGAACAGTTCTACCCAACCTCCTGCCTCGTACTGCCAGGTCCACCATATCCAGGAAGAGCCGGCCCAACAGTTCCAGCACTTCCAGCAGCCACCACCATCTCCGAACACTCAGATGGTGGTCTACCAGTCGGATCAGCCCTTGACAGCTCTTTCCCCTCCACACCTTGAGCAAGAGCCATTTATAGAAGTCAACAAGATCTGGTGCTCTCAGTACCAACCTCAGCCCGGGATTCATCGCAATCATCCGGATTCAGATGATCCACTAGAGGCACCTTGTCCAAGCAGCAGCCTCCAACTCATGTCGGACAGAGCAGCCAGCAACAGCAGCAGCTCCATCACTCCCAGCAGCAGTACCAGCAGCTCGATCTTCGTCCCTATTTTCAAGGACAGCAGTGGAGGTAGCCATAGCAACCTCAGCAGTATTCCCAGCCTTCTCATTACCAGCAGCAGCAGCAGCATTCTCAGCCTCATTTCCAGCGGGGCAACCAATCACTTGTGTATGATAACCCAGCCCTTAACGACCTTGCCCAATTATTTTCTGACCAACAGGCATCCTTCCGATGAGAGATGGACGAGTTCTGTCAGGAGATGAGTGAGATTATCAAGGGCAAGGCCGCCATACCCGCTCTGATTGAACCTAACATAAACAATCTAAAGAGGAAATCTAAGCAGGTGCAGTTTACAAAGTACCACTTCTAGTGATACTTTAGGTGATATTTCTTCCTATGTATTTGATGCTGATTTTGTGACACTTAGGAGCGGTAGGATGCAAACCGGCGGCGCCTCTTTTGAGCGACAACACCATAGAGATTCCGGAGCGCCAGACGAGGATGGTAGCGGTGTTGATACCGCTCATGATGACAATGATAGTGATGCTGAAGCCACCAAGGATGATGATCAAGCCGACGGTATTGAGGCCGTCATGATTCCAGTTGCAGACGGTGGTGCTGATGCCGCCAGCATTCCAATTGTTTGGCCAAAGTGTGGTGTTGATGCCACAAGATCAGATGTTGTGGGTGGTACTAATGCCATCATATCTCCGTCGGTTGTGTTACCTCACTTTGTATCTCAGAACAGAAAAATACAAAAAATGGAAAAATAAAAAAAGAACAAAAATATGAATAAAGGAAAGGTTTATGTATCTCCTATCAGTACATCTGTATTGCATGATGATCTTGATATGGATTCTCGTCCATTATATGCTCAGGAACCTATTCCTGGCCCTCATCTCTCTGGAGAAGGTCCCTCCATCCCCTTCCCTCAAACACTCCGCTTAGGAAAGGGGACCAAAAATGAATATCTCAAAAAGAGTCACCAATTAGAGTTCAGTCCGCAGATGATCGATCGATTCCAGATACAACTAACTCTACGGGAGGCACTAGAGCACATCCCTCTCTTCCAAAATAACTTGAGAGGGAAGACCACCATCCGCAGGAAGAGGAGGAACCACAATGCAGAGATACATGTGCTTACTCGTACCACTTGCTTCGCCATTAAGAACCAATTGCTAGCCAATAGACCTGAAGCAGGAGCTCCATATGTCAGATGCCACATCCATGAGTAGTGGTTCGATCGTACCTTATTAGACAACAGATCTTCTATTAACCTTCTTGCGACAGCCTTACTCGACCGATTCGAGTTCTGCCCTCTTCGACAGAGCATGACAGTCCTTCAGTTTGTTGATAGATCTGTCAAGAGGAAGAAGGGGTTATTGAAGGACGCGGTCGTCACAATTCCGGGCCTGAAATTCCTCATGGACATTGTTGTATTAGACATGGAGATCTCTGAATCTATGACTGATACACCCATCATATTAGGATGCCCGTTCTTGGCCACAACCAAGGTGGTATCCGATCATGATAGTGGGAATGTATACTTTCGCGTCAAGGGCGAAAGTGTACACATAGAGACGATCGAGGAGACCAGAACTAGATATTCAGCCTGCTCCGAGCAGTCGAGCGATTCAGAGCAGATGACATATGCCGAGCGAGACGTCCACCAGGAGTGTTATGTTGTGACTACAGATGATGAAGCAATATGGTCAGACCCAGCAGCACGAGCCTTTGTCACGCCTTCAGATATTGCAGATTTATAGATTTTGGCAGACGAGAGTTCGGAGTGCACACTCTTAGCACATGACACATTTGAGGCTGATGGTCGTGGTTAGGATATCAAAGTAAAATATATTTCATGTTCTTCTCAGATCCCTCGGATTCATGCATTGATTGGGATGACTTTGATGATTATTTGCCATGTCTGATTCCTTCAGAGCCGACAGCAAGGGCGGAGAGCGAGCCAATACATATGACAGATACGCTAACAGGGCCGTCTTCGTCGAATTTTCAGATGCAGCGAGAATTCTCACGCAGAACTGGTAGCTTTCACTCAGACATTTCAGAATCCAGATTTGCCAGCTCCCACATGTCCAGAACTAAAGACTTTGCCACAGAGTATGAAGTACAGATTCCTTACGGGTGAACCAGATATATTCCTAGTCATTATCTCACCCGATTTGATTGGAGATCAAGAATCTCGTTTGATAGAGGTTCTTGAAAGAAACCGCAAAGAGATTGGATGGAGCGTAGCTGATCACCAGAGGATAAGTCTGACCATGTGTTCCCACCACATCTATCTCGAAGATGACGCCAAGACATTGCGTGAGTTCCAGCGACGACTGAACCCGAATCTTTGAGATGTGGTCATGAAGGAAATATCGAAGTGGTGGAGCACCTATTTTATCTGCCCCATCTCTGACTCCAAGTGGGTTAGTCCATTGCATGCGGTACTCACGAAGATGGGTATCACCACAGTTTTGAGCCAGTCTAGAGAGAAGATAGCTACCCGAGTACCCACTTCTTGGAGGGTCTGTGTGAACTACAGACGATTGAATCATGCCACCAAAAAAGATCATTTCCCGTTGTCATTTATTGATCAGATTATCAAGAGGCTAGCTGGAAAGAGTCACTGTTGTTTCCTCAGCGGGTACTCCGAATACAATCAGGTGGTCATAGCGCCCGAAGACCATGATAAAACGACATTCACCTGTCTGTTTGGGATGTATGCCTTTAGATGAATGCCCTTTGGTTTATTTGAGCCACAGCTACATTCCAAAGGTGCATGCTTTCCATCTTTTCGGACATGGAGGGTGATTGTTTAAAGGTCTTCATGGATGACTTCTCGGTCTACGACGACGGATTTGATTCTTGTCTTGACTGTCTAGATCGTGTACTTCAACGCAGCATAGAGGTCAACCTTGTATTATCTTGGGAGAAGAGTCATTTCATGATAACTCAGGGAACGGTTCTTGGTCATATCATCTCCAACAGAGTCATAGAGGTTGATCTGACCAAGGAAGATATCATCAAGAAACTCAATCCACCGTCCAATTTGCAACAGTTACGATCTTTTCTATGGCATGTCGGTTTCTACCGATGATTCATTTAGGATTTAAATCGTATTGTCTGACCGCTCACTGATCCGCTGACGAGAGACATCGAATATGTTGTAGATGATAAGTGTCTAGCGTCATTTGATACTCTCAAGGGACTTGTTGCAGGCTCCTGTCCTTTGGCCACTTGATTGGTCTCTCATTCTAGACCATGACAGATGCTTCTGATTTTGCTATAAGGGTTGTGCTAGGACAGAAGAGAGACGGATTGTTGTATGCCATTCATTAAGCTAGCTGGACTTTGGATGATGCTCAGTGGAATTATATTGTGACTGAGAAGGATATACTAGCCGTAGTCTTTGCTTTGGATAAGTTCAGATCATATATTCTCGGATCTAGAGTGACGATATTTACAGATCACACAGCCATCCGATATCTCATGGCAAAGAAGGATGCCAAAGCCAGATTGACCAGATGGATCCTTCTACTCCAAGAATTTGATATTGAGATTAAGGACAAGCCTGGGATCAAGAATGTAGTGGCGGATCACATCTCCCGTTTAGAGAACCTTGAGGATTCTGATCAAATGGCATCAATTACAGAGACCTTCCCAGACGAAGCAATCCGTGCTATCACCTCGCTTTCATGGTACGCCGACATTGTGAACTATCTTGTTACCAAGAAAGTTCCACAGGGTTGGCCCAGACAGTGACTTGAGACCTTCCTTGTGAAGACCAAGTCATACCATTGGGAGGATCCCACCCTTTATCATGAAGGGGGGGATAGTGTCTGGTGCCGGTGCATTCCTCAAGAGGAGCACCACAGCACTATCACTTGCTGCCACAAGCTTGAGACAGGAGGACATCATTCTGGGAGGAGGACAGCACAGAAAGTGCTCCAATCCGTCCTATGGTGGCCTACCCTCTTCAAAGATTCTGATGAATTCGTGAAGAGGTGTACTGACTCTCAGAGGATGGGCACTTGTGGACAGCGTGATATAATGCCGATGCAGCCCATTCACTTATGTGAGGTTTTTGATGTAAGGGGCATCGATTTCATGTCTCCATTCCCTAAGAGTCAGGGATTCGAGTACATCCTACTTGCTATAAATTTTGTGAGTCGTTGGGTCAAGGCCATCCCTGCCCGAGCCGCAGATGCTAAGATTGTGTGCATGAGGGAAAACATCATTTCACAGTTCGGGGTACCTAGAGTTTTGATATCCGACGGGGGGACTCACTTTAACAACGACAAGGTAAGGGCACTTGCTAACGAGTTCGACATTGACCATCGAGTTGCCACTCCATATCACCCTCAGACCAATGGTCTTACTGAAGTATCGAATAGGGAGATCAAGACTATATTGCAGAAGGTCATCCGCCCAGACCGAAAGGATTGGTCACAACTTTTAGACCTGGTCTTGTGGGCCTATCGGACCTCCTTCAAGAAGCCTTTGGGTGTATCTCCCTTTCATCTCGTTTATGGCAAGCCATGCCACTTGCCTGTGGAGATCAAGCACAAGTCACTTTGGGCAGTCATTGAGTTATTATTGAATCCCAAGAGTGTAGGAGATCAGCGAAAAGCAGAGTTGGCAGCCCTGGAGGAGTTGAGACAAACACCTTTTCGAGTAGCCTACAATATAAAGAGAGAGCGAAGATATGGCATGATTCTCATATCAACCATAAACAGTTTGAGCCGAACCAACGAGTATGATTATTTGTTGCTAGGTTGATATTATTTCCAAGAAAGTTACAAAGCAAATGGAAGGGACCATACTTGATCAAAAAGGTACACGACAATAG
This sequence comes from Ottelia alismoides, assembly GCA_037367405.1. NCBI lineage: Eukaryota > Viridiplantae > Streptophyta > Magnoliopsida > Alismatales > Hydrocharitaceae > Ottelia > Ottelia alismoides. The sequence goes on along the minus strand of JAZKJV010001366.1, from coordinate 382,574 downwards.
AAGCACCGACATATCCGACTTATCATCTGATTCCACCTTTCGAGTCAACGGACAACACCTGAAGCCTTATCTTGATTATGATCCGTTGATTGTTGACGTTGCCCCGATTCATTTTATATGAGATGTGGTCTTTGACTCACAATATTTGCATCTCATACATGATTATCACTTCTCCCCCGCAGCTGTATAAATCCAGATTATCTATATCATACATTCTTTTAGTCTGACACCTCGGTTCCATCTTATGATTATGTTATACTTAAGGTGTACCTTACCCTAAGTATAGGAGGAGTATCAAACATTGATTATTCATTTGATTCCTTTTGCCTCTATTTTGTTGCTTATACTTAGGGATATTTTACCCTAAGTATAGGGGAGGTAAACCATGTACATCCTCTACCTCGGATTTTCCCTTGTGCACAGTTTTCTATACTTAGGATTAGCTGATCTTAAGTATAGAGGGATCACCGATCTCTATTCATTACATTCTTTTATTCATCGTTGTAGTATAGCATTCTTTTCACTTCCCAATACTCAACATGAGTTATGTCTTCCTTTCATCGCTCTTTAATTACTCAGAGGACATCGTTCGATCTAAATATACGAGGTGTCGCATATATTGTATATATACATTAGTCATAACTCGTACTTTGAATATTGAGTGTATATAAATGTCTAAAACCCACAAAATAAAAATCAATAAAATTCATAAAATTTTTTAAATTTTCCGTGTATATAAGTGTTTGTAAAAAATATTTTTATACAAATGTTTGTAAAAATATTTTGATTGTAAATATTTTTGTATTAAATTATGTACATAGCACGAACTTTTTGAAAATTGTTTGAAAATAAAAGTTTGCAAAAATTTGTTTGTAAATGTTTGTAAATATTTTTGCAAAACCTTTTTCTTGCATTCAAAAGTTTTGTGAAAATTTGCATATTTTTGAAAAGTTTTCAAAAAGAGCTCTTCTACATTTTTTCTTGTATATTCTTCTGAATCATAGTTGACACTTAAACTAGTCTAGATTATTGAAAAATGGAGCTTGGTTAAGACCTTAATCCACCTAACTTCAGAGGAACCTTGTAGGATTTGGGGTTAAGACTTTTCAGAACCATTAGTGATTTAATTCTCTAAGACCACTAGGCTATGTTCACATGTCATCTTGATGAGCCTAAGTAGAAAATTTTACAAGGCATGCATTACTCTCAGAGACAATGGCTTAACATGGACACGCACCTTACACGTAGCTCAACATGGATGAGGTGGTGAGGAGGCAGACTTATTAGGCTCGGGGTAGCATACGAGGGTAGTACTGCTAGCCGAAACCTCTCGTCTTTCTTTAGGGAGGGATGTGCAAGTCAACCTGGTCTAGCAGCAGTGAGATCTAAAGACGAGAGTTGTGGGTTGCAATAATGCGTCAAAAGATGGATAGTCTACTGGCTCAAGAAGAAAATTTCCTTATGTATATGATGCACCAAGTAGATATGTTGTATATATGCATATGAAAAAATGTGCAAAATCAAGAAAAATTCAAAAAAGTGGGCAGGCCTGATTGAAAATAAAATGCCCGCCGGAGTGTATATAGTCAATAAAGCAAAGCTTATATATTACACTCATCTCATGAAGCTTGCAGCGGGAGACTTAGCTACATTGGTTAAGCTCCCAGGGATACGTGGCTACAATGGTCACGGTCCATTCTCTTCTTTCCTCCTCTTTTGGAGCTAGTTGAACTTGAATTTAGAAGGGAAATACCCCGCTCCTCGAGTAAAGAGCTGCTAGACTGGGGAATTAGAGTTATCTTGTTGAGAAAGGTTGTTTCTTTGTCATTTTTGAGGTGGGGAGCTACATGTCACTTACACAGTACAAGGAAAGATTTCTAGTCAATAGAGTTTGTCTTTGTAGACATGTTCTGATCTGGTTTATTAAGGAGTCATGACCATAGACTTGTGCAACTTGAAGGTTGTTGAGTCTTGAACCTATTTTCAAATAAGGTTCCGCCAACCTAATAATTCAAATGTCTAACTGAGCTCCATACTCCAATTTAATGAAGACAAGTTTAATAATCAACCTTGATTCTTTTTCTTTTCTTTTCGTTTTATTTTCACTTCTTTTTCAAATAAGTGTTTGCTAAGGGACTAGCAAAGGAAGTATAGAGGGATGGTGAATCAACGATTCTCATTCTTTTTTGTAGCTCTTCTTTTAGCAAAAAACAAATGTAAATGCTTGTAAATATAATAACTTAAGCATTCTACACGCCCTTGTTAATAATGCATAATTAACATTTAATTTGTGTAAAATAAAAGAATAAAGAGAAAAGAAAAAGAATGATATATTTAGAGTAAATACAGAGTGATCCAAACCCTAAGAGAAGGTCAAGACTTGACCTGATCGCAAAAATATTGAGTAGAGAGAGATAGGGGACTATGTACTGTACATATCCTCTATACATGTACATAATATCTATCTATTTATTTCTGACAAAATAAAATTATATTATTCTTTTACACACGTGTATATAGCTTTAGAAATAATTTAAAAATAAAATGAAAATCAGAAAAAAATAAAATGAAAATGAAAATAAAATCATCAAAACATTATGCAAAATATATATGTAAACAATACATCACCTATTTATTTTACACCCTTAACTAATTTATAAAAATCAAATAAAAATTTATTTTATACCCCTAAAATTATGTTGTAAATAAATAAAATATAAAATAACATATATTTTTGTAAAAATAATAAAATAAAAATACTTGTATATAATACATATGTATAATATACATGTATATAACATAGTATGTTGTATATATCTTATTTTCTAATACATAAAAATAATTAAAATAAATAGAAAAATAGTTTGAAAAATAATAAACATTTTTTATTTTATACATTTTTTACTTAATTCTAATCGGTCCAGCTGGGATTGTTGACCCTGGTCAACGTCCCCTTCCCAGTCGGGTCGACCTGATTCATCGTTATCGAAGCATCTTCTCCTCATTTTCTCGGTCGAACCAAGTCTATATTTACCTCACTCCCTGTGCTCAATTACACTCCAACATCTCAGGACTCTAGCGGATCCCTAGGTGCGGTAGGATCTGCCTAGGGTTTCGAGCTCCTCGTCGATCTTTCTAGACCCTTGGCTTGCCTATAAATTCTCTCTTCTGCCTCCTGTGCGAGGAGCTCGTTCCTCGCGCCACCACAGACCTCTATCCTCCTTCAGGAAGGTGACAGCTTCCCAGAGATGCTTTTGGAGCGTCGTTTGGCAGATTGCTTGAGCGAAGCTCGTCGCAACATCGAAGAGCCGCCGTTAAAAGCCTCCTCGGCCAGTCACATCCTGGTTGAGGCCATAAAACCCTTTTCTGCTCCGCCTGGAGCTATCGAACTCGTCAGAGTCATCAGGTAGTTCCCTCACCCCTCGCATTTTCGTCTCACTTCGATTTTTCCATTTTGCTCTGTCATCGTCACCTCTGATTTTACCAACTAGTCGGAGCTCCGTTACCCACTCACAACCGTTCAGATCACTTTCGTTAATCATCGTATCTCCCATCGCAATCTGATCATCCTTAAGCTTGCTCATCCGGGCGAGATTAAGGCCGAGACCTTCATCTCCCATTTTCGCCAGAGGTCAACCTTCGTCTACCGCCGCTTCTTCTATTTTCCGTACATAATAACCCCGGTCAAAACTCAATCTTCGAGCCTTGAGTATACCCTGCAGGTTTGGAGGCACTTGGATAGCCATTTGGTGTATCCCCTACTCAGGCGGAGCAACTCCTCAACGACTACCTTCATCTCGCTCAGCTGCCATCCATCCACCTCATCAAACCTGGCCATTCGACGTGGAATGCCCCCACATTCGTGCTAGGCGCCTTGATAGCCATATCGATGCGTCGAATCTCCAGCATCGCTCCGACGAAGTTCGCAGCCCACGAGTTCCTCCAGCACCCTTTGTAGCCACTCGATCAGGGGCTTCGCTCCAGAACTGATCCGAGCCCTTGGTTCCCGATCCATCTTAACGCTCGAATCGAATCTGGACCCATTATATCCACCGCCCGACCGTCACAGTCTGTAGACCGTTAGATCTGACACAGTGTCAGATGTAACCGTCTATCTGTGCCACCCCTTCGTCCGTTGGATCTGCTTTGCAGAGCCATCTGACATGCACGTCGTCGACCAAATCAGAGCCATCAGATCACTTTGCAGAAGCATATCAGAGCCGCCAGCGCCACACGTACGCCTCACGTGCCCCAGGGTATATTTCACATTTTATCCCATATGTTTATCTATTTTGTTTCAATCTAGAAAATAAAAATTGTAGTTAAGAACATTTGCAGTTTGGACCTCGTATTTTGTAGTATTTGCATTTTAGTCCCTCCGAGTCTGAAGCATGTGTTTGTTCACGTGAGTTTTGGGATATTTGCAGTTCCTGCCTGAACTTTTATAATGTTACAGCTTGAATGTTAAGTTTCTAAAAATTGCATTTATACCCTCGTGCGCATAGTTTTGAGCATGCGTGTGAACTAAGTGGGCTATTTGCAGTACCGACCCTGGGCTTTTCTTAAGTATTATTTAATTGGTCCAGAAACTTAAAGTATTTGCGAACAGGTCCCTGTAAACTGTGATTAATTGCATGCTTCTTATGGACTTAATAATTATCAAATTAATTCTAAAAATAACCTAAAAATTACTATTAACTCATGATAGTGTCATTTTTATTGTGATTATTGTGGATTGATTGGATTGCATTTTCTATTTTTGAAAATTCAAAAACCATCAAAAAAGTCCATGTTTGCCTTATAAAAAATATAAAAATTCGAAAAATAATTTAAAATTTCTATAAAAATTCATGTGTGTGTCTTTTTGCATGATTGACCTTCATTTTAAATTTTGTGTGAAAATCCATCCTAAAAAAACTAAAAATCTCAAAACACCAAAAATCTTATAAAAATCATATAAAATCAAAGAAAAAACAAAAAAATGTGATTTCAGTTTCTGTTTGTAGCTTTACACTTCTATTTAACTACAAAATTGCTAATCGAGACTTTGGGGTACTTTAAATATTTTTAATTTGCGATTTGGTCCTGATTGTGCATTGTTTAGAGTTTTTAGCCTTGTTTGATTTTTATAACATCGCAAAAAATTTAAAAAAAATCTAGAAAAATTATCAAAACAATTTAAAAATCAGAAAACACAATAATATTTTTAATTGTATTTTCTGAGTATTTTTAGTTGTTTAAAAATTACAAAAAAGAGTTTTGGTGTAAGTTTTGAGTATTTATGTTTGCTTGCTTTTATTCAAAAATTAAAAATTTGAAAAATTAAAAACCACTAAAAAATAGTTTATTTTTTAAATATGACTACTTAATCTTTTAATCGCACTCCTTCTGTTCGACCCTGGTAGCTATACCAAGTAAATAAAAATAGCGAACTGCTTACATTACATGCTTTGATTGCTTGATTTATAAGTGGTTTATTTCCTCGTTGAGTGATCAGATTGATTGAGAACAACGACACTTCACTTATTTTCCACCTTAGTCGATCTCGATATCATGCTCATCATAAGCGAAGCTAAGGCAAAAGCTTATAAAGTTTTCTACAAAAATCTTGACTTTAAGGGACAAAAGGATATATTCGGTTGGCTAAAGCAAGAGAAAGAAAAATCAAAAACCTTTCTCAAGTGAGATGCATTAAGGATGAGGATGGACGTGTGCTTGTTACTCAGAAGGATATAGAGACTAGATGGAAACAGTACTTCCATAAGCTTTTCATTGAGAAAGGAAATAGAGAAATCACTTTCGGAGATCTAGCTAGTAGTGAAAGTCACTTGAATCATGCAAGCTATAGACGAATACAAAGGAAGGAAGTGGAAGAGGCTTTGAAGGTTATGAAACCTGGAAAATATGTAGGACCTGATGACATTCCTATAGAAGTATCGATAGTTCTAGGTGAACGTGGTTTGACTTGGCTTACAAATTTATTCAATGCTATTTGGTGAAGCAAGAAAATGCCTGAAGATTGAAGGAGAAACATCGTGGTGCCTCCTTATAAGAATAAAGGAGACATTCAAATTGTGTGAATTGAAGAGGTATCAAGCTGGTGAGTAATACTATGAAAATTTGGGAACGTGTGATCGAAAGAATGTTGAGGCAAGTTTCTAAAGTAAAAGAAAACCAATTCGGATTCATGCCAGGTCGCTCAACTATTCAAGCCATCCACTTGCTGCGGAAAACAATAGAGATTTATAAAGCTAAAAGGGAGAATCTTTGTATGATTTTATTGACTTGGAGAAGGCTTATGACTCTGTCCCACATGAGATATTGTGGAGAGTTTTGAAAAAGAGACAAGTACATATCCTATACATAACCTCATAAATGATATGTATAATAGGGCTTCATCTTGTGTAAGGACCCAGTCTGGGAAGGCTAACTATTTTGACATCAACATGGTATGCATCAAAGTTCAGTTTTGAGTTCATTCCTTTTATGGACGAGTTGACTAGTCACATTTAGGAGGATATACCTTGGTGTATGTTATTCGTTGATGATATTGTGTTGATTGACGAGACTAGAGATGGAGTAAATGAGAAGCTTCGGGTCATGAGACATGATTAGAGATAAAAGAATTTTGTATAAGTAGGGCAAGAGTGAATATATGTAGTGCACTTTTGATGGAAGCAATGGCGAATGAATCGAGGTGAAGATTGGTAACGAGAACATTCAGAAGAAAGATTCTTTTAGATATTCTTTTAGATACGTGGGATAGATTTGAATGGAGGCAAAGAATCCATGTCGCCAACCCTATTTAATGTGGGAAAATACTTTTTTGTTGATGTGTTTTCTACTCTTCAATCCCATTCTCAACCTCATTTCTTCTTCCTCGAATGACTTAGCATATACTCCTCCCAAATATTGTATATCTTGACTCATTCTCATCCAAGACCTCATACAACTAGCACATTTCCCATTCTTCTTTTTACCATCACTTCCTTTCCCCACCATCATTCTTCCTCTTTGAAAATTGGTGGGAGAGGGGCAGAATTCAGGATACACCAGTGTCGCATGACAAAGGCATTGGAGGCAACCAAGTGAAGTGGCAGTCATAACCACAAAAACAACTTAGAGATATATAAGTAAGTTAACGATGCAAGCGGCATCATGGTGATGAACCTATGATTGATGAGGCAATGCCACCATGCAAAAGATCCATACAGAGGCACCGATGAAGCCAAAAAAGATGAATTACGGTGCATGCCCAACGACATTAGGGAGGCACCACAAACAATGAAATGTCATACAAGAGAAGCAGTTACATCAGGCAACATGGTAAGTGTCACCGGGTCAAAATTTCAGTATTGATTTCGACCGATCATGTGCGGCGTTAGCTAACCCATAACTAACCAGCCTTCCCGAGTAGAACGGTCACGGACGCGCTCCAACTCTTCTCGATACTCCTGCTTGCTAACGCACCAACGCTAAGACACAAGCAGAAGCTCGACTCTATGGATCGTTCAGGAACACTCTCAAGAACTCGCTCAAGAACGCTCAAGAACTCTACCAAGCAATCACACGAGCACGGGCACAAAGCTCTTCTCTTATTAGAAGGGGAACTATCTCTGGAGTGGGTGGACACACTACACTTTCTCTCATGAGCTCTGTGTGTGTGTGTGTTTACAAATGAGCCACCACCCCTCCTTATATACAAGACTCAAGGCAACCCAAGGGACACTCATTATTACATCTACAATAATGATACATAAAGACACAAGAGACCCTTCGAGTTCTTCGACAACCCTTCGCGTTCCTCAGCAACTCTTCGTCTGCTCGTCTCTTCGACTCCCTTGTTGTTCTTTCGTCTTCCTGCACGGTTGACGCCCAATCAACCGCCCAGTCATCAGCACACTCGCGCTCCTTGGTCTTGTGTCAAAGGGAACCCGCGGCCTCCAGACCCTCGTGCGGTAAACCCTTCCTTAGCGTTCTCCATGCTAAGGGGAAGTCCTCCAGAACTTCGCTATCGTGGCCTCCAGACCACTCTCGTACGTGTACTACCGAGCATGCTCGACAATGCTCGTACTCAGCACTTGCAACGCTCCATGCCTCCTTGGACCACCATGCATCAATACCGATATTGTGCGTCTTCGTACGTACGCCTCTAAGACCGTACCGCATTGCTCCTCAATGCGTACTGCTTCACTACGTACCACCCTTCTGCGCTCGCGTATGTACGACTACGTGCATCCACTGTCATGTCTTGCACTGCTGTCTGTACTAGTTGTGCTCGCACTGCTACAAGCTTCACGACACTCTGCTACCGAGCCAGTGTCATATGTGATGCTTCTCCATCACGTACGGTAGAGCCTCCAGACTCTCGTGGATAACCTCCCTAACATCCACATATTTCGGACTCCTCCTGAAGTCCAACTCCATCGATCATTCTCGAGCATCCAACTACCGTGTCTGCACGATCATTCTCGATCACAGAATTTGGGGGTGTGACAAGCCTCCCCCACCTGAAGAATCGGTTGTCCTCAACCGAGCATCTCCTCTTCAGCTGGCGTCCCGTCACGATCTTCCATTCGCTACGCACCTCCTGATGCGGCTCAATTGGAAGGGTGGTGCAAGTTTGCACCGCCTTCCTTCCTATACCTGGTCTTTTCACGAACCATGTCCCTCCATGACTTGGTCTTCAACGTGAAAAGTGGAGCTTCCTCGTCAGCTCCCATTTTCGGTGTAACCCTCCTGGATATCGCAGCTCCATCGCTGGTGTATGGCAGCTCCAGCTCCACATGTGGAGTACTCACCTCCACGCTTGCTCGTTGACGATCCCGATCGTTCCCTGTGGACGTCTCCACATCCTGGGAAATGAGCACCTCCTGCGCTCCGAGCGTCTTCGGTATCTTGCCTCCTGCAAGATCATTGGTGGTGTGGTTCGTCACCACTCCACCCCCATGGACATGTAACTTCTTGCCCATGCTGCATCGCCCTCCAGAGATCTGCCTTAACTTCTCATGCACGGCTGTTCTCCTATCCGCGACTTTGGTTGTGTGCCTCCTGCACACACGTTGATGCCCAGCACGCACCTGCGCACTCATGTGCGTCCTCGATCGAGCCTTGGCACCTCCAAAGCTCTTTGTTGTGGAGTTCCCTCCCTCCACTGAATTCGAAGCTCCAGTTCGAAGTGTTGTGAGGCGTACCTTGCGCATAGCACCTATTGCTCCCAAGCATACCTCACGTTCTTCTTCCTCCTTCTCATTCGCACAAAGAGAGTTCAGCTTCTCCTTCTTTGGGCACTCCCGCATCCGATGCGGTCCGTCGCATATGAAGCATCCCTTGCTCTTGGGTTGCTCCCTCTTCTTGGAGTACTCCCGTTCCTCCATTGGTGGATCATGGGCAACTCCTTTGCCCCTGTCCTTCGACCGTGCCTTTAGCTTGCTGGTGAACTCCTTCTCTTTAGCATTGTGACTTGGTTGGGACCCATAATCAACTAACGCATCTGCCACCACGATCGTTGAATTAAGGTCCTTCACTCCCTGCCTCCGCAGTTCGGCTTGCGCCCAGCTCTGCAACCCGATCGTGAAATTGAACAGCTTGTCCTCCTCGGACATCCCCTTGATGTCCAGCAACAAGGACGTGATCTGCTTCACGTACTCACGAACAGTACCTGTCTGCTTCAGGTGTTGAAGAGCCTCCCGTGCAATCCACGCAGTGTTCTTTGGCAGGAACTGCTCCTTCAATTCCGTGACTAGATCATCCCATCTGGATATCCTCGGTCTCGCCACATCTGCTGCACGGCTCCTCCACCATAGCTTGGCGTCGCTCGACATGTACATCGATACCAAGCCGACCTTCTCGGATTCCGTCGTCTTGGCCGCCTCGAAGTAAACTTCCATGTCCCATAGGAAGTTCTCCAAATCCTTGGCACTCCGCGTACCTGTAAAGGATTTGGGCTCAGGTACCTTGCATCGCTGCACCTCCGTGGAGCCTCCGCTGTTCGCCAATGCCTTCTTAATGAGGGAGATCTTACTCCGAAGATCCTCCATCATCGTGTGGAACGCCTCCAGTTTGTCCTCCAAGGACTTGATCTGCTCCGCTGAACGTTGGATCTTGTCCCCAACATCTGATCCTTCTGAAGAACGATCCTCTAAGGCGGTGATGCGATGGGTATGAGTCCCAATGGTGGACTCCACTTGTGCCATCGCTTGCTCCAGTGCTGCCACATGCTCGGTAACACCCACCATCTTCGCTCCGTTGATTGAAGATGTACTTGCTCCAACAAGTATCCTCTGTTCCCGCGATTGACTGCACCGACAGTCGCTCGTAGCTTTGCCCGCTTCTTGGCATCGACCAAGCTCTGTGATCTGCTCCTTGTTCTGATACCAATTCGCGCCAACGAATTGTATCACAAACCATGCTCTGATACCAAATTCGTGCCAACGAATTGATATGCCTTAAGCTCTGATACCAAATGTCACAGGGTCAAAATCCCACTACTGATTTCGACCGATCCTGTGCGGCGTTAGCTAACCCGTAGCTAACCAGCCTTCCTGAGTAGAACGGTCACGGACGTGCTCCAACTCTTCTCGATACTCCTGCTTGCTAACGCACCGATGCTAAGACACAAGCATAAGCTCGACTCTATGGATCGTTCAGGAACACTCTCAAGAACTCGCTCAAGAACGCTCAAGAACTCTACCAAGCAATCACATGAGCACGGGAACAAAGCTCTTCTCTTATTAGAAGGGGAACTATCTCTGGAGTGGGTGGACACACTACACTTTCTCTCATGTACTCTGTGTGTGTGTGTGTTTACAAATGAGTCACCACCCCTCCTTATATACAAGACTCAAGGCAACCCAAGGGACACTCATTATTACATCTACAATAATGATACATAAAGACACAAGAGACCCTTCGAGTTCTTCGGCAACCCTTCGCGTTCCTCAGCAACTCTTCGTCTGCTCGTCTCTTCGACTCCCTTGTTGTTCTTTCGTCTTCCTGCACGGTTGACGCCCAATCAACCGCCCAGTCATCAGCACACTTGCGCTCCAACGCTTGCTGATGCAGCTTTGTCGTAATTCACCAAGTGCAACCAAACACTTGGTCTTGTGCCAAAGGGAACCCGCGGCCTCCAGACCCTCGTGCGGTAAACCCTTCCTTAGCGTTCTCCATGCTAAGGGGAAGTCCTCCAGAACTTCGCTATCGTGGTCTCCAGACCACTCTCGTACGTGTACTACCGAGCATGCTCGACAATGCTCGTACTCAACACCTGCAACGCTTCATGCCTCCTTGGACCACCACGCATCAATACCGATACCGTGCGTCTTCGTGCGTACGCCTCTATGACCGTACCGCATTGCTCCTCAATGCGTACTGCTTCACTACGTACCACCCCTCTGCGCTCGCGTATGTACGACCAAGGTTGCAGAAAGCGGTAGTCGGTACTCGGTCGGCGGGGTCACTGACTAAGGATTAATCGGCAGTCGGGAGAGTAATCGGATTTAGTCGGGCATTAGTCGGTTTTGATTTTTTTAATTATTTTAAATATATAAATCAATTTTTAATACATACACTCATATATATACACACAAATTTAGCAATTTTAATACATACAAACAAAAAGCTAACCAAATTCAGAAGTTACTAATCAACAAACTCACATGTTACTAATCATTGTAATTAAGAATCACGAAGCTAATTAACAAATCACAAAAGATAAATAAAAAGATGTAATAATTATATAACCTTATAGTTATTGACATAATTTGATAATGTAAAAGAATTCATATACATATCTGTTGTAGTCAAGGATGCTAAATGTTTGTTAGAACGTTGTTAGTTTACACCATACTTTCATGTGTCCACAAGGATGTTAAGGCAAAAGGAGGTATATGCAGTTTCATATTTGTATTATTTTAAGTATAAAACCACTTCATATATATATTTGAATTTATAGTAATAATGACTAACTAATAACAACACAAACAATTAAAAGTATATAAAAAAGTATACAAAAACAGTATACAAATTGAACATTCATGAGACAAATTTGTTGAACATTTGCATCCAGAAATCCAAGTATCGTGTGTATTAGGGTTACAATAAGAAGAATCCAAATAGATTCAACAGTGCTCAAACATAGACGCATCACAAATCCCTCCTTAACCGGTTATTCGGATCCTTTTTTTTTGTTTAAAACTTCTATGCAAAAGTCGGCCGATTAGTCGGCCGACTAGGCCGATTACTCGGGCGACTAATCGGGTTGACCCGACTATAGGCCGATTTGGCCTAGTCGAGTCGGATACCCCCCCGACTCGACTAGTCGGGCCGACTAGTCGGCCTAGTCGGCCGACTTTTACAACAGTGTGTACGACTACGTGCATCCACTGTCATGTCTTGCACTGCTGTCTGTACTCGTTGTGCTCGCACTGCTACAAGCTTCACGACACTCTGCTACCGAGCCAGTGTCCTGTGTGACGTTTCTCCATCACGTACGGTAGAGCCTCCAGACTCTTGTGGATAACCTCCCTGATATCCACATATTTCGGACTCCTCCTGAAGTCCAACTCCATCGATCATTCTCGAGCATCCAACTACCATGTCTGCACGATCATTCTCGATCACGGAATTTGGGGGTGTGACAGTAAGCAACAGCACTAAGGAACACTCACATGATGGCTCGTGAGAGGAAGAGAGGAGGGGGTACAGTGTAAATGACATTGTCAAGATGCATGAGTCAATGGCAACAAGCTCTGAAGGATTTTTCCTGAAACCCTATACATGCAGAGATTACAAAAAAGAGAAAAAAGAATTACAGCCCTCCTAGACTTTAGACACACAAGAGCCCTTAAGGAAAAACAAAACAAGATAAAGAAATAAAAAAAAGGACAAAATAGGTCGAAGAAGAAAGAGGATATGGACTATTTCAAGAAAATCAAGGTTTAAAAGGAAGAAGAAGAGTATAATAGTAAAATCAAAGAACATTTCCGCAATGGTTTCTTTTCCTAATTTAGTCAAATACCCCCCATGATTTTGACAAATATGGGAGGAAATAGAAGTAAGAAAGTACAACATGGCTCTTGTGATCTCTCCAAAAAGTCAAAAGACTCGTCTTTTGTTCCTATGGAAAAAGGAATTAATTTGGCTACATCCTCCTTTGTTTGTATTGAGATATTAGTTATCTTTCTTATTGTTTTCATATTATCTATTTATCTTGTAGTTTGCCCAACAGGACTCTCTCCTATATAACAGAACCCTAGGGCCTCTAAATAATGCAATTCATTCTTCCGTTTCTACATGGTATTGGAGCGACGGTCCTAGACTGGAGCTCCTGTATCCCACCCAAGCCCTAACATTACACCCTCCCAACTGTCGCCCCTCTTCAGTCGCCACCAGGCCCAACAGCTCCCGCATGGGTCCCAGGCTATCGCCAGCTCCTCCTTGCACCTTTGCGCTTCACTGTGCACCTCTGTGGTTCGAACTGCAATCTAAAAAAGTCTGATTTTGATCGGAAAACGTGATTCAGGCCTATAAATCACGTTTTCCGGCCCTAGCATGCAGCGAAGTTTGACAAGGATGGTTGTATGATTCTACACGTACAACCAATCCTCTGTATGATCGTGTAGACTCATTCATATCAATCCACTCCCCAGTCGAATTCCGTTGTTCGGTTATTTTATCATCATGTCAGAGAACAAGGGTGATATATTTTCTTCGTCCAGTGCCTTCAAAGGCCCGACTCCAATTGCAAAGATGGATGGGACCAACTATGAGTTGTGGTCCATGCAGTTCATTTCAACAACAAGAGAACATCCTCACAAATCCAGAGCTGACGGATAAGACTGGGGCCAATGCTTCTTGAAAGCACGATGATGCATATACACGTGTTTGGATGTGTGGGACCCTCTCCACGAAGATAGTCAATGATATTTTAAATCATCCTACTGCCAAGGCGATGTAGGACACTTTGGCATCCACTTATGATCAAGCGAAGAATGAGACCAAGATTCTTCAGCTACAATTCGATATCTACAAGGCCAAGCAGAATGGCCATCTTCTGCACATGTACTACTCTTCACTCCATGGCATGTTCGAGAATCTTCATAGCTATATGCCTATTACGACATCTATGAAGCAGCAGAAGGCATATAGGAACTCCACGATGGTTGAAGTATTCATGGACGGCCTTGATACATACTATGATGAACCGCATACACAGCTTCTCAACAGAGCTATCATACTTCCCATGAAGGAGGCATATAGTTGTCTCAACCGGATTATCATGCCTTCTACGGCCACTCACCTCCCCCCTCCAGCGATGGCCGCTTCTTGTGGTCGAAGAGGGCCGACCCAATGATGCAGCACGAAACAAATAAATAGGGCATCATTTTTCTATTTTTTATCTGTTAATTAGAGTCCAATTTTATTTACTAATAATTGAGTCGTTGCAATTTTTAAATAAAGAGATCGCGTGTGATCTCAATTTAATTAGTTAAAGTCAATTAGGATAAATTAAATATTTGAATTTATTTCAAATCAATTAATTAGTCGATTAGAGTCGATTAGGATAAGTTAGAGTCAAATTTATATTTGGAATTGGAAATTTCTATCTAATTATGTAATCTCATCCCTCCTATATAAAGGGGTTGTAGTCTATTATGTGAAAAAGTTCAAGTTGCAATTAAAATTGAGATTTATCTCATCTTTATCTCTCTCTTCTCTCTATTCCTTCTCCCTCGACATGATTTACGCGCTTCTCTCCTCAAATCAATCGCATCTGGCAGGCCTTCGCTTCTTCTTTCCTCTAATTTCTTCTTCCATCATATTGTCCACCACTCAAATAATTATTTTCCGTTGTTGCGAATTTCTTTCTGCATCATTTGGTCCTCACGATCTGGCGATCCCTCTCATCGTTCACGCGAAAAGTCCAAAGGATCTCACTCCCACGACTGTGCATGGCGTGCCGATGTTAGACAACCGTGGCAGGGCCCTCGTGGGAGGCCCTTCTCCGTGAGGTTACTTTAGAGGAATTGAAGGATGTTGTGTGGGATCTGAACGACGACGCGGCTCCTGGCCCTGATGGCTTCCCGATCGCTTTCTACAAGGACTTCTGGGACGTCGTTGATCAGGAGGTGTTTGAAGTGGTGTTGGAGTTCTGCCAGGGGAACTCCGGATTTGATCGGATCAACCGTGCCCTCCTTGTGTTACTTCTGAAGTCTTCGGGGGCCTCCGCAATCGAGGATTTTCGGCCTATCGCCATTTCGAATGCCTTATACCTGATCACGGCTAAGGTCCTCGCAAGAAGGTTGAATCTCATTCTTGGGGGTCTTATTTCGCCGACCCAATCGGCTTTCATTCCTGGACGTCAGATTTCTGATTGCATCATGCTAGCTTTCGAGATTATTGCGGATTGGCGGCGGAGGGGTACAAGTGGGTTGCTTTGGAAGGTGGATTTCGCTAAGGCGTATGATACTCTCGACTGGAGATTCCTCTGGTCTGTGCAGAGGAGGAAGGGTTTCCCCGACCTGTGGATCTCTTGGATGAGGCGCTGCGTTACGACGGCATCGTTTACAGTTTTAGTCAATGGTCGGGCGGAAGGGGGGTGGATCCAACCAAGGAGGGGGTGCGGCAGGGGTGCCCCTTGGCGCCAATGCTCTTCATTCTTGCAGCCGATGTGCTATCCGATGTTGCGGTTAATGTAGTGGGATGTGGTTTATCTAGAGGCTATTCGAGGGGTGAGCTGATGATCCCGATTGTCCAGTATGCTGATGATACACTTTTTTTCATTGAGGGGGGCTTGGAGGAGGCCAGCGGCATGGCGATGGCTTTGGAGGTCTTCTCTGAGTTATCGGGTTTGTGTAAGAACAATGCGAAGTCAGTTTTCGTTCCTTTTGGGCCTATGGAGTTTTTGGTTGACAATCTTGTTAACTCCCTGGGCTCGGGGAGGTCTTCGCTGCCGCTCGATTATTTGGGCACTCCTTTGTCGCTTGGGAGGGCTCGGCTCCGTGATTGGCTGAAGGTGGCGGAGAAGGTTGAGGCGAGGTTGTCGGGTTGGAAGGCGACGATCCTCTCGCGGGGGGGCAGGTTAGTTCCTTTGAAGTCCGTTCTCTCCTCCATCCCCATCTATCTCCTCTCCAACCGTAAAATGCCAAAGGGGATTCGGGTGCGACTGGAGAAGAGGATGCGCTCCTTCCAAGGTTTAAAAAAGCGTGAGGCGGTCCGAGGCGTTTTCCCAAAATGTGAGGCGAGGCGTAAGCCTCGAGGCGGTCGAGGCGTAAGCCTCAATTTTTTGGAAAAAAAAATTAAAATTAAAGCAAAATAAATTGGAATAAATACTAACAACACTAACAATTGCAATATATTGTCCTAAAGTTCAATACAAACTACAAACTACAACTACGATTGTCCAAAGTTCAAATACGATTGTGAAAGTAGAAAAGAAAACACAAAGTAGGAAATAAAGTTTCACACAAGCATGAAATTAATGCAACATATGTTCCATCACTATTGTGTGATACATCAAAATCACAAATCATCAAAATTGATTCAACGAATCAACTTCAATCATCTCGCCCCTCAGCAGTGTTGTCGCCGCCATCGTCATCGTCACTGCTACTCATTGGATCATCATCGGAGTCATCCATAAAATTCAAGTTCACATCATCTTCATCTTCATCCTCGCTTCCATCCTCAGAATTGGAGTACTCCTCCTCGTCAACATTAATTGGAGCTTTTCCTTTACCTAATCAAGAAAGTAATATGCATATTGCATAGTCAACCATTTGAAACACAATTCACAAAAAAGCATCGAACATTCTTTTAATTTATAATATTGTATTGCACCTTTGTCATTTCTCTTCCCCTTCTTTTTAGGCTGAGCGACTTGAGCTCCTCCACCTCTTTGACCTCCTTCCTCCTCAAGAGGATCATCGTCAAGGGGTATGTTCGCATCAAGATCCTGATACGCCTCGACATCGTGTGCTTCTGAAATCCATTCATCACCAGAGTCAATGTCTTCCAAACATAATGGATCTTCTATTGTTTTCTTCCTCAATTCTCTATGTTTCAATTTCAAATTGAACATGATATAAACCAGATCATTGAGCTTCGCTTGTGACAAACGATTTCTTCTCTTAGTGTGGACCTATATAGACATACGTACGGATTAAGTGATTAACATGAAACAAAAACACTATCATAAAATTAAATAATGCTTTAACTAACCACTTACTTGATTAAAAGAGCTCCAATTACGCTCACACCCAGAAGCACTACAAGTCAAGCTCAACACCCTAATAGCAAATGCTGCCAATTCAGGTGTTTCATCACCAAACAACGTCCACCAATCCGCTGGTAAAGGTCAACCACACATTTTAGTGATTATGTAGTATATGGAAAACTCTTAAAATTTATTTACAATACTCACCAGGACTTCTTGTTTTCCTTGAATTAACTGCATTTGCCCATCCAAAAAAACCTCTTGCATGCATGAAGGAATCAAGTTGTGAATCTGCTTTCATCCTCGCATCTGGATCAATGATCAATCTTTCCATGCATGAAAACAATCCCATTTTCACCTCTAAGTGGTTGGAGAATGTCGGTTCATAATGAAAGTGGGGATTGAGGAAATAAGCAGCAGCATGTAAAGGCCTGTGAAGTTGACGATCCCAACGGCTATCCACAATATCCCAAATAACTTTATATTTGGTCTCGTCATTTTCAAGATTTCTAGCAATCTCCTCCTTGGCCCTGTCCATGGCTTCATAAATAAATCCCATCGGTGGAAATTTTTCAGAATCCACCAACCTCAAAACGGTGACCAAAGGCTTCGTGGTGTTGAGAACATATGCAACACCAGGCCAAAAAGACTTGCTCTTCACAACAATGTTCACCACACTTTGGCCCAATGGGCGATTCACATAAGAACTGTTCTTCCATGCTCTGGAAGTGAAGAAGGATTCAAGAGAATCCCTGGCTCTAATCAAGCTTTGCAACGTAAGAAATGCAGTGGCAAATCTTGTAACGGCAGGTTTCACCAAATCACAACCTACAATTTTTCTCACCATTGCCAAAACCCAAGCATGAGCATACACAAAATTGATAATTTTTTTGGCTTTTTTGAACACCGATGCATGAAGTGGCAATTTGAGGATATCCTCCAACATCAAATCTATACAATGCGCTGCACAAGGTGTCCAATAAAGATTCTTCCTTTTATCCATCAACATTTGTCCAGCAGCTTTGTAAGCGGATGCATTGTCCGTTATGACTTGGACAACATTCGTCTCTCCGACCTCCTCAACAACTTCATCCAGCACTTTAAAAAGCATCCTAGCATCTTTAACTTGATCGGATGCATCAATTGACTTCAAGAAGTAAGTGCCTTTGGGATTATTCACCAAAAAATTAATCAAAGTGCGTCCTTTCGTGTCGGTCCAACCGTCCGACATGATGCTACAACCCGTGGCAATCCAAGAAGCCTTCGCCTCATCAACAAGAGTGGTAATGGCCTGCTTCTCTTCTTTCAAAATCCAAGTTCGGAGTTCATGCATGGTTGGTGGCTTGAAACCCCTTCCATATCCACATACATCAGTCATCATCGCCAGATAGGAAGGACTATTGGCTATGTTGAATGCCAATGAATTCTCAAAGAAAAATCTCCCAATGCTCCTGCAAATCCTCCTTCTCTCATCTTTTTTCCAGCTTGCATTCAAAGTGACTTGTTGAGCGGGAGGATCCGAACTACCTGCACCCCTACCTCCATGTGCAATGAAAAAATCCATCGGTCCTCGAGCTGGCTTGATACCACTAGAATCTGTCGGTGCTCTTTGTGCCGGTTCATTTTCGTCACCTCCAGATGGCCCTTGCATCCCAACTCGACAAACTTCTTCCATTTCTTCAAACCGTCTTCTCTTTTCATTACCCTTGCTGTCCATGAACATCTTCATCTCTTGTTGTACTTCAATAGGAACGCTTGGACAAGCTCTCACATTCTTGCGTGTCTTTGCAAGATGGTCTTTTAGCCGCTTCACCCCACCGGTGATCTTCATCGAACAAAAATTGCATTCAACATATACATATCATTTCCCTTTGTGATGCTCGTCCATTTCAAGTTCTCGACAGTATCTCCATCCGGGATCCGATCGCCCCCCACTTTGGCCTTTCCTTCCCATATCTACAAGTTATACAATAACATACACATATTGATATATACTAACTACAAGATGCACATACATCATACATGTAATCCTTCATCACAGTTGCAAAAAAATAGCCTAGCAAAAAAATGCACAATTGCACATACATCATAGTTGCACATACATGACATCCTATCCCTAGGTGTTATGTCAAAGAGAAAGAATATAATGTTGCAAAAAAATAGAGAACTCTCTACTAATAAGTCATAGCATATGTAAGAATGTAACCCAACAATTGGAAAACACAAAAAAAAATGAAAAAAAATAAAAAAAAAACAAACTCGGAGGAGGCGGCGGCGCATACCTACTCCGGCTGGACGGCGAGAGGGTCGGCGATGGAGAGGAGGCCTGGGCGGCGACTCCGGAGGGCGGCGATGGCTGGTTGGCGGCGAGGCGGGGCCGGGACAGGGAGGTGCGGGGCTCAGGGGAAGGGAGGGGGAGGGTTTCTGTCGAACAGAACCTTCCCCAAACCCCGACGCTTCGAATGTATTAAAAAAAGGTCACGTGCTTTGCACGTGACCCGGAAAAAGTAAAAAAAAAAACCCAATTTTGAGGCTTACGCCTCAGCCTCGCCTCGAGCGCCTCACGCCTCGAGCGCCTCAGGCGAGGCTGAGGCGTACGCCTCCTTGGATACCCCTGAGGCGTGCGCCTCGGGGCGTTTTGGCCACGCCTCGCCTTGAGGCGTACGCCTCTGCGCCTCGAGGCGGCGCTTTTTAAAACCATGGCTCCTTCTTGTGGGGGAATGGTGTGGACGAGAAAAGGGGGATCCACCTGGTGGGATGGGAGGAAATCTTGCTTCCGAAGAACAGCGGGGGCCTGGAAGTGAAGTCGCTTGAGGAGATGAACGATGCTCTTCTGCTTAAATGGGCGAGCAGGATCTGGGGCCCGGGGGAGGACCTCGTCTATGAGGTGATCCGTACGATCTACGATGTGAGGGGTGCTCCGCCCTCGTTAACGGCCGGACGCACCACCCCGACTCCTTTCTGGCGGGGTGTGGTGAAGACTTTTGTGGACAACATTGCCTTGTTTAAACAGATCCTCGGAAGGGGGGAATCTTTTTCTTTTTGGTTGGATGATTGGTCGGGGGGAGGGGCCCTGTGCTCTCGGTTCCCCTAGTTGTTTGCGCTTGCCGGGGAGAGGTCCAACTCGGTGGCGGAGTGTTGGGCTGATGGGCTCTGGTGTCCTACCTTTTCGGCTAACCTCTCTGACTAAAGGCTCGACGATTTCTTGGCCTTACTGGAGGCTGTGCGGAAGGTGGGTCCATCGGGTGAGGGCCGAGATCATTGGTGCCGGAAGGAGGTGTCTTTCTCGGTCAGGGGGGCCTATGGTGCCATCTCCAGGCCTCTGCCTGCCAGGTCCGATCTGCTTACTAGAGATTGTTCAAATATTTGGGCCCTCAAGCTTCCTGAAAGAATTGGTATATTCGTTTGGCTGCTCAGGAGAAAGAGGTTAATGACGCGAGACCGATGCGTAAGGCTCCTTGGAGTTCTTTCCGACAGGTGCATGATTTGTAATGCTGCGATTGAGTCGGCGGATCATCTTTTTTTCTCAAGCCCCGTGGTTTCCCAAATATGGCAGGAGATGGGATCTGACTGGTGCTGCAGCGACAACTTCCAGGCCTTCTGGGACTCGTTCCACACCAACATTAGCAGGCCAAGGGGGGAGAGGTTGTACCCCATAGCCATTCTCTAGGCGATCTGGCGGGGAAGAAACGACTTGTTGTTCTCGGGTCAGCGTTTTTACAAGGAAAATGTGGGGGTTCTTACTAAATGATTAGTAGAAGATTGGTTACTGTAGCGTCCTCTAGCGTTGTGTAGCGTTCTGGGTGTGGCGGGTTTTGTTTCTCCTGGTTTGTTTCCCCTTCTATTTTTTTTAAAATAAAGTTTGGGGCAGACACCATTGAGTGTTTCCCCCTATCCTTTAGACTTCAAAAGAAATATGGTTTAAGTTTGTGCCGATATGCAAGCTTTGGCATCACAAATACGAGAGCCTCGGAATATCGAGGCATTTACGCGGCAACTAGAAGAGAATGTCGCCAAAATCGATGCCAAAAGGGCCAGTGAAACACTACCTCATGCCTACGAAGTCACTGTCCAGGTTTTCCAAGAAGAAAAGCAAGAAGAAATGATTGTCGTCAACGATCTGCTTGTTGTACAAATCATTTCAGAATTGCATATGCCGGGAAATCGACTCAAATACCACCCACAACCCTCTCCCGAGTCCTCGCCGCCGCCCTCACACCTCTAGCATCCCCACTAGCCCAGTAACAGCCCCCCTCCGTCCTTTAAACTGCCACAACGTCTCTCCCGCAACCCATCTTCGCCACCTCCACACCCCACGCTACCCACTTGACAATGCCTGTCCGCGAAACCACAATCCCTGGCAGTTCCCTGACACCGCCTCCTCCATCTCGGCCCTGCTGCCACCTTCCTCCATCATCGCAGCCAGACCCCCTCGCCTCCACCATCCCCCTCTCTATCCAACGTTGCACCCTCTCCCTCCCGCAGCTCCACTTTCCCCCGACCACCCTCTACCTCCTCCCAGCATATTCGTTGACCCCCCCCCTCCTTCCCTTTGCTCGCTCAACGTTGTTGCCACCGCCATCCTCGCATGCTCGTTGTCCCGACAAACTCCCCTACAGCCCCTCGTCGCATCCCTCCATCGCCACCTCCTGACCCGAGGTCGTCGTAGCCGCCTCTCACTCCCCACCGCACCTCTACACCGCCAACACCTTCCCGTTATCTCGCCTCCCTTCTCACCACTTCGTCGCTGCCTTTGGAGCCGAAGCGGTCGCCATCGTTGCTACTCAAAGGAAGATGAAACCCTCGATGAGTGTTTTCCCGCTAAGGGATCCGAATCCCATATGATGCGTGATTGGGAATTAATTTGTAACAATTGCAGGAAAGGCCCCCCTTATAAAAGTTTTTATTCAAGAAAAATTCAAAAACTCCTCTTACAAAATTGTTTCAAATGAAGGGGTTGCAGCCATACCCCTCATTGGAAAGAAATTACAAACGTAACGTTGAAAAAGGATCTAATTGGGAAGTTTGGAGCTACAATTTCAACCAAAATCTCCAACGGCGCGCGAAGATCAAGCAATTCGTCGAAAGACGAATTTTTCAAGTGGAGGAGAACTGATACAACACGAAACAAATAAATAGGGTCTCCTTTTATCTATTTTTTTAATCTCTTAATTAGAGTTCAATTTTATTTACTAATAATTGAGTCATTGCAATTTTTAAATTAAGAGATCGTGTGTGATATCAATTTAATTAGTTAGTGCCAATTCGGATAAATTAAAATTTTGAATTTATTTTAAATCAATTAGTTAGTCGGTTAGAGTCAAATTTGAATTTGAAATTTCCTTCTAATTTTGTAATCCCATCCCTCCTATATAAAGGGGTGGAAACCTATTATTTGAAAGAGTTCAAGTTGCAATTAAAATTGAGATTTATCTCATCTCTATCTCTCTCTTCTCTCCATTCCTACTCCCTCGACACGATTTACGCGCTTCTCTCCTCAAATCACTCACATACAGCGGGCCTTCTCTACTTCCCTCTAATTTCTTCTTCCATCATATTGTCCACCACTCAGATAATTATTTTATGATGGTGTGAATTTCTTTTTGCATCACCTAATCCAGAAGATGCATCCAACAAGGCAGAAGCAGTGGATGTCAGTGTGACCCTTGCACCTACTGTCGATGACCAGGACATGCAGAGGATCCATGCTACCAGAAGCATGGATATCTTGCTTCTGGTCGTGTGGCAGAACAGATTTAGTCTTCAGAAACTCTAACTTCCCAGGACGATCCTCGCTTGGATGATATTGTCTCTCGTATTCAAGAGATCATGACTCCTATTGCAGGCACCACCACTACAGATAACGCAGTCGCAGCCAGAGCTTCTTCGAGCTCCCCATGTATCGCTTACACTTTTACCGGTAGTAGTGGTGCAGATACAATAGAGTGATTATGGACTCTGGTGCTTCCCACCATCTGAGTGGAGACAAAACACAAATGAGGTCCTACAGAACCATACCTCCTGGTAGATGGTGTGTCGTTGCTAATGGAGATCACTTACCCGTTACAGGACAGGAGGAGGTGCATTTGATGTTGTCCATGCGCCTTCATGATATTTTATATGCTCCTGACTTTCAGATGAATTTACTTTCCATTAGTCAGATTACTAAGAATCTTCATTATCGTGCCATTTTTGCCCCTTCGTCTCTTGTGTTTCAGAACAAACTCATGGTTAGGGTGATTGGATATGATTACAAATGAATTGCTTATCCATGAGGCCAACAGGGCTCTTTTATATAAGAAAAACATGTACGGGCAAATTACATAATAGAGACTGAAAGAAAAAAATACATAAAAATATGAAAAATAAATAATATCTCAACAATATTCATTTGATCAAAAGTTACACCATCCATTTATTGCTTCTTCAATAATTTACTGGCTAAAAATTGGACACCATTTATCGTAATTTTTTTAGTCATAGATAGATAAACAAAGAGTCATTTAAATTGCATGCCTCTAAAAACCCTTTTCACATCAAATTGAGGCTTACACATCAACCACCACAAGGCCTATACATCACCTTCATACCAAAAAAATAGCATATTTGGTCTAAAAAATAGCATATGTAAGACTTGAATCCTAGTCATTAACCTCGAAGTCTATACATCGCTTTCAAACAAGAAATCCACATGAATGCTCCCCACGACCTTTTCTCAAATTGTAAAATTTGAATCCTATTCCTTCGGAACTGAACCATATCCTCAACTACTAGACCATTTAAGTTTGCCTCGTGTTTTAAAACATTGTTCAAAAAATGATTTACATGTAAGTATACGAAGATAATGAAGGGCACTTAATTAGAAAGCATTAAGTGACCCTGGTAACCAAGCAATCAGACATGCCCGGAGTGGTTCATCAAAGTGGAGCCAAAAAATGACTTGCTGTGTGTTACTCCAAGTACAGAGTAAAGTAAGACCATACAAGAGTAAAGTAAGACCATACGAACCTGGAAACCAATGCATGAATAGTTCAGAACCATTAGGGTGTAAGCAAAGTTGATCAGCGTAAGTGCATTCTTAAGCATAACATTTTGTGAGAGAGATTGCTGCCACCTGTATATAACTGTTAAAAAAACACTTATTAATACGTTCAGAAGGGAATTTTGTTAAAAATAGAAACATGAGAAACAAAGTTTGCAACACCATTCTTTTGACAATCATAATTATTAGGGATAAATACCTTTAGATCCAGCAATCATTAATGCGGATTGAACGAAAAATATAATATAGCCAGGATATAATCCCTGCATTCACCAGAGAGAAAATATGTTGTAAAATTAAAGCTAATAGTTAACAAATAATTAAATTAGGTAATCCCTTCATAAACAATAAGCCAGCATCTGCCTCACGTGCCCGTCGATGGTCGTCCTTAAAAAACTGCATGTTTTTTTAAAAAATACTAGATACGATTACATAGTCACAACTAAAACAAAACTCATCTTTTGAAATAGAACACCTCACAATAAATTGAATGGTAAAAATTAGGGTGAAGTAAGTCGTAAATACAGAAGCCAGCCAACAGTCTATCACAAAAATTATTACAACACAAACAAAACTACAGCTGTTGGTAAAACCTCGAACTGCAATTGTATGACAGATTAGAAGTGCCAACAGAAGTAAAACTAAATTTTAGAAGTTACCGCTTGCTACGTAATGATGTGGTGCAGAGCACATGTAAACTGAGAAGTTGGCAATGACCATTGCAGGGCCCTCGTGGTGTAGAGAAAACTTTATGAATATACTTACAAAGAGCAACTTATGAGAGTAAAAAAACTACTCCCATTACATTAACACCCAAATGCAGCTTAAATTAAGGCAAGAACTCCCACATATCTTGGTGAACGGATGCGGATAACAAGCTATGAAATGGAATGCATAATAAAATGCAAGCTCGCCAGCAAGCTCATGGACTGAGCAAGATGGTTAGGAAGAAGATTCAAAATTTATAGAAGAAAATGATAGGTTTTGAATTGTTTTATTCCAAAAAGAAAATAATTTGGAACGGGAGGTAGCATTATTGTGCATGAAGATTTAAACATGAGTTTGGTAGGATAAGAGGTATCAGATATAGGCCACGAGAAGAGAATAAGAAGGAAACTTTGAGGAAAACCCTTCTAACAGGAAGGATTACTGATGTTTGTTTGATGGGGCGGTAGGAGGATTACTGTTCTAGGACAAGAACGTTTACAAGATTCTCTCTACTGCGTCTTTCGTTTTTTATCCTTAGATTTTGGATAGGGATGGTAGGAGGATATGGAGCTGAAACATTCCCTGGGTGAGTGATATTTCCTTTGGTTGTTGAGAAACTGTCATGTAATGACAAGTTATTAACTATATAGGACCATCCAAGGGGAATATGTGATGTCTTCCTGTTGTTCAAGTGCCCGGGAGGATGCGAAGCATTTGTTCTTCGATTGTGAAACTCCGGGGAGGTCTCGATGTTCCTTTTGGTTACTGAGACAGTCATGTGATAAGTGATTACACAGCCAGAACCATTTATGGGGAATATGTGATGTGTCCCCATTGTTCACGTGCTCGGGAGGAAGTGAAGCATTTGTTCTTCTATTGCGTGACTGCAGGGAGGTCTCGATGTAGGGTTAGGATTGTCGGGGTGGAGGCTATGAGTGCCTCGGGCTTTTGGTTGTCCATTGGGACGAACCGAGAGTATCTTGTACTGATAGGATCAAGGTATTGGCTTCCCATTTGGGCTTTCTGGTTGGCTCAGATTAGAGTCAATTTTTGTAAATAGACATTCAATGTGGAAAATGCGATAGAGAATGCTTAGGCTCTTGTTGTGTCGTGGTCTATAGAACTTTTGTTCTATGTTTGAAAGAATCCCACATAGAAATTTGATGTATTTGGGAGCAAAAATATGTAGTAATATTCACTGTGCAAGGAGGTCGCAGTTATTCAGATCAAAGAAAAATATTCTTAATTTACAGAAACCTACAACCCTTGTCATATTGTTAGAAAATAGGAATGCGGAAGCGTGTCAGAAATAAAGATAAAGAAATATTGAAGAAGACGGGATTTTAACGCGGAACCCTAATACCTTGGGAGCGGAATGAAACAACAGGAGAATGCCTCAAAGGGTTGATATGTCTATTGCACTATCTCACTGGATACAATGGACGTGGAGGTTTATATATAGCCCCCACTGAGTCTCCACATCCCACAGATGGTAGATGTGGGACTAAACTCTGGGTGAGGTAAATGGATCTTGGAGTGATCCATTTACCCATTTATAACTCAAGTGACGCATAACTCAAATACTCCAACACTCCTCCTCAAGCAGGAGCATGAAATGCTCAGCTTGGACAAACATAAGAAATCTCAACTTACGCTACATGACACTACAGACAATATCATCTCAATGCGCACTATTGTCGAGGATGTTGCTTCTCATATTGTGCAAAAGAGGAGTACGAACAAGCTGGAGTATGAGTCAACTAAATCTCCTCGTCAAAGAGCATGTGCTCTGTACTACGCCTGTCAGAGTCACTGCAACTGAAGAATGAGTCTCTACAAGGAGAACTCCGGCTCGCCACAACATGTGGACAACTGCTCCATCTCTGAAAGGGCCGAACAAAAAACGTCGCTAATTATCTAACGCGGATCTCTGAAGATGGGTATCTCTCATAGGGACCTCAAAATGGGTTCTCTCTCATAGGAACCTCGGAAGGATCTCGTACTGGAGTTCACGAACACTGGACAATGGAGTCTGAAAGTCTCCTCGTCTGGTTTCATAGGGACTCCAGAGAAGAGTGCCATCCTCTCACATCTGGCTCAGAGAATGGCACTCTGCTCTGGAGTCCCTATGAAACCACATGAAAACCCTAACCAACATGGCATAGGGAATGCGGTCTCTATTCTAGATTGCCTATACATCACATGAAAACATTGGTCGAGACATAAAAGATGGGGACCACACAAAAGATGGCAAAGATGTGTACATCTGAAAAGAAGGCCGCATACATCTGTGTATCTGAAACTGAGGACTCAAAATCTGACATTGAATCTGAAACGAAACTGTAGAGTATGAGCATCTAGCAGGTCTGGAGAATCTGACATCTAAAATGACATGTGACTCTATACAATACTCCTCCTTTCTCCCATACTTGTCGGAAAATAAGACATCGACCAAGTTGGGAGAAGACAACAAAGATGAGAAGACAAAAAACATGCATCAAATAATTTTTTTCGCAGCTATTTCTCTTTCTCTCCATTTTTTAAGTTGTATCTCGTTTCTTTAAGCGTTGCACTTTTTTACGGCTTTTCCCTTTCTCTTTTTTGCAAAAAAATCTTACGTACAACTTTTCTTTGCCGCGCCTGTTTTACCATCTTTTAAAAAAAATCTTCTTTTTTGACAAGCGGCCCTCTTGGGACCAACCTGTTTCCCTTTTTTTCCCATTTTTTTAAAATGTAGCACGTAGCCTGTAACCCTTCTTGGGCTTTTACAAAATTTTAATGAAAAATGGATGGTTGCAAATTAGGGTTCCCTTCGTGGGAACCCAAAACACGAAGGGGGTGCATGCTTGCTTACGGTGCCTATGGAGCACATGGGGGAGGAGGCTCCTGCGAGACTCTATGAAGCTCCTAGAGAAGGAGCGGCGACGCCTGGAGGACTGAAGGTACGGTTGTGTAACATTCGGTTTCCGATCAAACTCGAACTTTACCCGATTTTGGTCCATTTAACCCAATAAAGTTGACAATCGGCATTAGATGACTCAATACGATCAATAGATCGCAAATTAAAAGTCATTCGGGAAAAATTGACTAAAAATCGATCGCGTCGTAATGCATACCCGAAAAAGCCGTGATGCAAATTCCGAAACCGCAAAATGAACCGAGACCGTCAGAAAATCCGATTCGATGAGACAAGACCAACGGAATTGACCGTTCGCCAATCGAAGGTCGTTTGATATTTTAAATTCGTAAAATTTAACCCTAAACCAAAATCGTATCTCAGAAATTCCATGCATTCAAAACTCGATCGGAAGTATATCAATATTATACTCATTTTGATCGTCATGCTGACACGATCAAATTAACATATTGTGCGTCAAAAACCAAAACCCAAGGTATAAATACGATCCACTTTTGTATATCAAATAAAAAATATAAATAATTAACAAAATTTTAAATTATGCTATTGTAGCAGACTCGGCAAAAAAAATAAAATGACTGATGTAGCAGACGTTAGCAACTACAAACAGCTATTGTAGTTCTTGTCCACTTGGCCTAATTTTTCCTTACACTTGGTTGGATTTAAGACCTCTCCTTTTCTA
Organism: Ottelia alismoides; assembly: GCA_037367405.1. NCBI lineage: Eukaryota > Viridiplantae > Streptophyta > Magnoliopsida > Alismatales > Hydrocharitaceae > Ottelia > Ottelia alismoides. The sequence continues at coordinate 354,010 of JAZKJV010001366.1, read as the reverse complement.
TATAAACACCCAACACACTTCCCATTTCTTCCAATAATTCCCAGCCGAGAAAAGAGGAGAGCCCATGCTCTCACTCTCACCAATCTGCAGATACCAACCCTTGTTGAAAGACCTTCATTGCTGCTGACCAAACAGTTGGGAAAGCAACAGCTGCAGCACAAAGCTGTTGTCCAAAAGCTCACCAAGGTACATTCCTATGTCCCTTCTATTGCTGCCAGGCATGACATTCACCTTGATTTCATGTTGTTGATGCTGGATTTGAGTTCCATTAGGGTTCCTTGCAATTGATTTGCATGACTTGAGTAATCAAATTCTGATTTAAAGTTGAATCTACAATCATTTTTTATCGGATGAAAGAACTGCACAGTCCTTCTCTTCCCTCTTTACTGCTCTACATGTATAATCTAAATTCCCCTCTCTTTTATTTTATTCATGTATCTATAACTATTTTCAATCCAATATTGGGTTTTGTGTCCCACACAAATTCTGGTCAAGTTAGATATGCACGGCTGGGCTCTATTGCATGAAACCTAGGAGTCCTATCTATAGCTTTATTAAATAGAATAACATTTGAGGATGTGTGAAATGGTACAAGAAATCCCTTTAGAAAGGCGATACCTGCCACTTCTCCTCCAAATGCGCGATTCCCAGATCTCCAACGGAGCAACCCCCCAGATCTCGCCAGCAGCAACCCCCCCAGATCTTGCCTCCAGAGACGTACCTCCGCACCTCCAGTGGCGATCCCACTGCCATCGCGCCGCCCCAATCCCACCATCGTGCCGGCGGCGGCGGAAACCCTAGAAGGGGGGGTGATGAGCGTTGAGCAAAAGACCCCATGGGGGCGGCGGTCGTTAAATAAGGAAAAGGGGTGTCCCCACTACGGGGAACCCTAAACGGGAGGGGCGTTTATTAAAAAAAATGGGGGCTCAAGAAAAAAAATTTATGTTGGGCCTTGTTCGGACAAGAAAGTGTGTATAAAAAAAAGCAGAGGGTGATAGCCCAAATGGGCCGTGTTTGTTATAAAAAAAGAAGAAGAAGAGGAAGAAGAAGAGCCGCATAAAAAAACCGTACGTTGTTAAAAAAAAGAGCCACGTACAAATTAAAAAGTCGTACGCAAAGATTTCAAAAAAAATTTGTTACAAGAAAAAGTCGAAAAAATGAGCGGTTAAAAAAAATGTGAAGAAAAGCCGCAAGTTTTTCATGTTCTACCCCCTATTTATCTTGTCTTCTCCCAACTTGGTCGACGTCCATGTTTTCCGACAAGTATGGGAGAAAGGGGGAGTATGTGTAGAGTCACAGACTTCAGATTACAGGCCATTCATATTTCAGACTCTATAGCGGTTATTCAGACTCGACGTTCAATTGTTTCCGAGTCTCCAGTTTCAGACACGCACGAGTGTGCGGTCATTGTCAGATGAGCATATGTTGCCATCATCAGTTCGAGATCCCCATCATTCTTGTTGTTGTTCGGCCAGAGTTTTCATGTGAGCCATAGGGACTCCAGAGCAGAGGACCATTCCCTATGTCATTGAGGGCAAGGGTTTTCATGTGGTATCATAGGGACACCAAAGCAGTGTACCATTCTCTGAGCCAGATGGGAGAGACCCAGTTCTCCGACGAGGAGACTTATTTCAGACTCCATTCTCCAGCGACCGTGGACTCCGACGAGGATTGCACAGCCACGGCTCTTGTTCAGTTCGGCCCTTTTCAGAGATGGAGCAGTTGTCCACATGTTGTGGCGGGCCAGAGTACTCCGACGAGGAGACTCATTTACCAGTTGCAGCGACTCTGACAGGCGCAGTTCAGAGCGCATCTCTCCGACGAGGAGATTCAGAAGACTCACACTCCAGCCCGTTCATCCTCCTCACCTGCACGGCATGAGAAGCAACGTCCTCGACTGCAGCAATGTGCGCGTTGGGTTGATATTGTCCGTAGTAGCGTTGAGTTGGGTTTATTTATGTTTGTCCAAGCTGAGCATTGCATGCTCCAGCTTGAGGGGGAGTGTTGGAGTACTGTTATGTGCGCCCATTGAGTTGTAGCAGGGTAAATGGATCCTGGAGAAGATCCATTTACCCCATCCATGTGTTTAGTCCCATACCACCTAATGGTGGGACTTGGAGGCTCTGGAGAGGCTATATAAGGAGCCCCAGACCTCCTGTACTCATTGAGAAAGTGAATAGAGAAACACACCCCTTAGAGGGCTTCTCCCGTGGTTTCATCCCGCTCCTCACGGAGTAGGGTTCCACGTTAAATTCTTTGTTCTTATTGTTCCATGTTTTTACTTCCGTTTCATATTTTATAACAGAAATGATGTGGAGGGATACTGTGACAAGGGATTCGATGGATAGATTTATATGGTGCTGCTTCAAGACTAATCTGTTATTCAAACTAAACTAAAACTTGAGATAGATTGAGGTAAAAGGAAATTTTAGATAAACTAGAGATTTTGATAATCATAATTTCTCACCAGCATAGCCTTCCCTGGAATTTTCAGTTCGTAAGACTTATGTTGTCTACAAATATCAGAATTTAATAAATAAACTTTTGACAGAACAATGTCTTAGCACCTCAAGAGATTTAAGACCACTTGGTATATAATAGAAATAGTTACAATCAGTATGTTTGGAGTATTACACAGGTGGATTAAATTGCATGTGCATGCATCAGATTTTCTTCTCTTTTGCCTGACAAGTGCATTTCCATTTGAATATTATGATCAATAAAATTGTGTAAGTATGATTTCGTTTTATGGAAATAAGAACATTTGTAATCTAGATATTATGAAGAGCAATCTGTTATTCTAACTTTAAAAATCAATTTAATGTTCCATATTATTTCTTTTTATATATGATAAAATTCCAGCTTAAATTGTCCTCAATCTAATATGCTTTCTTTACATTCTCAATTGTCTAAAATAAAATTCTAGTCAACAATATGTTGTATCTTAAGTTAACATTTAAAGATAAACAAAACAACACACCAAAATCTCTCCACAAGAAAAAAAATGAAAAGCTTCTTCCGCTTTCGAATTTCAATGACCACTAATATAAGGGCATGTCTCTTCCATCAAAACTTACAAACATCTCCTCGAATATAACACATTACTTCTTGATAGCAGAAGTTGTGTATGCAATTATACCTCATAACTACATTGGAATTTATGAGGTAAAGATAATGACATACCAACTCCATCCACATTCCCATCTATATAACAACTGATGTGAGAAATCGCCAAATCCCTATTACGGGTGTCCAACTCATGAAAACAACCCAGGTTAAGTGTTTAAGAAATTACATCTGGGTTTTAACAATCAGGCATTATGTTGATATAGTTCACCTTGGTAGTTGGCTCAAGAGAAGATAACTCAAATATATATTTTTAGGAAATGCATAAATAATTATATATATTTTTATAGTTATCATTAATAAATAATAGTGCCGGGCATGGTGACATTTCGCACGGTGACCCTCACCTGGGCGGGAGATAGGAAGTCCAGTTCGGGCAGCGGCCGCCAAGTGCGCGGGTCTAGGATCCTAGTCCTTTTACACGATTTTTACGCGAGCTCGCAGTGTTTTTACGCCTTGTTGGGATCCTGACTTTTGACCAGTTCCGCTGACCCTTTGTTTTAAGATACCCAGGAAGGGGATTCTCGATTTTAGATTTTCGTACGAGCTCGTTTGCCCGTTACCGGTCGGGTTGTTTTCTAGAGTGACTTTTTCGAAGAATCTCTCTCACCCTTCTTTGGGGCGTAGTTTTGGAGTAGACATTTCCCTCTATTGGACCGCACTTCCAATTAGAGGGCGAGACAGAAGAGCCCTTTTGTAAGCTACCTCAACGCTTGAGTTTTGTTTACTTTCGCCAACAAACTTGGCGATTCTACATCCAAATCATCCATATCTACATCTAAGTCATCTAGGGTTACATCTAAAACAATTGCAGTTGAAGTTTGGAAGAGTTATAATCAAAGTTTATTTGGTTGGAAGTGACAACAATAAAATTTGATTCAAAATCCCTATAAGCTAGTGGACGTGTTGGGAACTTAGTTAGGATGCATTATACAACACCGCATATCTACGGAGGCACCCCAACCCTAAGACATTTCCCATGTCTTAGAGTCATAGTGTGAGGTTGCACACTAACCAAGACCACGGACTATCCAGTAGACTTGAGAATTTAAATAAAATCAAGAAACCTTTCCAATCTCAACTTTCCCATCATCAAAATTCACAAACATGATCTCTGAATAATATGAGAATAATATATGCATACTTATAATCAATTAATTACAATATAAATATGTTATATATGAAAAATGTTGGAATAATGAGTGATCATGGGAGGTGCTTACAAGCAATTTGAAAATCTTTTTACTTGCACAAGTAGAAATAACTTTTAGTTGTTCCTGCCTTTCTACTTGCTTACTTTTGAATATATTAAATGTTTGTTTATTTTTATAAGTTTTTGGGAGGTACCAGCGCCCGTTGACGTCTTTTTTCCTAAACATATTTGGCAGGCAAAGGGTCTGCAGCATTGTCGTAGATGTTGATGATATCAGGCGATAGGATATATACCAGACGGTACATTTATTTTTGTTTCAGTTTTTGTTCGGATCATAATGTAAATGATTCCCTTTCTCTTCTACACAAAATTTTGAGAATACTGTATGTATTGGCAGACTCCTTATACATGTTGTAAATATATGAGAATTTATGGAATGAAATATTTGGTGGCACTTCTTCTTTTTGTCTATGTGGTTTATTCATGAATGTGAATGTCATATGCAGCACCAAACGCGAAAAAAATTCCTTGAATTTTCAATACTTCTGCGATCACAAGTGAATGTAATGATATGAACATGTATAAACAGGTACCCGGATCCGAGGGGGTTCACAGGTTGTGCATCTCCGTTGACCATGTGGAGATCGCTGGAGGGGCCACCATCACGAGATCGCTGGGGGCCATCTCGCACCGCTGGAGCCAAGGGGATTGGAGGAGAGAAGGTTGCGTAAGGGGTGGTGGCACCGCTGGGGTTGGCAACGAACTGGGGTTGCACCCCCGCCATTGGAGATAGTCGCCTGGCACGACTGAAGCCTTAGGGCATGCCTCATGCGCGAGGAAACTGGAGCAGGCGCGCGAAGGGCTCCGCTTGGAGCCATCGCCTTGCGTGAAAAGAGAAGGTTTCTGTGGACAATGGGGCTCACGTGGAGGTGGCTCTGCCTACAACGTCACCAACTGTAGAGGTTTCCACCTGAGATGCACGTGCACCACCTTGCAAGTGGGAGGAGCATCGCCTGTGCTGCCTGAGGGATGCTGCTGAAGATAGGGCTCCACCTGGGATCGTTGTTGCGGATGTCGAGGATGTGAGGAGGGGCGGCTGGAAGCACACCGCTGCTGGAGAAGAGGCTCCCCGCTTGGGAGCTCTTCGCAAGGATATCTGAAGATGATCCAAAATTAGGGTTCCAAGAATCCTACTTTTTTCCGAACTTGAACAATAGTGGATAACAATCTTCAATGAATAAATCGTCATGAACAAAAAAATCGAATCTCGAACACATAATAATATAAACCCTCGAGAATCGGCATGCTCTGATATCATGTTAGAAAATAGGAATGCGGAAGCGTATCAGAAATAAAGATAAAGAAATATTGAAGAAGACGGGATTTTAACGTGGAACCCTACTCCCTAAGACGTGGGATGAAACCACAGGAGAACGCCTTAAAGAGCTTATGTGTCTATTGTTCTTTCCCACTGGATACAATGGGTGTGGGGGTCTGTATATAGCCCTCACTGAGTCTCCACATCCCACAAACGGTAGACGTGAGACTAAACTCTGGATAAGGTAAATGGATCCTGAAGTAATGCATTTACCCATCTACAACTCAAGTGACACATAACTCAAATAGTCCAACACATATCATATGCTTTCTTCAAGAAAAGAGAAGAAAATTTGATCACTTTTTACAATGATCTGGCAAGGGCATAGATTGACAACTCAGCTACAGAAGAATAGTTCTATCTTGCTACAAGATTGCAAGGACATTTTAAAAGAAAGTTTTACTGACAAAACCGAAATTAGTTTAGAATATGAAGAAATTAAAGAAAAAACTTTTATATCGGACACTACTGAATGGTATTATATTTAAAAAGAGAAAGAAAGTGGCATGAACATGATGCACCGAACCTAGCAAAGAGATTGTTTAACATATATAAATTGTGTAAAAAGGACAGTAAGAAGATTTTAAGTGCCTCCAAGTACATGCATGGGCAAAGAAAAGAATAATGATTGTGTGAAACCTTACTAGAGAAATGCACTATAAAAGAAAAGAATTTTAAGAATTTTTTCAAAATAAAGAACACATGAAATAAATAATGGAATAAAAAAGCAAAAAAGGAATCAAAGGAGCGAGCAAACGAAAGACAAATACTAGGAACACCTACACATGAAGTATGATTTTTACAAAGTAAAAAATGTATCTCAAGTTAGCAAAGGCTAAGAATTAGAGTAAGAATCCTAATTAGATGCATCAAACATTAAAAAGCAATTGACGGTTAAGAATGATATAAAGTCAAGGTAGAAAATTATTCTAGTGGGTCTTTTAGGCAAATGTTAGAGAATGTATTTAAATGGATAAACATTGGATCTCTCCAAGATCCAATTGCGTTGCTCTCATGTTTAGTCCACATATCACTTATTAATGGGATTTTAGTATTTTGGTGGGGCTATATAAAAAGATCTACACCCATTATAATCCTGGAGAAGCATAATACAATAGCTAGCCTTTTGAGACTTTCTCCCATGGTTTTATCCCCTTTCATACGGAGTAGGTAACCATGAAAAAATACACGAGTTCTTATTCAATTTTGGTTATTGTATAATTTGCTTCCAAGTTATGTTTCCTGCATTGCATCAGAGCAGGTCGTTCTGGGTAGAAATATTCTCAGAATTCATGTTATACCTTGATTTTTTTGGATTCTCTTCAAGAGAAACTGATGTGGTTGATGCACTGGTTAGAAGATGCAAGATTTGAGATGTTGAGCCGGTTAAGAGAGGGCGACAAAGGCCCAAGAAGTGTTGGAATGTGACTCTCTGAAGATCCCATCATGGGAAGCCTAAAGAGGGGACATGATCCCTTCAAAAAAAAATTTGACGGGGCTCAAGTGGGCTACGGTTGATAAAAAAGGAGAGGGTCATTTGCTGGTAAGGGCCCAGGGCCATGTGATATAAAAAAAGTGAATGAAGAAAAAGGAGGGGAGGTCTAGCGTGAGTGACAAAAAAAAGGAAGAAGAGAGGTGGCGAGGAAGGAAAAAAATTGGTGCGTATTTTTTGGGCCCAAGAGGGACGTGTCTGATTAAAAAATGAGATTTTTTTTAAAAGGTGCGTACAAAAAGAAGAAGAAACCTTATGCGACGAGAAAAAAGGAAAAAAGAAAATGAAAAGTCGTAAAAAAACGAACATCTTATATTCAAAAAAATGATTAAAAAAATGAATTTGAATTGAGAAGCCGAAAAGTTGTGATCGGTTAATTGGTTTTGTTTGTCCCCATCATTGTTTTCTTCTCCCAACTTGGTCGACGCCCATGTTTTTCGACAAGTATGGGAGAAAGGAGGAGTATATGTAGAGTCACAGGTCTATTCAGATTTTTCCAGATGTCAGATTCGTCAAACCAGCCGGATTGTTTAGACTCTACAGATGATCAGTTGATATTCCAGACTTGACGTCAGATGTTTCTAAGTCTCCAGTTTAAGACACATACATGTATGTGGTCTTTTCATATGAGCACATGTATGCCATCTTTTGTCGTGGTCCCCATCATTCTTGTTGTTTCGGCCAGAGGTTTCATGTGAGCCATAGGGACTACAAAGTAGAGGATCATTCCCTATGCCATGTGGGCAAGGGTTTTCATGTGATATCATAGGGACTCCGGAGTAGATTACCATTCTCTGTGCCAGAAGGGAGAGACCCAGTTCTCCGACGAGGAGACTTCTTTCAGATTCCATTCTCCAGCGACCGGGACTCCAACGAGGATTGAACTTCCACGGTCTTTTTCAGTTCGGCCCTTTTCAGAGATGGAGTAATTATCCACATGTTGTGGCGGGTTAGAATAATCCAACGAGGAGACTCATTTCAGTTGGCGTGACTCAGACATGCGCAGTTCAAAGAACGTGCTCTTCGACGAGGAGATTCAGTTGACTCACACTCCAGCCCGTTCGTCCTCCTCACCTGCACTGCGTGAGAAGCAACGTCCTCGAAACAGCCGACAGTTGTGTGAGTTGAGTTGATATTGTCTGTAGTGTCATGTATTGTGAGTTGAGTTTCTTTCTGTTTGTCCAAGCTGAGTAGTGCATGTTCCAGCTTGAGGGGGTGTTTGATGCAGCGTGAAATGGAAATATAGGGATGCATTTATTTAATTTTTATCCGTTAATTTTATTTACGTTTATTTGAGTTGTCGTGTTTTTAATTAAATAAACGAGATCGCCTGTGATCTCAATTAATTAGTTGAAGATTTGAATTTCAAATTAGTCGGTTAGTCGGTTAGAGTCAAATTAGGATAATTAGTTTCAATTTGAATTCGAGTTTCTATTTTTGTAACCTCATCTCTCCTATATAAAGGGATGAGAGGCTATTGTTTTAGACAGTTCAGTTAATATAAAATTTGAGATTTTAACTCGATCTCTCTCTCTCTCTTGTCCCTCTCCTTCCCCCCACGTGGTCTTCACGGTTCTCTTCTCCAACATCCCTCGTGTTCCCGACGAGTTTCTCTTCTCAACCATTCCATTTTCTTCTCCACTTAAAATTCCACCGTTCAAAATATTTTTTCTATCTGTTGTAAAATCCTATTTGCATCAATTGGTATCAGAGCATGGCCTACAGATCGTCCTCACGATCTAACGATCCGTCCAGACGTTCGCGCCGACATGCGACGAAAGACTATCATGCGTTGGAGTGGAAACGACAAGCCGAAAAAGCTTACAACCAGGACATGGACGCACGACGTAAGTTCCAAATTGCCCAGTCCAAATGTCAAGATCTAGTGGCTGAATTCAAGGCTATGTGCGCCGCCCTATCAAGGTCTTCCACTATTAAAACCGCTGTCCAGAGTTTTGACGAAGAAAAACTCGTCGTCGATGACGAAGCACTCGTTGTCCAGCCCATTCCAGTGGCAAGGCCCTAAATGTCAGTTTCGGTCATCATTTCGGTACCGACCAAAACAGAATTTCGATGGAATTTCGGTGAAATTTCGACCGAAATTTCGATCATTTCGATCATTTTTTGTATTAAGACCCCCATATTTCGGTCATTTCGGTCGAATTTCGATTTCGAATGGATATCGATATTCGATAGAAATTTGACCGAATTTTGCTGAAATTTGAGGCCATGTCCAGTGGTAAAAAAGGTCGTCGCCAATGAATTGTTCGTTGACCAACCCGTTCCGAAAGAAAAAAAAGCCGATTCCCTTGCTGTCCAGGTATTTCCAGATCTGCAATCGTTGGAAAAATCGATCTCCGGGCCACACAAGACCCTTCCACAGGTCCCCGACGACATCTTTGTGCCTCCTACCATTCCCGTTGACAGCCCCGCACCTCCGCTACCTCTTCCCACAGCCACCCTCGCGCATCTTGCGCCACCAACATCACTTTTCCCGACACCCCCAAAAACCCCAGCCCCTGCGATCTATGCACCAATGCCGGTTCCCTCTGCCCCCGTCCCGACAACCTCTCCCTCCACTCCAGAGAACATCGCGATACCCCCCCCCCCAAACCCTGTGTCCCCTTATGCAACTCCCCTCTACCGAAACTTAACCTACCCCCATATCGCCGCCTCCCTTTCCCCACATCCATCTCCCTTCCGCCGCCTTTCCCAATCCTCTAACCTCTTTTCCCGCTCGCCAACGCCTACGCGTGCACCCGTCGACCCTAACCCACCCGATCGCCGCCCCTCCCCAGACCCGATTCTCCTTCAACCCTGTCAGCCCGCTACCCTTTCCCTCCACGAACCTCAACAGCGCCTCTCCCTTCGCGTCATCGACCCCCTCTTACACTTCCTCTCCCCATTCTGCCACCCGCAACCCGCTCCTTCATTCCCGTCACCAACCTGCACCCCTCCGCACGCTAACCCTTGCGACCCCGCCTCCCCTCCTCGCCGCCTCGCCCTACGAACTACCTCTCCCGCCTCACCTTCCTATTCTGCCACCACCCCTACTGCCGCCAAGCACCCCAACCACCTGTTGTCCATCTTGCTACCTTTGCGGGCAGCGTCAGCCGCGCAGAACGCCTGGGTGCGAACTCACGGGCACCGCCTTCCCCATCCTTCGTGCCGCCGCCACTTAATTAGGAAGAGAAAAACCCTAACACTAGTTAGGAATACAGTTACAATCAAGTCCCTGGAAATGAGGGAACTGAATAGGAAAATTTGCCGCAAGACCCCTCCTCATAAAAACATTTACTGGAAGGTCATGATTGAAGGGGTACGAAATTTGCATGCCAACCCCTTGGAGCAGAAATATTGTAAAAGAAAGGCTCGAAAAAGAGAAATTGGGAGGCTTCCTTATTCTATTAGGATTAGGACCATGGGTTTCACCTATTTAAAGGCCCCATGGCTTCATTCAGCCATGGGTTTCACCTATTAGGATTAGGACCATGGATTCACCTATTTAACGATACTGTAAATTATTTCTTATCCTAATAATTAGGACCATGGGTTTCACTATTTAAAGGCCCCAGTTCTTCGAGCACCAAGTCAAAGGGATGAAACCCGGAAGGGAGCCCGCATATGCGCCACACCTGCTCTTCTGCCACGAAGTCCGCGTCGCCAACACTCGCATGCCACACGCGTGGATCCCGCCATTCGCGCCACACCAGTTCTTCCATGGGATGACCAAGAACGCTGATTCGAATTTATCAACCTCCAATCCGGCAGATCCAGCAATTCGTCGGGAGCCGAATTTTTCAAGCGGAGGAGAGTTGATGCAGCGTGAAATGGAAATATAGGGCTGCATTTATTTAATTTTTATCCGTTAATTTTATTTACATTTATTTGAGTTGTCGTGTTTTTAATTAAATAAACGACATCTCCTGTGATCTCAATTAATTAGTTGAAGATTTGAATTTCAAATTAGTCGGTTAGCCGGTTAGAGTCAAATTAGGATAATTAGTTTCAATTTGAATTCGATTTTCTATTTTTCTAACCTCATCTCTCCTATATAAAGGGATGAGAGGCTATTGTTTTAGACAGTTCAGTTAATATAAAATTTGAGATTTTATCTCGATCTCTCTCTCTCTTGTCCCTCTCCTTCCCCCACGTGGTCTTCACGGTTCTCTTCTCTAACATCCCTCGTGTTACCGACGAGTTTCTCTTCTCAACCATTACATTTTCTTCTCCACCTAAAATTCCACTGTTCAAAATATTTTTTTCTATCCGTTGCAAAATCCTATTTGCATCAGTGTTGGAGTAGTTGTTATATGTGTCACATGTATGGGAGATGGGTAAATGGATCTCTTCAGGATCCATTTACCCCATCCAGAGTTTAGTCACACATCTACTAGTTTGGAGATTTGGAGACTCAATGGGGGCTATATATAGACCGCCACACTCCTATAGTCAGATGAAAAAGTGCAATAAACACATACGCCCTCTGAGGCATTCTCCCGTGGTTTCATGCCGCTCCTTACGGAGTAGGGTTCCACGTAAAAATCTTTGTGTTCTTCAAGTCTTATCTTTATATTCTATGCTCTGTTTATCATTTCCGCTTCCGCATTCTCTATTTTCTAATAGAGGAGACACGAGGAGATCTCCCTCATCCGAATCCCACTGCATCTGTGTTATTGAAGGTGATTGTTGCCCTGGTGGGACCCTCCAATCACTACACAAGTGTCACGTCATTTGGTCCAAGAAATACAATGAAGAATGAAGCAGCTTCTTTAGATGTATGGGAACAGTCCAAATTAGATCTGTTATAAGGGCAAACAAACAATGTAGATATTTGAATGGAACAATCAATGTAGCTTAACCTACTTAAAGTGGGAATGGCTTCGTTGTTGAATTAAAAGTCCGATTCTCATATATTCACATTCTTGTAGAGCTTCGTCATTATACCCGTACGAGAAAATATAAGAAGAATATTCTAATCAAGGTCAAATTAAGGTTACTCACATGCCAAACAGCACTAACTGTCTGTGTTGCCAGCAACTGGAAAAAACCAGGTTTCTTCCCTCTAGGAACAAGTCTGTCATATACATCTGCAATAGATAGTCGTTCTCCCAAATTATACTGCAGTAACATAGAGAGCTACAGTACTACATATGAAATTGCAATTTATTTCGAATGTTGTTCAAGAATCTCACAATGGCGTAACCAAGTGCTGACTTGTATGTTCCAGTGAACTGGCAATTCAACAGCACTTGTTGCCAACTCTACACCAAGAATGTTGACATTTTTTGCACGGTCCCACAGAGCTTTAGGGGGAGAAGTTTTGGACCATCCGCTGAATCCAAAACGGGATATGATAATAGAAGCTTCAGAAAGTGACCATATAAAATAATATTTCCAACGGGCTGTGAAGCCAGACATATACTGGTAAGATAGCCTTTTCCAAAATCCCCATTCTTGATAAATCGGTTCATTGAACCTGGAAAGTGGGAAATGGGGTACTAGATACAAGTATAAACCCATGCAAATGCCTGCTTGGACCATAGCTCCAAATGTTGCAAAGAATGGTGATGGCAACGACTCCTTCCAAATCTGTAAAGTTGGAGAAGAGAAATCATTGTTCTGCTGCATTGGAAATTATGGAGGAAAGAATTAAGACAAGAGACATGCCCCCTTTTTTTCTGTAAATTCAAGATAGTCCTTCATCTCATACACAGGTCCTGCAAAGTGACTGCCACAACAGAGACAATAACCAATGTATTCAACAACATTTGGCAAGCGCGTCAATCTGTTTTTCTTCTGTGACTCGCGAAGACCATCCTCTTTCAGAAAGCCATCATTGTAATTTATAGCACATGAAATAACTTTCAATACCAACACCATTAAAGCCCCTGTACACGATAATAGACACGTTAAAACACCCATATATGCTGGAGTAGACTTTAGGTATTTGTGTCCTAGTTTAACCGCTGAATTGCAGTACCTTGTATTTTTATACAAAAGAAGTGCCATATAGCTTAGAATTTAAAGTATTGGGTTCAAGCTTTGGTCTGTGTGGACAATTCTTACCGCAATCTCCTCAAAGTCAGTTGAGCATATTGCTTAGTATAAGGCCAATGTACCTTGTCATGAACTGCAAACCCAAGACCCTTTACATCACAAAAACAAGTAAGCTCACATTGTGATGTCACATTTAAAAAACATGACTATTTGTCTCAAATACAAGCTTTTGTAAGCTTTCCCTACCCTTTTACGTCGACGTTAAACTCTAAAGTTAAAAGTATAGTACCATCTTTGTTACATTTGAAAAATGATGCCCGGGATTGGGAATCGAGGTATAGTTGTGGCCCTTTTTAGTAGTTTGCCTTGAAAACATGTGTATTTTCACAATGTATCATATCTCAAACATGTCATTTGTACCGTGATTTAGAACCTCATACTCGCAGGTGGGACAGTGTGTTTGGTTGTTCAGATGCCCAAACTTGTGTTTAAGACCTTGAGCTGAATTGGCCTTCCATAGTTAGGATGCATTGCTAAATCATATCATTTATATTATTTGTAATTTTTATTTTGTACGATGGAAATCACTTCATGGAAGTTGAAGCACTTTCTTAGCATGATACATTCACATGACGAAAGTTTAAGTTGTGAAGGTGATATTGATTTGATCTTAAACCGCCTAAGGCAGGAAATGAGGTGAGCTTGGTTCATATCATCAAATTTACTTGTCTTAATAAAAATTGTCAAACAATGCTTGCTGAAGCTTTTAAAGTCAATTGATATATTGGACAATATGTTAGGACGTAAATAAATGCAAGAAAATCTCAAATTATTAAATCAAAAATGAATGTTTGAAAATTAAAAAATATCATATTTGTTATAATCATAATGAAGAAAGCAAAAAAATAACAAAAAAAATATAGGCTATTGTATTCCACACAATTACATAATGGAAAAGTAACATAGAAGTTACAACACGCACTGTCTTTTTTTTTGGAAAAATACAATACACATTGTCTTATTAGCCACGAACACATGTATCACATATTCATGCATATACTTGTATCAACAACCATGTACAAGTTCTTTCAAAAACAAACATATATAAATAGCAATAAGATGTGCTATAGTATACTTATTTTTTATGATGCATAATGGTTATATCTTATTAAATGCATATTATAAAATTAGCACTCCGTTGGGGGTGCGAGCAAAGTTGGAATCAATTATGAGAGTTTTTTTGTGTAGTGTTGATAGGTATAAGAAAGGCTTTCCCATGGTTGATTGGGAAACGGTGACACAAGCCTAATCCAACCCTCCCTGCAGAAAGTTGCAGGAGCAAGAAGCAATGAGTCATAATGACCATTAGGGGTTGTGAAGCTCAACTAGATCCATAGAGCGCTGTTAGCGAAGCACGTATTGAGAATATGGGGAGAAAGCAATGATCTTCTATGCTGTCCAATATAAAACAACGATCTTCTATGTTGTCCAATATAGTCTATTTATGGAGTAAAAGCAAGTCTATTTATTGAGCAAATCAGGGCATCGCCCACTTTTTGCAAGAAATTTGTTCTATTTCACCGGCATTCCACTGCTATTGAGATCAAGGTTTGCATAATCTATACCGGCATCAATATCTTATAGTTAAGTCTGGATAGAAATATATCAGGGAATATATCGAGATATATTGCAAATATCCGTGAAAATCTTAGAAATAACTCAAAAAAGTGATTTCCTTGCATAATAAGATCATTATAATTCTTAAGCCTAAGTAACATGCAAACACATTATTATATGCAAGAGAGATGTGTATTTGGCATATTAATACATATTATACACGTCACATACATAATACCACATTGAATTATGACTACTGAGACATCCTGGAAACGAAATAATGGCATTCGTTCAATAACAACATATAGAGTGCATCATTCATTCATGATGATAAATGACCGCATGTAACATGTTCTAAAAACAAGTAGATATTCATCAAGTTAATAGATGGTGAAGACTTCTTCCACTTAAGTAGGGTCGGTTACATGGATTCTTGGTCAAATCCATGTTGAAAGATCCGATTATTTTTTTGCAATGGTTGTCAGCTACCTAACATAATCCCCACAAGGAGGGATTTGAACATGGTCTTTTGGGTGGTAGGCACATTGCACTACCACCAGACAAATGAAGTGGGGACATTCATCAAAATTAACAACAAAAAATTTTGCATGCTGCGTGGTGGATGCATATAACCTCCCCTTACTTATCCTCACTCATATCACATTACTGACTTTATGTACTCAATGATTCTCACATGTCACGGAGAGTACATAGCCTAGTAATCCATCACTTGTCTGTATTCATGATCATGTCTAAATGGATCCCAATGCGAGGATATGCAGCTGCAATTTTTGAGCCGCAATTAGGATCGTGGACAGCGTGATGAGAACGTGAAGGAGCTTGGGAACCTAGTGATGATGAAACGGAATCAAAGACAACGTCTAAGGTAGAGGTAGTCATTCAAGAGGAGGTATTGCTGGGTAAAAGTATGGAAAAATCCCATAATCATCACCACCAGAAATGTTTGTCTCGCTATAACCTATTGGACTAATGATCAGGATAGTTTTGCTGGATAGCTTGATAGTTTTGGCCAGTGTATGGCAGCCATACCATAAGATAGAGGAGCTTGAGGAGGAGGAATAAGAAAGTATCCAAGGAACGTACCATATGATCGTTCATCATGTTATCAATATCTACCTATAAGGGATTGATGTTTTCATGATGAGAATTGCCTACATCCATACTCAATAAACTAACCAAATAAAAATCATCCATGTAGCTATCGTTTTATGGTATCTCTCATATGCATGCTCCAAACGTCATCATCATCCCCAGATTCATCCTTTGATTTTTCTCTAGAAGTGATGGAAACTACATCATCAACTCTAACCCTCTCAGAGAGTATGTCATCCAATCGGATCTTACCAAGCAATTATCAACATCAACACCTATTTGACATATATTTCGATTCGATATTCCTCATGTCTCATCAAGTACTGGAGTATCATTGGAATCCATCTAGTATTAAAGGATATCCTCCTTCACATCATCATTATGCATTTTTAAAACATTTGCAAGTTCAAAGGGTCTGTGCAATTTTCTTTGTTATGCACTTTCTTTCTTGCATGTTTCGTCTTCAACGGTTCAACCTCAAGTTGTAGCGCACTTAAACAAGACTAAGGAGCTTGTCTTCTCCCAACATGTTCCTTCTTTTGAAATAGAAGAGGTTGAATTTTTTCCACCACATTTCGCAAGTTGGGAGCATCTAACATAAACGATAACCATTATTTAGTCAACTGTTCAAAAATCAAAAGAGAAAAATGAGTTTAACAAATAACAATCTTACTATTTGATAAGTACCAATTGTGCAGAATATTAACGGGGAGAGTATTGTCCAAATGGACGCAGTAATTCTTCTAAATGTCCCTAATGACTCTCTAAAGAACTTAACTTGCACTAAGTAATACTACGTCATATATAAAGTTCATTGAATAACTTATAAATTGTTTCCAATCTTATGTTCTTAACTTTATAACACATTGTTTATGCATTTTGATCATCGCCATACTTTTCCACTACAATCTAAACAGCTGTTAAAAGATCGACATTGGTACTAAGATTGTGGATGTCGAGATATTTGTTATCTTCTATCTTTTTTATGTATTCTCTTTTCTTTATGTCTTCTCTATGTAATTTGCCCAATAGGGTCTCCTCTATATAAGAGAACCATGGGGCATCATGAATAAACAACTCTATTTCCCTCAACATGGTATCAGGGCGGTGGTCCTAGATCGGAGTTTGTGGCCTAGATCTTTCCCCGCCCGCCAGCCCTATTGCAAGTCGGATCTTCCTCCTTCCTCCGCACGCTGCCATCGTCATTATCCTCTCCCCAGACTTGCCACCATGGCTACATGCCGATACAACGGCACTCGATTGCTGTGCGGGCCCTAGGCCTCCACGCAGCAGCACCGCTGCACAGCAACGCAGCCCAGCAGCGCCACCACACAACCGTGTCGATCCTGTTTGTGGCGTGACCTCTATTGATCAATTTGATCTGGGCTTATTTGGCCTGATTTGGGTTTGTTTCGGGTTGTTTAGGGTGAAATCAGGCAATGACGGACTACGTTGAGCCCTACTACGGACGAGTTTGCTTAGGATTGGTAGTAGTATGAGTCTACACCCACAACCACCCACCTTGATGTCCCTGTCGATATCCTATCATCTATCTACGATCCCGATCGTGTACCAACATGGCATTATGTCAGAGAACAGAGTTGATATTGCATCCACATGGAAGGGTCTGGCACCTATTGTCAAGATGGATGGCACAATCTACGAGTTGTGGGCGATGTTGTTCATGAATCTCTTGTAGAGCTATGGTAAGAAGCATATTCTGACACAGGATGAGACGGCAGACAAGACTGTGACCAATTCTTCATGGGAGGTCGATGATGCTTATGCAAAAGTTTGGCTATCTGGTACTGTCTCTGTAGGAATAGCCATGATATTTTGAGTCTAGCCACTGCGAAGGCAATGTGGAACATTCTTGCAGGGACGTACTCTCAAGCAATGAATGAGTCAAAGATCTTACAACTCCAGCACGATATCTTATGACAAACAGGTTGATAGTCCTCTTCATGCCATGTACACATCTCTTAGGAGTGTGTTTGAGAGACTTCATAGCTGCATACCTCTGACAACCTCACCAAAGTAGCACAAGGTGTATCGTGATTCGGTTATGACTGGGATCTTTCTGACAGCCCTTAACTCACAGATACACTATACCGCTTATGGAGGCAGTATACCACAGACTGAGCAGACGGAGCATCCCCTATGCCACGTCTTCTCAGACGTCGATGGGGCACATGCGGCAGAGGAGGCTCACGCCTACGCCAGCACTGTTTATACTGTCACCGATCTGGTCATTCAGAGGATATATGGTATTCCAAGCATGGCTTTCCACCATCAGCCTGTGTTGCTGAGCAGGTTCAGACTGCCCATGATTCTATCTATCATCGATTCGATGACTTTGTTGCCCGCCTGAGAGAGATCATGCCACCAGTTGTTGGATCTTATATTACTTCTAGGACCATCAGATGTTGTTGCTTTCCACTAGTACTTCGGATATTACTCATACGTTTATTAATCGCTCTAGACCAGATCCTTAAGAACGGAAAACGGATTCTGGAGCTTCTCGTCATCTACGTGGATATCACTCAGAATTCGGTACTTTTAGCCCAGCATAGCACATAGATAAGTGATCATTGCTGATGAGACACATTCCTCCATTACCGGACAAGGGTTCATTTGACTCCTTCCATATGTCAACAAAACATTCTTCATGCATATGCCTTCTCAATGAATTTATCATCTATCATACAGATTACAAAGGATTTACAATCCAGTGTCACATTTGATAATAATTCCCTTGTTTTTCAAGATATACTCACGGGATGTGGCCGTGAGCATGGAGGGTTGTACAGGTTGACCCAATCTCCTTGAGATGGTACCATCTCTCTTTCCATTGGATCGATTTATCCATACACTTGGCATCGCAAATTTGGCCATCTTCCGTTGCAAAAGATATGTCTTCTCATCCCCGGCATCCCTACTAAGTTCAATTTTCAGTGTAAACCATGTCGACTTGGAAAGCATCACCGGTCTAGCTTTCTAAGTCATCAAGGTCTGTTTAATCTTGATATGTGTGGTCCCAGTCGTGTTCCTGGCCATCAGGTATTATTTGGTTGTTGCGGATGATTTTTCTAGATTGTCATGGGTATTTTTATTAAAGAATACGTTTGATGCTAGTACTACGATTCTAAATTTTGCGATTGAAATGAAGAATCTTTTCTCTACTTCTATTAAAAATATTCGTTCTGATAATGCTCTGGAGTTCGGTAGTACATAATTGTCTCAATTCTTTGGCTCATGTGGCATTATCCGTCAGACTTCATACCCCTATAATTATCAGCAGAACAGTGTTGCTGAACGCAAACACCGTCATTTTCTGGACATCTCCAGACTACTTGTAATTTGCCCAATAGGTTCCTCTCTTATATAAGAGAACACAATGGCATCTCATTAATGCAATTCATTCTTTTCCTTCTACATGGTATCGGTGCGACAGTCCTAGACCGGAGTTCCCGTATCCCACCAAAACGTAACCCTATGCATGGCCTCAAATTTCAGCGAAATTCGGTTGAATTTCTGTTGAATATTGATATCCTGTCAAAATCAAAATTTGACCGAAATATGGGGATCCTAGTACAAAAAATTACAAAAATGTCGGTCGAATTTCGACCGAAATTCCTTTTCAGTCGATCACTGAAATGGTGACCGAAACCGATATTTAGGGCCTTGTCCCTACGCGCTGGTCGTCGCACCGCCCCTTCCCTTCGGCAGCCACCTAGGCAGTAACCTAGCCCCCCCACCCTCCAGGTTGTCGCCCCTACACCCTCAGGTCGTCGCCTGACCCTCCTCGACCGTCGTCGGCCCTCCCGCGCACCTCTGAGGTTAGATCTGCGATCTGATTTTGATCGGAAAATGTGATTACAGTCATATAAATCGTGTTTTCTGGCCCTAGCGAGTGACGAAGATTGATGAGGATGGTTGTATGAGTCTACACGTATAATCCTCCGTATATTTGTATAGACTTGTTCATACCGGTCTACTCCCCAATAGAGTTTCATCTTTGGTCGTTTTACCATCATGTCAGAGAACAAGGGTGACATTTTTTCTTCCGGAGCCTTCAAGGACCCGGCTCCTAGCGCTAATATGGATGGGACCAACTATGAGTTGCGGTCCATGCAGTTCCTCACCCTCATGCAGTGCAACAACAAGGAGCACGTCTTGATAGGACCGGAGCCAACGGATACTGTAACGCCCCACATTTTTTTTTCGATTTTCCTGAAGTCATAAAACCTATACAATATTATACTCAAAAGAAGCGTCTCGTCGCAAGCTTTCCAACGAGTCCAAAAATGCGTAATTCCGAGTTCGGATGTGGGAGATATGCATGTTTTAGTGAAGAGGGGTCATGGATATTGAGGAGATTGATGGTTACGGGATTAGATAAATTAATTACGGGTTAGGGCTATTTTTGGGATCCTAAAACTAGGGTTTTAGTCCTAACCTATATTAAGACCCCCATCCTTCATCTCCCCTCATTCCCACCTCTTTCCAAACCCTAATCCATCCCTTTCTTCGGTGCCACCACCATTATCAAAAGCTCTCGAAGCCACGAAGCTTCATGACAAGAAGAAGACGAGGAGGACCATCGCAAGGGAAAGGCAACCCTCTCATCGGGTTCGTGATCGAGCGATCGAGCACGTGGATCAAAGACGTACACGGGTATAGGTAACGGATCTCCGACTTTCTCCTCTTTATTTCGCGTATCTTGCGATGATGGAGATTGTTGATTATGGGGTTTGATGCTTCGATTTCGATCCTTCCCCGGGATCGCCTCTTGTTGTTGGTCTTCTTCGATCCCATCTATCAAATCAGTTGTTGTGGTTTTGGATTGAGATATACCATGATGGTTTGACTTGGCGCACTATATATATCTACGTATATTATAAAATTTTATCGCACGTTACGAATCTGGAAGCAACATCAAGATCTGGAAGAGGGGTATATTATTTATTAGATTTAGGCACAGACATGGTTCTGCAATTGTCGTTAATACCTTTTTAGCTTAGGGTCTTATTCATAATCACAGAGAAACTCATATTATGTGATTTGCTTTCTGTTTAGAGTGTGCGTGTACAATTGGATTTCGTTAATCAATTACGTGAGTTGTCTTTTTTTCCATCTTGGGAGATGTTGGTTGTTCTTGCGTAGAGATATTTTTGGGCAGACTGCTTTTGATTGTTATTGGAATATCAATATGGTTCCAAGGCCTAAATGATGGCAAATCATGCTTGTTGCATTACATGTTATTAATGTTAATTAGTTGTGTTCTATAAGCATGCCGTGGGTATCATAGGGTATGGTTTTTGGAATGGCGATTTATCAATGGATATCATAAATTCGTTATCATATACATAGAATTATGTGTCTATATGCATTGAGATATTATCCAGCATTGAGTTTTAATCAGCCCACAAAGATGGAGGCTTTGAGTGGAAGAGAAATCGTATGACCTGCATCTGTTTTTGAATAATAGGATATAAGAAATTTTTTTTAAGCCATGGAATATTTCCTTGTGCAGTCTTTAATCAGCCGTAATTACTTTTATATAGTGTTGTATTATATAATTGTAACACTACTCCCAACGAAGGTGCCGAGTTATATTCAGTGACTGGTTACATGGTTTTTGGATTTGTATCAAACACAGGAAAAAAAAAGAGATTAGATAATGACAGATGTGCATGTCATAATATAAAGTAAGGTCTAAGGTGTTTCGGAGTACTCCTGCCTCCGTTATAATAATCGAGGCTTACTTGACGGATATAATGTTCAGGACTGTGCTAGGGCAGGATAGGCTACTTGAGAGTACGCCTCGAATCGAATATTAATGGCATGAGAAGTAACCGGAGGGTCTTTGTATTAATGAGTTGGTTTTGTTTTTTTATAGATAACTTTTGCTTAATGTATAATAATTCATGTGGAGATAAATGATAAATACTACAAGGTGGGTGCACACCCTTGTAGTCTGGCTGAGCTGACAGTGGGTCACCCCCACTCGAGGGGCATCATAGAGTGGGGTGGTTGTAGGTACTCTGGTGGAATTGAGGTGGATGCACGTGTGTGTTGCATCATACGGATATATTTTTGCTGCACTTGTTAAGGAGCGAGCGAGACTCCTCCGGCAGACTCGATTGACAGAGTTGCGTCTCTTCGGAGCCATATGCCCCGTCTCGAGTATCAGAGTACTACCAACTAGACTAGCTGAAGGATCGCGTTTGCGCACAGGTTTTAGATTGCACTATGAATGGAGTGTTGCAGACTTCATTCCTAGTGCAGGCTTTCTCCTTTGACGAACGAGTCCGGGATAAGTAATGAAAGTATGGATTAAGATATGTCAAAGTTTTATTTTTGATCTCACACGTGTTAAAGGCCTGGAAAATAGATGGTAGTAATTTGTTATATGCTTTTAAAAAATGTTCTCTCCTAAACTTGTTCAGTTCCCGCATTTGCATTACCTACTTATTCTCTTTTAATTTGTAATTTATTTATCCTTACTGAGTCAGTTGACTCATGAGTTACATTCTTTGGAAATCCAACAGGAAGTGTAGAGCAGGAGACAGAGGCTCATATCTTTGGTGGTGCATCTGCAGGACGTTGTTAAGGTTGAGGATTAGTTTCTTAGTAGTTTTTATTATCCTTCTTTTCTAGTTATTTATGATGTATTAAAGAGACTCTGAGGACTTATTGTTATCCATATGTGGACTTTTGTTATCAATAGAAACTTAGATTTTTCTTCTTCCCTATTTCCTTATTTTGTATAAATGGTATATCATGCAGATTGTTTATGATTGTTGTTGGGTAATATTGAGAATGAGTGTTGAGATGCGCTCCCGTCGAGGCGGGGCGTTTCAGATACGACTGTGGAAAATGCTTCTTGAAAGCAAAATGACGCATATGCGCGTGTTTGGTTGTGGGAACCTCACACAGAGATAGCCAATGACATTCTGAATCAGCCCACGACCAAGGTGATGAGGGACACTTTGGCTTCCACGTATGTTCAAGCGAAGAATGAGGCCAAGATGCTTCGACTACAATTTCATATCTACAAGGCCAAGCAAAATGATCATCCGGTGCACGTGTACTATTCTTCGTTATGTGGCATGTTCGAGAAGCTTTATAGCCATATGCCTATTACGACACCTCTAAAGAAGCCGAAGTCTTATAGGAACTCCACAATGGTTGGAGTTTTCATAGTTGGTCTTGATACAGAGTATGATGCAGCGCGTACACAACTTCTCACTGGGCTACCATACCTCCCGTAGAGGAGGCCTATGGCCGTCTTAGCCGGATTATCATGCCTTCTACGGCCACTCCTCTGCACTCTTCAACTATGGTCGCTTCTCATGGCCGAGGAGGATCGACCCAGTCTAGAGGACGCACACCTCGTGGCAAAGGCAGTAGACGTCTACATGGCCCTTGCACCTTTTGTCGTCAGTCGGGACATGCAGAGGATGCATGCTACTAGAAGTATGGATATCATGCTTCTGGTCCCGTAGCAGAACAGACTGAGCCTTCAGAGACTCCAGCTTTCCAGGATGATCCTTGTCTGGATGATGTTGTCTCTCGTATTCGAGAGATCATGACTCCAACTGTTGGCATCATCACTACAAATACCGCAGTCACAGCTAGAGCCTCTTCGAGCTCCTCAGGTATCGCCTATGCTTTTACTGGTAGTACTGGTGCAGACATGATAGAGTGGATTATGGACTCTGGTGCTTCCCGCCACTTGTGTGGAGACAAAGAGCAGTTGAGGTCCTACAAGACTAAACCACCTAGCATATGGGTTGTCACTGCTAATGGTGACCACTTACCCGTTATAGGACAGGAGGAGGTGCATTTGACACCATCCATGCGCCTTCAGAAGGTTTTACACGCTCCTAACTTTCAGATGAAAATACTATCCATTAGTTAAGATTACTAAGGATATGCATTGTCAAGCCATTTTTTACCCTTCGTCCCTTGTATTTCAAGCTGACAGGCAGGGTGACTGGATGTGGTCGTGAGCAGCAGGGGCTCTACAGACGGGTCCAACCTCCTCATGCTAACGTTTCTATTATACCTACAGGATCAGTCTATCCATATTTATAGCACCTTTGTTTTGGGCATGTTCCTCTGCAGTAGCTATGTCATGTTCTCCCTCAGATTTCTACGAGATCCTCCTTTCAGTGTGAAGCATGTCAACTTGGGAAGTATCATCGTTTCTCCTTTCCATCCCGTCAGAGTCGGAGCAGTTCTCAGTTATTTGAGCCCCATTTAGACATTTGGAGTCCGAGTCGTGTTCCTGATCACCGGGACACTGTTTTATCTAGTTTTGGTCGACGATATTTCTAGACCTTCCTGGATCTTTTTTTGGGGAATAAGTCTAAGGCTAGATCTGTGATCAGATATTTTATTATTGAGAAAGAATTTTTTTCTATCAATGTCAAATACCTTCATTCTGATAATGCTTTACAATTTTGCACCATACAGCTTTCTGAACTTTTTAGATCTCTTGGCATTGTTCACCAGACCCCATGTGCTTATACTTCCCAACAGAACGGTGTTGCCGAGCACTAACACCATCACTTACTTGATGTGACCAGAACCTTGTTAGTAAAGAGGCTTGCTCCTCATGCATATTGGGACGATGTTGTCCTTACAACATGCTATCTGGTAAACCGCATGCTCTCGTTTGTGTTGGGAGAGAAGGTTCCTTTCTTGGTTGCGTTTCTCGATAAAATTCTTCTCCTGTACACCTCAAGTGTTTGGATCTGTTGCTTTTATTCATGATGTCTCTCTAGGTCGTGACAACTTTCTACCAAGGTTGTCAAGGCATGTCTTCCGACTACTCTCGTACCCAGAAAGGGTACCGTAACTTCAATCCGTTAAGGTGAAAATACGGTAAATACCTTGCCAGTGTTGATGTTACTTTCTATGAGTCTGTTATGTATTTTTCTCCTATAGGTGACAGACTAGCCCCACCTGACTCTGACGATGAGATCTACATGCGTCCACCTCCTACTGTCGTTCATCCACCTCTCTCCACTCCTGCTCTACCACCACCTCCTCAGCTGCCGCCACACCACCTACTCCTACTCATGCCTTTACATATGCTCCTACGATTCCACCTCCTACTGTGACTCAGTTTTTGCTACGTGTTTTTACTCGCAGGTCTCGCTCGGTTCCCCCATGCTCACAGGTCTTGCCCATCATCCAGCATGCCTCAGGTATGTAATGAGCACATTGTTTCTACTAATGGCACTATTAAGTTGTCTATGCAGCAAGAATCCATACAAAATGAGCAGATGCCCTCTACATAAGGGAACTTACAAGCTCAGGACTTAGCAGATGATCTCGATGTGTCTGTTGCTTTACGAAAGCAGAAATGTATGTGTGCTACTTATCCCCTTGCAGCCCAGGTTTCCTTGAGCAGACTGTCAGATGATTTCAGGAGGTTTACCTTGGCATTATCATCCGTGAAGATACCACGGACATATCAGGAGGCTCTTCAGGACAGTCAGTGGAGGTTGTCAATGGAAGAGGAGATGGTCGCACTACAGTCACGTGGTACGTAGAGTATTGTTTCTGCTCTAGTTCGCACATCTGTTGTGGGATGCAAACAGGTGTTCATTGTGAAACGCCATGCAAATGGCAATGTGGATCGCCATAAGATGAGACTTGTGGCACGTGGGTTCACCCAGACACATGGGGTGGACTATCAGGATACTTTCTCTCTGGTTGCCAGACACTCTACTCTATGTATTTTACTTTCTGTTGTTGTGACACAAGATTGGCCCCTTTACCATCTTGATGTGAAGAATGCATTCCTCTATAATGATCTACAGGAGGAAGTCTCCATGCAGCAACCACCTGATTTTGTTACTGAGGGGGTGTTAGAAGGTTTGTAGGCTACATAAAGCTATCTATGGCCTTAAGTAGAGTCCAAGAGCATGGCTCCAGAAGCTCTCGAACTTGATAGAGTAGCAGGGATTTGTACAATCGACTGTCGATCACTCTTAGTTTGTGCACAAGACCCAGAGAGGTACTATTGTCATTCTTGTTTACACGGATGACATTATTGTTAGAGGGGAAGACGAGCAGGGCATTCAAGGTGCCAAGGACTTCCTAGGTCAACAGTTTGTGACCAAGGACAATGATAATTTACGTTACTTACTTAGATTAGAGTTTGCCAGGAACCAGCAAGGTCTTGTGATGACCCAGAGGAAGTAGTTACAGATCTTCTTACAGAGACAGACATGACGGATTGCATACCTACCACTAATCCTATTAACCCGAGCATGAAGCTCTATGATGATGACACTGAGGAGGTCGACTAGAGGAGGTACAGGGAGCATGTTAGCAAGCTATTATATGTGACTATTACCAGGCCCAACATATCCTTTGTCGTGAGCAAAGTGAGTCAGTTTATGAAGCAGCCCAGACAAGCACATATGGATGCAGTCCATATGATCCTAAGGTATCTGAATACATGACTAGGTATGGGACTTCTTTTCAGTAGAGGCACACCTCTTTCAGTTACAGCGTGTGCAGATACAGATTATGATTTGTGTCCAAGTGATAGGAAGTCTACTTCAGGCTTCGTTGTGTTCATAAGGAATTCCTTGGCTTCATGGAAGAGCAAGAAGCGAATTGTGGTTGCTAGATCGAGTGTTGAGTCAGAATATAGGGTCATGGCACAGGCTAGTACAGAGATGATGTGGGTCAGATCTGTTCTTACTGACTTGACTATAGAGGTGCTTCTTCCCACGCACCTCTAATGTGATAATCAGGCCGCTCTTTTCGTTGCTAACAACCCAGCCTTTCATGAAAGGACCAACCACATAGAGGTGGATTGTTACTACACTCGTGACATGATACATAAGGTTTATCGCCACTACGCATGTCAGCTCTGGAGAACATACAATAAATGTTCTTAGTAAGGCCCTAGCCAGAGGGCCTTATCAGAGATGTTGTTCCAAGTTGAGTTTGATCGATATCTACGCTCCAGCTTGAGGGGGAGTGTTGAGATATCTTTCTTATTGTTTTCTTATTATATATTTATTTTGTCTTTTATTTGTAATTTGCCCAATAGATTCCTCACCTATATAAGAGAACCCAATGGAATCTTAATAACGTGATTCATTCTTTTCCCTCTACATCTACCGTTGAAATCTACGCATATATCTAGAGGCTCTCAAGGTGAGCCAATGACACCTTGTCATGGAGGAGGAGATGGCTCCTTCACAATCACGTGGCACATGGAGCATTGTTACAGCTCCTACAGGCGTGCCCGATGTAGGGTGCAAGTGAGTGTTCACTGTGAAGCACCGAGTAGATGGCATCATAGATTGCTACGCGACAAGGCTTGTGGCTCGTGGGTTCACTCAGACCCATGGGATGGACTATCAGGATACTTTCTCTCCAGTGACTTGGCATTCGACACTATGGATCCTTCTCTCTATTGCAGTAACACGAGATTGACCCCTATATCAGCTTGATGTGATGAATGTGTTTCTCTGTGGTAACTGTAGAGATAATTATATATTATGTGTATTGTTTATTCTATTTTTGTTTATCGGATATCCTACTATATAATTTACCTATGGGTCCTCTCTATATAAAAGAGCCTAGGGTTCTATGGAATTATATATCGCTCTTTTCCACCAACATCGTATCAGAGCAGGATACCTAACTCTAACCCTAACCCTTCGCCGCCAACCCCCCCTCCCCTTCGGCACCGCCTCCTCTCCCCTCTCCTTCTCCTGCCACTGCCGAGACCTAGAAGCGTCGCCGCCTCTCTCTCTCTCTCGTTCTATCTACCGCCGCCGCCGCCCCACCCGTCGCTGCCGAGCCCATCGAGGTCTCCACCGCCCGGCCTCTCCTCAACGCTGGCGCCTTTCTTCTTTGTAGGCTCCTCTCCATCTCCATGGATTTGAGTGTGTAACGTCTACATATGCACTCAAATCATATCTAGTTTATGTAGACACTTCTTCATTGGTCTATGAATCCTAGTTCTTCGTCTCCGGCATCATGTCATATAACAAAGTTGATATGCCCTCCATAGGCACATTCAAAGGTCCTGCGCCAATAGTCAAGATGGACGGGACGAATTATGAGCTCTGGGCGATGCAGTTCATGAGCCTCATGAAGTCGAACGGTAAGAAACACATTCTTACTGAAGAAGAACCGGTAGCGAAGACTGGGATCTATACCTCCTGGGAGGCTGATGATTCATATGCAAGGGTCTGGCTTTCAGGCACGTTGACAATGGAGATTGCGAACGATGTTCTCCATCAACCCACCGCTAAGGCGATGTAGGACATCCTGGCGGCTGCCTATTTGCAGGTGTGAAATGAGATAAAAATGTTGCAGCTTCAACATGACATATTCAATATGAAGCAAAATGATCGGCCATT
This sequence comes from Ottelia alismoides, assembly GCA_037367405.1. Lineage (NCBI taxonomy): Eukaryota > Viridiplantae > Streptophyta > Magnoliopsida > Alismatales > Hydrocharitaceae > Ottelia > Ottelia alismoides. Next base: position 325,721 of record JAZKJV010001366.1, on the reverse strand, counting down.
GCATTCCTTGTACACATCCCTGCGGGGGATGTTTGAGAAGCTTTATATTATTATACCTCTCACGTCTACCCCTGAGCAGCAGAAGGCTTTTCGAAATGCTATCATGGTGGGGGTACTGCTCGCGGCTCTTGATCCTGAGTATGATGCCGGCTGTTCTCAGATACTTCCTGATGCTACCATTCCTCCTATGGAGGAAGTATACCGGAGGCTCAACCGCATTTTCGTCTCTTCTATTACTATTACACCCCCTCCTTCGGCGATGGCTATGTCGTGAGGGAGAGGTAGTCAGTCTTCATTCCGTGGATATGGTCTTCGTGGTCGAGTAGGTCGTTTTCGCCAACCATGCACTTTCTGCCATCGCACAAGCCACTCAGAGGATACATGCTATTCAAAGCATGGGTTTCCAACATCAGCACGTGTAGTTGAGCATGTTGCATCTCCATCGGTGTCCACATCAGATCACAGGTTTGAGGAGCTTGTGGTGCGATTGCGAGATATTATGCCTCAAGCATCTACAGATTCCCCAGGAGGCTCTTCAGACATTGTTGCAGGTATAACTTCTGCTTTTACATCCGGTCATAGTATTTCAGATTAGATTATGGATTCTGGTACAACCCATCATCTTTGCCAGTACAGAGACAGACTTGAGTCATATAGAGACATTCCACCAGGTCAGTGATCATTGCTGATGGTACTCATTCACGCATCGTTGGACAGAGGGAGATTACCCTGTCACCTTCCATGCATCTACAGAATGTTCTTTATGCTTATGATTTCTCCATGAATCTACTATCCATTAGCGAGATTACGAAAGATTTGCACTGTCAGTCTATATTTGACCCATCTTCTCTTATTTTTCAGGACATACTATCGGGCAAGGTGATTGGTACTGGCTCTGAGCAGAATGGTCTATATCGTCTGGTCCGGACTTCCTATGTTGGCGTCTCCTATTCACCGCATCAGTCTCCCCGTACACCTGGCATCTTCGTTTTGGTCACCTCCCGCTTCAGAAGATGTGTCATCTATTGCCTCAGATTTCTCCCAGTTCGTCTTTTCAGTGTGAAGCATGTCAGTAGGAAAAGCACCATTGAGCTAGCTTCCCTAGTCGCCAGTGTCGGAGCACTAGCGCTCCTTTCGAGTTGTTCCATGTTGATATTTGGGGTCCCAGTCGTGTTCCTGATCATTAAGGACACAGGTTTTATCTTGTCACCGCTGATGATTTTTCTCGTGTGTCATAGGTTTATCTATTAAAGAACAAATCTGAAGGACGAGATGTTATTCAAAATCTTATAATAGAAGTGCAGAATGTTTTCTCCTCTTATGTGAAATATGTTCGTACAGACAATGCATTGGAATTTTGCACTCGTTCTCTCTCCCATTTATTGTCGTCCAAAGGAATTATTCATCAAACCACATGTGCCTACACATCTCAACAGAATGGCGTGGCAGAGAGAAAACATCGTCATCTCCTTGATATTACTCGTACCCTGCTTGTCCAGAGTTGTGAGCCTATCTCCTTTTGAGGTGATGCCGTCCTTACGGCATGTTACCTTATGAATCGTATGCCGTCCTCTGTACTCGGTGAGAAAATACCAATTTCTATCCTTTTTCCAGATAAGGATCTATTTTCTCTTACACCTCGTGTATTTGGTGCTGTTGCGTTTGTTCACCAGTTGTCTCCTCGACTTGACAAACTCTCTCCTATAGCAGTCAAGTGTGTCTTCGTGGGCTACTCTCAAACCCAGAAGGGGTACCGATGTTATGATCCAATCAACAAGAAATATTTCGTCAGTGCTGATGTGACATTTTTTAAGTCGGTTATGTACTTCTCTCCTGCAGGTGATAGATTGACTTCCTCTCCATCCAATACCGATGTATATGTTCCTCCTTCTCCTAGTGTGAGTCCACCTCTATCCATTCCTAACACGGTTGTAACGCCAACATCATCCTCAATTCCACCACCACCACCACCTATATTGTCATTCCCTAAATACTATACTCGTCGATTAGGCCATGCTCAGGATGCACGTCAACCATCTATCACACCTCGAGTATATTCAGATGCCATTACTGACGATGGGTCAGATAGTGTGCATGTGCAGGATTCTACTTTGCAGGAGGAATGTGCACCGACGAGTGCCATAGATGATGGTCTTGATGTTCCCATTGCTATTCGGAAGCAGAAACATACTTGTGCATCTTATCCAATTGCTTTGCAAGTCTCCTTTCATCGTCTCACTGGAGACTTCAAGAAATTTGTTGTGGTTCTATCTTCCGTGGAGATACCACAGAATTATCAGGGTGCTATGCAGATAGACTGTTGGTGTTTGGCTATGGAATGGAAGAAGAAATGGCAGCTTTACAGTCACAGGGTACATAGAGCTTGGTTCCCGCTCCCTCTGATGCATCTATTGTTAGCTGCAAATGGGTATTTACAGTAAAGTACCATGCATATGGTAGCCTGGATCGATACAAGGCAAGGCTAGTGGCAAGGGGCTTCACTCAGACTTATGGTGTGGACTATATGGATACATTCTCTCCAGTAGCTCGTCACTCTACTCTTCACATTCTTCTATATGTTGTTGTGGTACGTGACTGGTCCATCTTTCAGCTTGATGTCAAAAATGCATTCTTGTATGGTGATCTGCAGGAAGAAGTCTACATGCAGCAGCCACCGGGGTTTGCTACTGAGGGGGAGAATCATATGGTGTGTAGACTTCACAAGGCGATATATGGCCTTAAACAGAGCCCAAGAGCGTGGTTCCAGAAGCTGTCCCATCTAATTGAACGACAAGGATTCAAAAGATCAATGGTGGATCACTCGTTGTTCATTCAGAAGACTTCTAGAGGTATAGTTGTCATCATGATATATGTTGATGATATCTTAATTACAGGAGATGATGCTCAGGGGATAAAGATGGCAAAAACATTCTTGGGCCGTCACTTTGAAGGATATTGGTACCCTAAGATATTTTTTGGGGCTGGAGTTTGCCAGGAATGCATAGGGTCTTATCATGACCCAACGGAAATATATTACAGATTTGCTGGTTGAAATAGGCATGGTTGGATGTAGACCCTCGAGTACTCTTATGGATCCAAGTATGAAATTATATAACAATGATACTGAGGAGGTTGACAGGAGAAGATACACAGAGATGGTGGGAAAGCTTCTTTACATTATTATTGTTGAGCGAATATTATCTATTGTCCTTATTTATATATTTCATATTCTCTTTGCCGTCTTAATGTAATTTCTCCCTATAGCATTTCTCCTATATAAGAGGGTTCTAGGGTTACTTGGAATACAACTTTTTATCTTTTCATTTCTACATGGTATCAGAGCGACGGTCCTAGACCGGAGCCTGTGCCCTACATTCCTAGCCCCACCGAAGACCTCGCCCCCGCCGTTCGCGGAGCACGCGTCCCCCGCCGGGGCCCCCTGCGCCGCCTCCCAGCGCCGCCCGCTAGGGCTACCTGTGCCACCCATTCGCCATGCGTTGGGGCCCTATGCACCGCCTCCCAGCGCCGATCGCTAGGGCTCCCAGCACCGTCCACTACGCGGTTGCATCGCCGCCTCTTGCGGCTGCACCGCTAGGGTCATATCTGCAACCCTTTGCAACGCCCACCGTGATCAACCTACGCCGCCTGTAGGGGCTGCGGTCCCCTGCGCCGTCTTTTGTGGCCTAACATCATTCGGTTGGGTGCCTGAGGTGTAACATCATTATCTAAAACACCTAGGTACCCAAAAGGAGACTTCAAGAGAATGGAAGGGGTTGTGGTATGAGCCTACAACCACAACCATCTTCACATATGTCCGTGTAGGCACAAGTTTTGTTGGTTACACGTCCCAGTCTTGGAGATAGTTGTCATCATGCCTGACAACAAGGCTGATGTTTCATCCCTGGGTGCCTTCAAAGGTCCAGCGCCCATAGTTAAGATAGATGGAATAAACTATGAAATGTGGGCCATGCAGTTCATGAGTTTGATGCAGCGTAATGGCAAGAAGCACATACTTTTGGCAGAAGAGCCAAGTGACAAGACTGGGATAAATACCTCATGGGAGGCCGATGATGCATATGCTCGTGTGTGGCTATCCGGGACCGTGTCAACAGAGATAGCTAATGACATTTTGAATCAGCCCATCGCCAAGTTTATGTGGGACATTCTCGCTGCAACATACTCTTCGACGAAGAATGAGTCAAAGATATTGCAGCTTCAACATGATATCTTCACGTCAAAACAAAATGGTCGACCACTCCATACTCTATATACCTCTTTAAGAGGTATGTTTGAGAGACTTCACGGTTACATTCCCTTGACTGCTACACCAGAGCAGCTCAAGGCATACAAAGACTCTGTTATGACTGGGGTCTTCTTAGCAGCGCTTGATCCTGAGTACGATGCTGCTAGGGCCCAAATTCTTACTGATGCTACAATACCTACAATGGAGGAGGCATATCGCAGATTGAGCAAGCTCTCCATATCCTCTGGCGTTACTCTACAGTCTCAGACATCTTCAGCCATGGCCGCATCTCGAGGAAGAGGGCACTCTACTCCAAACTGTGGTAGAGGGAGCTTTAGCCGTGGCAGGGGAGGGGGTGGTCGACCCCGACAGCCGTGCACCAACTGTCACAGATCAGGTCACTCTGAGGAGACATGTTATTCTAAGCATGGATTTCCTCCTTCAGCTCGTGTTGCATAGCAGACTCAACAGGTTGGTGGTTCCTTACATGTATCTGGTCAGAGGTTTGATGAACTTGTAGCTAGGCTCAGAGAGATCATGCCCACATCAGGATCATCCAGCTCTCCCTCAGGATCTTCAGAGGTAGCTGCATCTGTTGCTGCCTCCAATTCGGGTACAGCATATGCCTTCACTAGTTGTTACAGACAGATTTGTCAGAATGGATTATGGACTCGGGGCACCCCATCACCTTTGTGGTGATAGAAGTCAGTTTACAGTTTTTGGTCCAATACAGCCTAGACAATATGTTGTGATAGCCGATGGTATACATTCTCCTATTACTGGTCAGGGGGAGGTGCAGCTAACTCCTGCAATGAGTCTTCAGAATGTTCTTTATGCTCCTGATATTTTAATGAACTTATTGGCTATTAGTCAAATCACCAAAGACTTACATTGTCATGTCATTTTTGATCCATCTGCTCTTATGTTTCAGGACATTCTAACGGGCAGGGTGATTGGTACTGGCCGTGAGCAGGGAGGTCTCTACAGACTAGTGCAATCTCCATATGCAGGTGCTTCGTCCATTCGCACTGGTTCTGTGTCTTCCTACATATGGCATCTTCATTTTGGTCATCTTCCTTTGCAAAAGTTGTGTCACATTCTTCCACAGATTTCACCTCGCTCCATCTTTCAGTGCGAGGCCTGCCAGCTTGGGAAGCATCATAGGTCTACATTCCAGAGTCGTCAGGGTCGAAGTAGTCATGGTCTGTTTGAATTGTTTCACTTTGATGTTTGGGGTCCCGATCGTGTTCCTGATCATCAGAGACATAGATTTTATCTTGTTGCTGTTGATGAATTTTCACGATTGTCATGGGTTTTTCTTCTTAAAAACAAGTAAGAAGCTGGTCATGTTATTCAGTCCTTTATTATTGAAATACATAATATCCTTTCTGCAAAAATCAAGTATATACGCTCTGACAATGCTTTGGAATTTTGTACTAATCAACTTGCCAAATTTCTTGTGCCTCATGGTATCGTGCATCAAACCTCTTGTGCATACACTTCCCAACAAAATGGGGTGGCTGAGAGAAAACACCGCCACATGTTGGATGTTACAAGGACTCTTTTGATTCAGAAACGTGCTCCTCATTCATATTGGGGAGATGCGGTTCTAACTGTGTAAAACCCCGTATTTTTCTTTTTCCTAAAATCTAGAGTATTTTTGACATCCAAAAATTTAAATAATCAATTAATTTCGTAGATCTCGTCGAGATCTTTCCAACGAGCCCAAGAACATCCAATTCCGACATTCCTAGCTCAAGATATCGATGTTTTAAGTTGGATGGTCAAGATCCATATATGGATCCGAACCGGGTCCGAGTTTGGATCCAAATCCATCTCTCCTTCTATAAATACGAGGTGGTAGGCTACTCTCTCAAAACCCTAGCCACCACTATCCTTGTTCCTCATTGGAGCACCACCATCTTGGTCGATTTTGTCATAGGAGGGTTGTCGACGGCGACGTTGGAGAAGAAGCTCCAATCAAAAATCCGCGACCATCAACGTGTAGGAGAGCTCGAGGTCACCGTGGTGCACGCTTCCACATTGCGATCGAACGACGGAAATACCATTTTCCGTGTGAAAGGGGATCCCGAGGGAACATCCTCGAAGGTAACGATGTTATACCCCCTCTTGCTGTTGGTTTCATACGTCTTTTGTTCCCATATACTTGGGCATGTTTTAGAGCCTTGGTTAATCCTATGATGTGCTTCATATATGAGTATCGATAACTACTTTCATCTTGCTATTGGTTTCGCATGAATATTCATGGTTCCTCCACCGAATCTCGATACAAAATTTGAACCCTTTATTTACACGTACCTCTATGATATCAACATCGATTTAAATTATTGTCGCATGAAAAAAAAATATTGTGAGTGTTCTTTTGAGATAGGTTCTCGTATTACATGAACGTGTTTTTAAACACGAATAGGGTGACCTATCTCCTCCTATGAAATTGATATGTTCATACAAGTTAGATGCTTTACTCATTAAAAATCAACATATAGGTTTATGTTAATATAGAAAAATACGTGATTAGTGCATCCATTACACGTTACTCTAATGCAAGTTGGAAAATTGTCTAAATTCCAAATAAACGTACTTGTATCCATTAGTATATTATAAGTAAGACCCTTTTGAATGTTTCCCTTCTATACGTTTGATAAAGATATTGGAGAGGTTTTGCGAAAAAAAATCTTCTCACGTATATTATATTAGTGAATCGTTCTTAATACAAAATGCTATATCAACCATCAAGTTTTGAGACAAAAAATTTTAAGAGATGATATCCTTATTAACCATTAACGAATTTAGCCCAGAATATATATTTTTTAAAAAACCAAGATAATCCATGTTGATACAGATCACGTAAATTTTCAAAATCCCTAGTTACTTCTTAGTATTTTACCTGTACCGTGGCAAAAACAAAGGGGGTTATCCATTTCTGTTCGATTTAAGATGGCATTTCATTGGAGATCAATTTGGAAATCAAACTTCTATTCTCCTAGCTGTTACATTCGGGTTTTAAATTCCGAATTTACTCTGCATAATTATCCAGACGTATCGAATACTTTCCTTTATAGTTATATTTTTCTTTGAATAGTAATAAAACATGAATTCTTACATCATGCATTTTATTTGCCGTAAAGCCAAAGCAAGTAATGGTGAGGGTCGAATCATCAACGAATATATGATTTCATGAGGAGGTTATGTGCTTGTTAATTGCATTAAAAAAAATATAAATGAGCGTAGTTTATTAACTATGAAGGCAATTATGGCAAACTTTTTCTTTCATTATCATAGAACGTTACATGTAATTCCAAAAGTGATATTGCAAATTCCAAATTCCACTCGCTTGTGGTTTTAAATGCCTCAATTTGATTTAGTTTTTTTTAAAATTCATCTATCTCGGAGAAACCTTTAGAAATATGATGTTATGCATGTTATCATTATATCCACTAGTCATAAAAGTTGATCATTGTCATCTTTATACTTTAGCCGAATAGGTATGGGTGTGTGAGAGTTACTTTCTACGAACAGTAATAATGATAATCATGAGCTAAAGTACGAGTATATCAATGACTATGCCAAACGATTCACATCCCCATCTGCCATTAGTCAACATTAAAATAATGGTGGATTAATGGTTATTTTCCTTGTTTATAGTCGGATAGATGGAGTAGGTGCCTCGAAGGGTTGGTATGCACCCTTGGGTTCCCGGGTAGAAGCCATGAAGGTCGCGACACCAACGGACGAGTTGGGTGACGCGTTGCACCTAGCAGCCCGGTAGCATCCGGAGTCGCTCGACGGAGTAGGCAGGTGGCGCGGTTGGCGTTCTTGGTTTCGCACTTATACACAATATTTAGACTCGGAGTAGAATTTGTTGTGGCCGCATCCAATTCTATTTCGAGTATTATTATTGTGAGAGGTGTTCCAGGATATGGTTTGAAGTTGGAGAATTTGAGGTTTAGACCTTTTCCTGTTCTAGTTAGACAGAGATACTTGGAGGTTTATCCAAGATGACAAACATGTTCCCGCGTAGCGGAGGCCTGCGAGTCGCGTACTCGAGTGTGTTGAAATAATACCAGAAATGATGAATGACCAAATGCCGGAAATTTCATACCATTTGGACTATAATAAACTTGTCGAAATATCAAGATCATGATGGTAGTACTTAAATGATTATTTTTATAGATAAATAAAAAATAATGTGATCGAATGTGAATTAGAATGACTTGGTGTTCTTTCTGAATATTTACAATACATGCATATGTCATTAAATAAAGTTGAGTACACATACTTTTCTTACCCCTACATTAGTCATTATAGTATTTGTCTCGTTACTGGGCAATTGCTCATAACGTTACCCTCGTGTGAACCCAACAGGTGTACTTGAGCAGCAGTCGCCACAGTAGTGGTCTTTTGAGCATATCAGACCTTCTACGTCATACTTGCACCAAACAGGGTGCGCTCTACTTAGAGTAACATATTTACTTCCGCATTATTCTATGTTATTATTGAGAGTCATTGTAGTGAGATATGAGGAGGACTTTTTCTACAAGATTTAAGATTTTACGATGTATCTCATTCTATGAACTTGGACTTGATGGTTATATCAATGAAAATGGATGTCGCATTTTATTTTCCATTTCATATTTTTCTCCTATTGTTATTTGTATTTCAGATGTTAATCTAATGTGCATAAGATGGTTTGCTGAGTATCACAGATCATGGGCGTAATTGGACCGTAGGTCCGACGCTCCCGTCCCGTCGGTTTCGGTAGCCGGAGGGACGGGGCGTCACAAACTGCTTGCTATCTAATTAATCGTATGTCATCTTCAGTTCTAGGTGAAAAGATTCCGTTCTTGATTGCTTTCCCGAGATGGATCTTTTCTCTCTTACACCTCGAATCTTTGATTCTGCGGCCTTTGTTCACCAGATGTCTCCCGGTCTTGATAAGATCTCTCTGAGAGCTGTCAAATGTGTTTTTGTTGGATACTCTAAGACCCAAAAAGGGTTATCGTTGCTTCGACCCGGTTCGACGAAGGTACTATGTTAGTGCTGATGTCACCTTTTTTGAATCTATTATGTACTTCTCTCCTACAGGTGACAAGCTTGTTCCTTATGGTGATGGGGATGAGGTTTATATGCCTCTACCTCCGATCTCCACTCTACCACCTTCATCATTACCTCCTACATCTCTATCGGAAACTCTGCCTCCTCCACCTCCTCCACCACCACCGTCCCCTACACGTTCATTCTTTCCTCAGGTCTATCAGCGTCGACCTCGTGCTCCTGTGCCATTACCATCATCCAGCACGCCCCAGGTATGTTCTGAGCATTTGAGTTCTTTTGATGGCAATGGTGATTTACATGTGCAGCATGAGGTCCGGGATGTGAGCACTGGTGATCTGAATGTCCCTATTGCTTTACGAAAGCAGAGGCGTACATGCACTATGCATCCTCTTGCCTCTCATGTGTCACTAGATCGCCTTTCTGAGGACTTTCAGAGGTTTGTTATGGGTTTGTCAACGATAGAGATACCACGTTCTTATCGAGATGCACTGAAGAGTAGTCACTAGTCACTGACGTCTAGCTATGGAAGAGGAGATGGCAGCTTTACAGTCTAGAGGTACGTGGAGTCTTGTGCAGGCTCCTCCTGGGGTGTCTGCAGTTGGGAGCAAGTGGGTGTTCCCAGTGAAACACCGGGCTGATGGCACTGTTGATAGATATAAGGCAAGGCAGGTTGCTCGTGAGTTCACCCAAACATATAGGGTGGCCTATCGGGATACTTTTTCGCCGGTTGCGCGTCACTCTACGTTACGTATTCTTATTGCAGTGGCTGTGATACGTGATTGGCCTCTTTTCCAATTAGACATAAAGAATGCCTTCTTGTATGGGGATCTGCAGGAAGAAGTTTACATGCAACAACCACCAGGGTTTGTTGCTGAGGGGGAGTCTACTATGGTGTGCCGACTTCACAAGGCCATATATGGCCTCAAGCAAAGTCCAAGGGCTTGGTTTCAAAAGCTCTCAGAGTTGATTGAACAGAATGGATTTATCAGATCTACTGCAGATCATTCTCTTTTTATTAAGAGAGCTCAGAGAGGTACGGTTGTTGTCTTGGTCTATGTTGAGGATATAGTTGTTACTGGCAGTGATGAACAGGGTATTCAGGTAGCAAAGGATTTCCTTGGACGGCAGTTTGTGACCAAGGATCTTGGTAAGCTACGTTATTTCCTTGGCCTGGAGTTTTCCCGCAATCAACATGGTATGGTTATGACTCAAAGGAAGTATGTTACTAATCTTCTGGCAGAGACGGGTATGACAGGATGTAGACCAGCCACTACGCCCAAGGATCCCAATGCTAGACTCTATGATGATGAATCTGAGGAGATAGATAAGAGACGATACAGGGAGCTAGTAGGGAAGCTACTATACGTTACTATTATCAGGCCTGACATATCATTTGTTGTAAGCAGGGTTAGCCAGTTCATGGAGCAACCGAGACAAGTTCATATGGATGCAGTTTGTATGATCTTGAGATACCTGAAGTCCTCTCCAGGTGCAAGTTTACTGTTCAGAAGAGATACATCATTATCAGTTACTGGATGTGCAGATGCAGATTATGCTGGGTGTCCCAAGGATAGGAGATCTACATCATGCTTCACTGTGTTCGTTGGTAGCTCACTTGTCTCATGGAAGAGTAAGAAACAGACAGTTGTTGCTAGATCCAGCGCTGAATCAGAATATAGGGCCATGGCCCAAGGGAGCACAGAAATGATGTGGGTTAAGTCAGTTCTGACTGACCTCACTATCGATGTGCCTCTCCCAATGCATCTAAATTGTGATAATCAAGAAGCTCTATTCATAGCTAATAATCCAGCCTTCCATGAGAGAACAAAGCACATCGAAGTTGATTGTCATTATACCCGAGATCTGATACAGAAATACCTCACATGTTGCTTCGGGAGATCAGATTGCAGACATGTTTACCAAGGCCCTTGCAAAGGGTCCTTTCCATCGTTGTTGGTCCAAGCTGAGCATGATAGACATATATGCTCCAGCTTAAGGGGGAGTGTTGAGCGAATATTATCTTTTGTCCTTATTTATATATTTCATATTCTCTTTGTTGTCTTAATGTAATTTCTCCCTAGAGCCTTTCTCCTATATAAGAGGGTTCTAGGGTTACTTGGAATACAACTTTTCATCTTTTCATTTCTACAATTATAACTCGACTTGATATTGCCTTTGGAGTGGTTCGAGTGAGCCATCAAGGAACAACCAAGACAGATACATATGGATGCCACATATGTGATATTAAGGTATCTAAAGTCTTCTCCATGCTTGGGATTGTTGTTTAGAAAGGACACAGATTTATCCATTTCGGCATGTGCAGATGCAGACTATGCAGGATGTCCCAAGAATAGAAAGTCTACTTCAGGCTTTGCAATTTTTTAGGCAGCTCTCTGGTTTCTTAGAAAAGCAAGAAACAAACTGTTGTGGCTAGATCAAGTGTTGAATCTGAATATAGAGCAATGGCATAAGCAAGCACGGAGATGATGTGGGTTCGAGCTGTACCAGAAGACTTGCATATAAATGTACGTCTACCTATGCAGTTACAGTGTGATAATCAAGCTTCCTTGTTCATTGCCAATAATCCAGCCTTTCATGAGAGAACAAAACACATTGAGGTAGACTGCCACTAAACTAGAGATATAATTCAGAAGGGACTGATTTCTACTGTACATGTTAGTTCAGGGGAGCAAACAGCCGACATCTTCACCAAGCCCTTGCTCAGAGGACCATTCCAGAGATGTTCTTCCAAGCTGAGCATGATTGATATCTATGCTCCATCTTGAGGGGGAGTATAGAGATAATTATATATTCCATGTACTGTTTATTCTATTTTTGTTTATCGGATGTCCTACTATGTAATTTACCCATGGGACCTCTCTATATAAGAGAGCCTAGGGTTCTATGGAATTATAGATCGCTCTTTTCCACCAATAGTAACCTACAAGAGAAAGCCTACATGCAACGGCCATCTGGGTTCGTTACTGAGGGGGAAGGTCAGAAGGTGTGCAGATTTCATAAGGCTATTTACGACCTTAAGCAGAGTCCAAGAGCATGGTTTCAGAAGCTCTCGGATGTAATAGAGCAGTAAGGGTTCGTGAGAATAACTGCAAATCATTTACTGTTTGTTCAGAGGTCTCAGAGAGGTACAGTTGCTATACCGGTTTATGTAGATGGCATCATCATTATAGTGGATGATGTGTAGGATATTCAAGTACCTATGGCTTTTCTTGGTCGACGGTTTGTAACCAAGGACCTTGACAATCTATGTTACTTCCTTAGACTGGAGTTTGTCAGAAACCAGCGAGGCCTTGTAATGACCCGGAGGAAGTATGTTACGGACATTCTTTTTGAGATGGCATAGTAGATTACAGGCCTACCACTACTCGCATCCCGAGCATGAAGTCAGAAGATATATGATGATGACACTGAGGAGGTAGACAAGAGGAGGTACAGGGAGCTCGTTGGAAAGCTTCTATATGTGATCATCACCAGGCCAGATATATCTTTTGCAGTGAGCAAAGTAAATCAATTCATGAAGCAACCTAGATAGGCATAATCAAATAGCAATGAAATCTCTCAAAAATGATGCATCTATCTATCTTTCAACATGCCCTTGAAAACATCATCAACGATGTCGATCTTACTTGACTTCGGAGTTCCTAACGGATCGTTGAAAGAGAAAGTGCGCTCCCCCCTCAAAGGATGGGGAAGGAGTCCGACGGCTCATTCAAGACAAGAGTTTATATGATCTATACGCTTTACTCAAGCTCTCTTTTTTTCATTTATACAGTCTCTGTCTATGATACGGATTCTTTAAATCATAAGACCATATTAGGGTCCACGATTATGATCTTTGCAATATACCAAGCAAAACGAAATAGATAGGGTTTGCGATTATCATGATGTTATATATTGTATGCTTGACATATAACATCAATTTCTTCAATGTATACTTAATCGTACATTTAATTATAACCATAATTCAAAGGTTTTCTCGAAATAGATAGGATTCACGATTTCTCGTGCAGCCATATATTATATGTTGACACATAACACAAATTTCAACAATATTTCAAAGATAGATATGTATTGTTTAAATCTTTCACAACATCTATAGACAGTGAGTTCATCTTTGATTGGATGAAAATGTGTGGAAAGGGATATGATGTTGTTATATCTTCTATTCTGGTGTTCTTATCTCTATTATTTCATCATATTTTATAGTGTTAAGTATTATATATTGGGCAAAGAACATATAATTACTGCCATATATATAATTATAGTTTTCTGCATATTTTTCTCTATAAACTGAGGCTTACGCCTCGCCTCGATTTCGAGGAAAACGCCTCATTCCACCTTTCATTTTTTTCAAACCTTGTGTACAAAATATGCAACACAAATAAGTTATAACTTACAACATAAATTAAATGTCCAACAAATTGAGCATGATATTGGTTTAAACTTGTTGTTTTGGTACATTAATATACAACAAAAATAAGTTACAACTTATAATATAACCAAATGTCCTTTGATCAACACACAATCCCAACCACTCAATCCTAACCCTAACCATAAACCCTAAATAACATAAGCTACACGATATAGCATGAACGTAAGGTACACGACATAACATACACATGATATACAAAGTATCGTTAACAACATAAATTATGTGACACAAAAAAAAACCATAACCTACCTACTAACCAACAATGAATACTAAGCTACACACTTACACAACATTAACAATCATATAATCGAGTCACTAATTTAATAGCATTGTCAAGTCTCCACTCAATATGCGAAGAAACAAATTAAAATGGTAGAAATATGAGAACTTGGGAAATCTAAATGAATTAGGAATACAAATTACACAACATAAACTATTATATAAGTAGGGTATTGAGGAATTAAGAAAATACAAAGGAAATATAAAATTAAAAAAACATAAAATAGCATAAGCAAATGTACCAATTGTAGCATAGTTGATAGCATAAACATTTAAATGAACGTAGAAAAGGCAAATGAAATTCGGAAATACAAAAAAAAACTAATTGGGCTAGGCGCGAGCTGGAGAGGGCCTACAGAGAGGAGTGAGTTATCGCGGTGCTTGGAAAAGGTCGACAACGTGTGGGAAGAGCAGGCGGTGAACGATGGAGGTGCAGGCGACGACCAGCAAAGGTCCAGATGGCACGAGAGGTGATCTACAGTCAGAGGAGGAGGGTTTTGGGAGATTATGGAAGGTAGAAGCCAGGCAGGGGCTTACTATCTGACAGTAAGCCACACTTGAAAATGGATGTGTATTCAATTAACGAGTATACAGGCTCGATTCAAAAAAACTCTGTAAAATCGATCGACTACTGAGCTGACTAGTTGGCCCAATTAGTCGGCATGACTGAATATAGATCGATTAGGCCTAGTTGACTCGGCAATGCTAGCCTAATCGACTAATTGGGCCTATTAGTTGACCTAATCGATCGATTTTACAAGGATGATTTGAACAAATGATGTGCTTTATTGCCTTCTTCTCTCTTATGGTCACTAATAGTGATCTTTGATTCCCACTTGATCATTTATTCATGAATACTAAACTTAAATCCCTTCAACGTGTGATACATTGTACGTGTGGTTGACCTTCCTTCCCATATGGTCTTACCATGGTTAAGGTTGGTCTCTCATAGAAGTCCTGTAGAATGGAGTGGATAGAGAGATTTCTTCCCTTAAGTGGAGTTAGAGAATCACTGGATAAAACATTTTTCTGTGGGACAAGGTTCATAAAAAAGCTAACCCTGATAAAAGTTGAGGCTATACTAACATAGGCTACTTCAACAAGTTGTGCAAGCATGAATGAAGGAACAACCTAACAATGAGAGAAACAAAAGGAAAGTCAAACACGGAAGTTTCAAAAAAACATAGAAGGAAAGCCCAACCAAAAAATTGATCCATCCACAATCCTAAACCATACCAAGACGAATGACATATTAGCAAGCATTCAACCTATAGCATTTGAAACTTCAATGTCAACCTTGGAAATCAAACTAATCATGATGACTCCTTCCTCAGAGCATTACCAATATGAGAACATAACTAAGGAGTGGTTGGTTTAACCAAAACAAATTTAAAGAGAGGGAAATGGGAAAATAGGTGGTCCACATTCCCCAGATCTGTATCATGTATATAGGCTAGCATCTACACCATGAGTACACTTTGACATAAACCTTACATGATAAGCCTTTCTTACTCTTGCAAGGGCAACGTCATAGTACTATCATCTTCAACATACTTTTAGCTTCTTGAATGAAACAAAGATCCCTTGCAATCAAATGAGTCACATGTTGGTGATGTTATCCACTCGCACACCCATGCATCCCATTCATGTAGCATGAGACCACTAAGAGTTATGGAAGGATTATTTATTGCTGTTGTTGTATACTTGTGCATTTCCATCACTGGTGGAAGAAATAGTCCTTTATGCATCTCATATCATGACCTCCATCTTGATGGTTGGATACGGAAGCAACAATCTACAAATGATGCCAGATCATTCTACATACACGGGCAAAACAAGGGAAACCTATCCAAGGTCCCTTTATCCAACCGATCATTAACCCCAAAAAACTTGTGATGTCCCTAGAGTTCACCTGAAAAGGTCCTCCACCTTTATGATGCAAACATTTCCTCTCCCCGATCATGGTTCCACAAACCTTTGCCAAACTGTGGAATCTTGATATGTTTTCTGGACGAACCTTATTCGTAGCTTTAAACTCATGGACTCCCCGGAAAACCCTTGCCATGGGCTTGAAATCCCACTCCACCCCCTCAACCACGGACACACACAAACAAAAGATATCCCTTCCTTACGAGTCAAACTTCAATGACAAAATGAATAGAATGTAAAGTAAATGGATGGATTACGGAAACAAAGTTGGTGACAGACAAGAGTGTGATATCTCCTTGGGATATATGTTCTATGAGATGTTTGTGTGTTTAGACAACATGGATCGTGTCTCTGTGGGATTCCGTGGTATATTTTTTACAGCCTCCGTTCCCAAACAGCATGATTAAGGATGCAGTTGATGGTAAATCGGTGATTCACGATCCCTTGATTTACATTTATATTCATTGTCATTTACCACAACAGCAAAAGGAAAAAGCATTCATTACAGTGATATGTCGAATCCAATTGGCGGACTTGAAAGATCTATAAATGCAATGTTGTGGAGAAGCAGAGAATCCGTACCGGTTGCATCGATCCCACCCTCCTTCCACGCATCTCCACTCATGTAGTATACGTGGCTGCGAAGAGAAGGAGAAGAGTTACGACGAGATCAAGGATATATGATGCTAGATGGGAGGAGAAGAGAGCGGACCATCCGATGAGGTAGGCAAAGCCGGTAAAGAAGGTGAGGATGCCGGAGTGGCGGGGGACGGCGGTCATGAAGGCGTAGCCAAGGGACATGGGGACGAGGAAGTGGAGGTTGGAGGAGAAGCCGAAGGAGAGGTAGGAGAGGAGGGCGCCGGAGAAGGCGGCGTAGAGGTGCTTGGGGAGGGTCCCTCCTGGGACGAACCGCCACAGGAAGGAAACCGGGATGGTGGCGGCGAAGCACAGGAGGAAGCGGAGCACCGGGATGGATACCCCGATGGCCGACGCCATGGATCCCATCTCCAGCTCCATGCCTCGTTGCTCTTTGCGCTGACTGCAGGGATTCGGTTTGTCCGAGGGAGAGAAAGGGACAAGGGCTCTCTCCTCTCTTCTTAGTTGGATATATGGTGTGGTGCAGTCGTTGGATCTGTCGTTGTATCGTGATCTCGCGGTTTTGTGAGCGGGGTGGGCATTTGTTTGCGGTCTTTAGATGAGCTGATGGACGGCTGGGAGTGGGGACGCGGCATTTATAGGGGGCATGTGTCGCAGGTGGGAAGTTCACTTATCCTTTGGACCGCATTGGTTACCATATTTCTCGGTCTCCGTAATATTGATGCGATGGCGCTTTCTATTTAGTTGAAGTTATGATAAATTAAGTTGGTTTTTTTATTAGATAACTTTTATTAGGTCGAGCCCCTCGAAGATGATTTTTCAAGGGTCTGAGGTTGGAGACAAACTCTAACAGTGCATTTGGTACACGGGTTAAAGCAGGTTAAACAGGTAGAGGATAACTCGTTTTTATGTTTTGGTGTTTCAATAGAGGGTTAAACTGTGGCCGGATTTGAAGTGGATTTGTTGTGGTATGATTGTATTGAAATTTGAAAAAATGTGTAGTTATTGTGATGTGATTGTATTAAGGTTTGAAAAAGATGAGTAAAGTGGAGTAGTTTGTAACTTTTACGTAATATGATGGTATAATATATTATTTTTGATGGAATTGATAGAAAAGAATTGATTTATTTAGTATATTAAAAAGGATAAAAAGTGGGACCCACTTGAGAGAGAGAAAAAAGGGGTTAGCACCCGAACGCCCCCTGAGGATTTTGTCCTTATGTACCGTGAACAATTAAAACATGTTGTCAAAGCCTGTGAGGATTCCATTTGTAAAAGGATGTGAGTACATGGGCAATGTTTGCCCAAATACTTCCGCCTTGCATAGTAACCTCCTAATATTTGCTTCCTCTCTAGTCTCTAGACGTGTCTTTCTTATGGCGAAGAACATCAGAGTTTATCTCGCTTCTTGGCATTTTGATCACTAGTCGGAGATCACGGTGTTTGGTTCATGCATGTGGTCAAGCTGATGAGTTCTTAAATTGGATATAATCGATGAGCTTAGACAGTTAGTGTGAAACCTCGATCTTGACCTGAAAATTCGGATAATTTAGAGTTGATTGATTATGTCAACTCCACTCAAAAAAATTGTCAAAAATCTATTTTTGACCTGATTGGGGTTGATGGTATCTTAATAAATGTTTATCGTCCTTAGGAATACAATACATCCAAAATTTTATAAATCGGACATCGGATGAGGAAAATATGATCTTTGCAATAAAGAGGGGTCAAGTGAAATGGTGGTACATGATTTTTGGGCAAGATTCGCCTAAGGATCCATCTGAATATGAAAAGATGAGTGATAAACACCAGGTGCCAACATTCCTCTCTTTCACTTCCATCCAAGGCCTTAAATGCTGGATTTCGATTTCATTTCGGAGACTGACCGAAACGAAATTTGGGTCGAAATTTCGGTCATTTCGGTCTGTTTTTGAACTAAGCTCCCCAATTTTCGGTCGACATTGGCCATTTCGGTCGAATTTCGATCCCCCACCAAAACCGAAATTTGGTCTAATTTCGCCGAAATTTGAGACCATGCTTTCATCTCGAGCCATTTTCCAACCTTCCTCCCCCTACAAGACCCCCCCCCCCCCCCACACACACACACACACATCCATGATCACGGGGATGTGCAGGAACGTGGCTACAATGAAATCTGAGTATGGGAAATTCCACGTAAGAGTTCCATCCCCTTTGTCGATGTTTCTCGCGGTTTCGGGCAAGTGCACACTTACACAAGGTTGGTCTTTATCATGTGAGTTTCTATGAACCATCGTGTCCTAGTTGTTAGATGGGTTTCTGCTTGATATATGTGATTTGTTGTTCGTGTTCGTAGTTTAAAAACCTACAAAAAGATGTTTTTTTCATTGATCGCGTGAGATTATTAAATCAAGTAGATACTTGTCATGATGCATTTAGTTCTATTTTTTTCTGATATAGCAGTGTAAAAGAATACAGGGAAAAATATGGATGATATAATAAAAGAAGCGGGCCAAGAAAACGCCCAAAACCACCAAAATCACACGTAGAAGGGATATTGTGCACCGTTTCGTTGAGTAGATCATGTGCGACGTGTAGTTGGTCTTGAGAAAAGTTATTGTCACATCAAGACACTTAAGGCATGTTTGATTGTCTGGGTACCCGGCGTACTTTAGTATACTCCCAGTTCCACCCATGCATTCCTGGGTTGGAATTATTTATATGAATCATACAATTTCTTTGGTATATTATTTTTTAGCTATATTCAAATACAAAATTATCATAAAAACATATATAATCATTAAAAAAGTTAATATATCACGTAATCAATATCACACCACATCACATTTATCATTCGAACCCTCCCAACCATCCAAACAGCTACTATTCACATGAGGATACCCCAATCCAACCTAACCCGGCTACCAAACAAGCCCTTGGAGTGTGTGCTTATATACCGTCATGATCTAGGAATTAGTAAGTTGATGTTATACACCGGTACATTGGAGTGTACACTGGTTCATCATGTTCCCTCCGCCCCCTATCCCTCACTGGTGTTGTAACACACCTAAGTTTTCAGCTCCTCGTAATAGTCTCAAACTATATTCAATACTATACTCAAAAGAATCTTGCAAGTTTTCGAACGAGTCCGGTAACACGTGATTCCAAGTTTGGATGTAAGAATTAAGAATTTTTTAATGAAACTATGAAATTAATTTTGGATTATAACATGGTTGCAAGATTGAGGGTTTTTTCACCCGAAGTAGGGAGGAGTTACGTGATTTTGTCTTTGGGAATCATGTTACCTTCCTCTCATAAAACAACCCACTTCTTGACCCCCCATCCCCCATGTCATTCTATATCCCATTCCATCTTCTTTCTAGAGAACCAAAAGGAGTACGGTGCAACCGTAATCATCGGAAGCTCACGAAACTCCGTAGTTTCACGAAAACAAAAAAATGCAAGAGTGTCATTGTAAGGGGAAGGCTCTTCTCTTTTCGGATTCTTGATTGGGCGATGGAGCACGTGGATCAGAGGTGTGTGAGAGCATAGGTAATGTATCATCGATCCTATTCACTTTTTTTATTTTCACATGCCTTGTGATTTGGAGATTTGTCAAGTTTTTGGGATGGGTGTTCAATTTCGATCCCACCTCGGGATCATCTCTTGCTGCAGCTGGTATATCTTGAACAGATATATTTTCATGGATTTTCATGTACAAAGTAACTTAAACGGTTGTCTTGAGATATTGTCTTGTTCTATTGGAAAAGTTTTCACATGTATGTCTTTGTTAATACCTATATAGTATGAGCAATATAAGAATTGGCATTAAAGTTGTCATGGTGTAGTCTTAGGCTTCATTTGGTTAGTGGGTTGGGTTGGATGGAGTAACCTCCTGTGATTAATAGTTGTTTGAAAGGTTATAAGGGTTGGTAGAGGGTTGGAATAAGGAATGTTATGTGATGGCACATTGGTTTGTGATGGAATTCCAACACAGGTTGAGAGAGTTGGAATGAGGGGTATGTCGGTGTACACCGATGTACACCGGCAACCAAACGGAGCCGTAACGTCTATGACATAGTGGATTCTGGATAATGCATATTAACACGAAGGTATGACGTAATCTTTAGGTTATAATGTTAAGTTTGGATAATCGTAATGTTAATCTCTAGGCCGTAATTTAAGAGAATACTCTCTATTAGAATGATAAAAAATCACTTTTGTATATCTAGTAATAGTATCGTGACCAATCGTTCCAGTAACTCTTTTATTGATCTGCTTTTTGAAGTTACGTCAAAATCCGTAATTAGTTAACCGTCAGTTTCTATTTAGCAAACACGTCTCCAATATTCAAAGAGTACATTGGATGGAATAGATTAGTTAGTCTTATAATATGTAATATGGTTAAACACGGTCAATACTTGCAGTATACGAGATATAGTTTATTATATATGTCGTACCTAGAAAACTAGTGTATGATCTATTATCTAATCCCTTACTATGTAAACCATGCCTAAGTTGTTACGTGATATTCTTTTAATTTGCGAAACTATTGTTGTACATGTAGTTAGTGATGACCTTTAATTCATGTTACTATAGCTAACATCTTCATTTGTCAATTAAAATTAGTTAAGATCGTTTTCCAAGCTTTGGATACTTATTCATTGAGCATTTTTAAATGTTGTTGATGTTAACCATTTTAGCCCAATCTCCATTCCAGGTCACAATTTCTTTGTCCGTAGAGATAAATTTGCAAAACAAAATCTCGTTGTATACTCAATATTAGTCCAACTTTCTAATGGTATTATGCAAATATAAAATATGACTATGCTCCATCAGTTTTACCATTTGTCGCATATACATAATTGTGGATTTATCCCATCCTTATAATGTCTTACATATATTGATAGTGTCACTTTAAGAATGATAGTTGAAGGAGTTTCCCTTTCTTGATTATATGCATGAAACACAATGTAGTACAACTAACCTTTGATTGGAACCGCCACCCATCTATTGAAAATGATGTTGTACGATAACCCTAGTCGTTATAAAAATGAATGCATATAAGTTGAGTCAAATTATTTGAAGTCATCCCTCTATTATGTTGGTATTGTGTCATATGCATGTGGTCATACCTTATAATAAAATGTGAAGAGTTAAAGATATATTGTGACACGAGGATTGTGATACTAAACATGTTGTGTAATCATTGTTGAATATCAACTGATAATTTCCAATGTCTTTTACTTTCAAAAAAAGTGTACCAATACATGCGATAAAGGAAAAGATGAATACTACAAGGTGGGTGCATACCCTTGTGTTCGGTTGAGCCGACGGTAAGTCATCTCCACTCAAGGGACATCACAAAGTTGCGATGGTGGTAGGTACTCTGGAGAGTTTAGGTTGGTGCATGTGTGCATCATACCATACAGATCCATAGTTCTAGCCATTTGTTTGGCGTGAGCGAGACTCCTCGGTTGACAAAGATACATTCGTTGTGTTGTGTGCTTGTGTCGCGATGGTTAGAGTACTACCACCATACAAGATGAAGGATTGCACATGTTGATGGATCTTCATTTCATCACCTTTATTCTCTCATTTTGACCTTAAATCCATAGTTAAATCCATGTAGATGGCATTAAATTGCATAAACACCACTCAATAATTACATTGTAAATATCGTATACAACATTGTATTTAATGCTAAAATAGAAGGATAAAGAAAAGAAAAGAAAACAAAATGAAATACCAAATGTATTGAATGACACTAAACACCGAGACTCAATCATCATGATGACTTGGTCGACAAGAAATATGTGAGATAAGGGTCAATAAAAAAACCAAAACATTGAGTTTTACTCTCCAATAAATACATTTTGAGATCCATTTTAATCTATTATTTATGTATTTCAAATCAATAAACTTCGAACATGAGAGTTGTAGATACAAATAAAAAGAAATATATAGATTTTATTTCATTTAAAAATAATGCACAATGTGCCCTAGTCACTCAAAATAAAAAGCCGTAAAATAAAACTTTCCAGACATGTATCTTCTCCATACAAGCTCAAAAATCACAAGCTCATCTTTAAAATAAATTATTTGTTTAATGAAAGACAAATTCATTCAATTTGAAGTCAAGATTTAAAAGTTATATTTTGGATCCTCATTATGCAATATACATGTATATAATATTCATTATATTTAATCTTTATATTTTTATAATCTGTAAATATAGTTTTAAATACATGTACATAATAGAATTAAAATAAAATCATTAAAAATAGGATAAAATAAATAACCATACTTTGATACATAGATGAATATACTTATAATATACCTATATAATATGTATACATAATTATTTAAGTAAATAAATAACTTCGGAAAAATACAATACATGTGTGCGTTTAGATAAGTTATAAATTAATAAAATAAATGTACGAAATAATAAATCATGAAATACAAAAAAATAAAATACATAATATATAAGTCAATATACCTATAATCGTACATATAAAAAATAACACCTAAAAAGATAACTCGAAAAAATAAGTAAAAATCACAATAAAATAATACATAAAATAATGAATATTCTTCATTTTAAAAAAGTCATAAAAACATTTTTAATTTAAATAAATAAAGGGCTTATTTTCTGTTTTGTCACATAGTGTCCTACATGGACCAATGGGAGACCGATTTTGGTTGACCTCGTTTAACTCCACATCCTCCATCTTCCTTGGTTTTTCCCATTTGATTCTTTCAGTTTTTCCAATCAAGCCCTTCTTGACTTTCATCCCTAGATTATCGATCTTTCACGCCAACATCTTTCCTCGATCCGAGGATCACTGAATCAATTCGTGACCTCGGTCAAACCACCTCATGTACATAAACCCTTGGTGGGACTTCATTTGACTTTGATCCCATTTCACCCTCAAAATACCCAAACCTTCTCATTCCCAAGCTTGCAGGTGACTGCAACAAGTCAGCCAAACCTTCTGGGGTAGAGGAAGAAGACTGGAGCTGGTGAATGATCCTCGCTGACGACCTCCCAACGGAGCTCCACCTCTAATCTCTATCCCGCAGGTAGAGACATATTTTCTTGCATTTTTATGGAGATTTTAGGTGTAGATTTTATTTCCAATTTTTAGTTTAAGCTTTAAGAAACCATAGTAGTGTAGGATTTGATTTCGTAGTTTGTCGGATCATGAGCTCCGACCATTTTTCAACCACTCCTCGACCATGATCCACCTCATCCGACACCTCCATCACCTTTCCCATCACCTTCTCTTCATCCCAAGCACTGCCATCCCCTCTGATCGAGATCGGATCAGAAGATCAAGTCTCCTCCTCCTCCTCTGCCGGAGACCTTCACCGCACCTTATTTTCATCCATTTTCCGACAAAACCTAGCCCAAAACTCTCCTTTTATCAATGCAAGTTTAACCATGCAGATTATGGAGTTAGAGGACTCTATTTGGGTCGATTTTTGCACGATTGTAGGTTCCCTAGAAACTCAAGCTTCCCCGGTCAACCAGGACTCCAGCATCATGATGACTTGGTCGACAAGGAATATGGGAGATAAGGGTCAATAAAAAACCCAAACCTTGAGTTTTACTCTCCAATAAATACATTTTGAGATCCATTTTATTTTATTATTTCTATCTTTCAAATCAATAAACTTTGAACATGAGAGTTGTAGCACAAATAAAAAGAAAGATATAAATTTTATTTCATTTAAAAATGATGCACAATGTGTCCTAGACACTCAGAGTAAAAAGCCGCAAAAAAACTTTCCAGACACGTATCTTCCCCATACAAGCTCAAAAATCACAAGCTCATCTTTAAAATAAATTATATGTTTAATGAAGACATATTCATTCACTTTGAAGACAAGATTTAAAAGTTAGATTTTTAATCCTCGTTATGCAATATACATGTATATAATATTCATTATATTTAATCTTTATATTTTTATAAACTGTAAATATAGTTTTAAATACATGTACATAATAGAATTAAAATAAAATCATTAAAAATAGGATAAAATAAATAACCATGCTTTGATATATAGATGAATATACTTATAATATACCTATATAATATGTATACATAATTATTTAAGAAATAAATAACTTCAGAAAAATACAATACGCGTGTGTTTAAATAAGTTATAAATTAATAAAATAAATGTACAAAATAATAAATCATGAAATACAAAAAATAAAATACATAATATATATGTCAATATACATATAATCACACGTATAAAAAATAACACCTAAAAAGCTAACTCGAAAAAATAAGTAAAAATCAAAATAAAATAATTCATAAAATAATAAATATACTTCATTTTAAAAAAAGTAATAAAATCATTTTTAATTTAAAATGAATAAAGAGTTTATTTTCTGTTTTGTCGCATAGTATCCTACGTGGACCAATGGGAGACCGATTTTGGTTGACCTCGGTCAACTCCCCATCCTCCATCTTCCTTGGTTGCTCCCATTCGATTCTTTCAGTTTTTCTAATCGAGCCCTTCTTGACTTTCATCCCTCGATTATCGATCTTTCACGCCAACATCTTTCCTCAATCCGAGGATCATTGAATCAATTCGTGACCTCGGTCAAACCACCTCATGTACATAAACCCTTGGTAGGACTTCACTTGACTTTAATCCCATTTCACCCTCAAAATCCCCAAACCTTCTCATGCTCAAGCTTGCAGGTGACCGCAACAAGTCAGCCAGACCTTTTGGAGTAGAGGAAGAAGACTGGAGCTGGTGAATGATCCTCGCCGACAACCTCCCAGCGGAGCTCCACCTCTAATATCTATCCCGCAGGTAGAGACATATTTTCTTGCATTTTTATGAAGCTTTTAGGTGTAGACTTTATTTCCAATTTTTAGTTTAAGCTTTAAGAAACCATAGTAGTGTAGTATTTGATTTCGTAGTTTGTCGGATCATGAGCTCCGACCATTGTTCAACCATTCCTCGACTGTGATCTACCTCATCTGACACCTATGTCACATTTCCCATCGCCTTCTCTTCATCCCAAGCACCACCATCCACTCTGATCGATATCGGATCAGAAGATCAAGTCTCCTCCTCCTCCTCTGCTGGAGACCTTCACCGCACCTTATTTTCATCCATTTTCCGACCAAACCCAGCCCATAACTCTCCTTTTATCAACGCGAGTTTAACCATGCAGATTCTGGAGTTAGAGAACCCTATTTGGGTCGATTTTTGCACGACTGTAGGTTCCCTAGAAACTCGAGCTTCCCTGATCAACCGGGACTCCAACATCAAGATGACTTGGTCGACAAGGAATATAGGAGATAAGGGTCGACAAAAAAATCAAAAGCTTGAGTTTTACTCTCTAATAAATACATTTCGAGATCCATTTTATTTTATTATTTCTGTATTTCAAATCAAAAAACTTTGAACATGAGAGTTGTAGACACAAATAAAAAGAAAGATATAAATTTTATTTCATTTAAAAATAATGCACAATGTACCCTAAACAATCAGAATACAAAGCCGCAAAAAACTTTCCAGACATATATCTTCTCCATACAAGCTCAAAAATCACAAGCTCATCTTTAAAATAAATTATCTGTTTAATGAAGACAGATTCATTAATTTTGAAGTCAAGATTTAAAAGTTAGATTTTGAATCCTCGTTATGCAATATACATGTATATAATATTCATTACATTTAATCTTCATATTTTTATAATTTGTAAATATTGTTTTAAATACATGTACATAGTAGAATTAAAATAAAACCATTAAAAATAGGATAAAACAAATAACCATATTTTGATACATAGATGAATATACATATAATATACCTATATAATATGTATACATAATTATTTAAGTAACTAAATAACTTATGAAAAATACGATACGTGTATGTGTTTAAATAAGTTATAAATTAATAAAATAAATGTACAAAATAATAAATCATGAAATACAAAAAATTAAATACATAATATATATGTCAATATGCCTATAATCATACATATAAAAAATAACATCTAAAAAGCTAATTCGAAAAATAAGTAAAAATCAAAATAAAATAATACATAAAAAAATAAATATACTTCATTTTAAAAAAGTAATAAAATCAATTTTAATTTAAATCAATAGAGGGCTTATTTTCTGTTTTGTCGCATAGTGCCCTACGTGGACCAATGGGAGATCGATTTTGGTTGACCTCGGTCAACTCCCCATCCTCCATCTTCCTTGGTTTTTCCCATTTGATTATTTCCATTTTTCTAATCGAGCCCTTCTTGACTTTCATCCCTCGATTATTGATGTTTCACGCCAACATCTTTCCTCGATCTGAGGATCACTAAATCAATTCGTGACCTCGGTCAAATACCTCATGTACATATACCCTTGGTAGGACTTCATTTGACTTTAATCCCATTTCACCCTCAAAATTCCCAAACCTTCTCATTCCCAAGCTTGCAGGTGACCGCAACAAGTCAGCCAGACCTTTTGGAGTAGAGGAAGAAGACTGGAGCTGGTGAATGATCCTCGCCGACGACCTCCCAGCAGAGCTCCACCTGTAATCTCTATCCCTCATGTAGAGACATATTTTCTTGCATTTTTATGAAGCTTTTAGGTGTAGATTTTATTTCCAATTTTTAGTTTAAGCTTTAAGAAACCATAGTAGTATAGGATTTGATTTTGTAGTTCATCGGATCATGAGCTCCGACCATTGTTCAACCATTCCTCGACCGTGATCCGCCTCATCTGACACCTCCATCACCTTTCCCATCACCTTCTATTCATCCCAAGCACCACCATCCACTCTGATCGAGATCGGATCAGAAGATCAAGTCTCCTCCTCCTCTGCTGGAGACCTTCACCGCACCTTATTTTCATCCATTTTCCGACCAAACCCAGCCCATAACTCTTCTTTTATCAACGCAAGTTTAACCATGCAGGTTCTGGAGTTAGAGGGCCCTATTTGGGTCGATTTTTGCACGACTGTAGGTTCCCTAGAAACTCGAGCTTCCCCAGTCAACCAGGACTCCAGCATCATGATGACTTGGTCGACAAGGAATATGGGAGATAAGAGTCATTAAAAAAACCAAAAACTTGAGTTTTACTCTCCAATAAATACATCTTGAGATCCATTTTATTTTATTATTTTTGTATTTCAAATCAATAAACTTTGAACATGAGAGTTGTAGACACAAATAAAAGGAAAGATATAAATTTTATTTCATTTAAAAATAATGCACAATGTGCCCCATACGCTCAGAATAAAAAGCCGCAAAAAAACTTTCCAGAAATGTATCCTCTCCATACAAGCTCAAAAATCACAAGCTCATCTTTAAAATAAATTATATGTTTGATGAAGACAGATTCATTCAATTTGAAGACAGATTCGTGCCACACACTTGTGGATTTTCCTTAAAAGAGAAAAGTAGACATAAGAGGATAGCCCAACTTACAAGTTATATGACAATCATGTAATTGAATATCCTTAAGAAAAGGTGTAGGTTCCTCCATACCTAACTCTTCTAACAAAATATCATCATTCTCAATCAGCATCACTCTTTCCAAAGAATTTTGTATCGACTTAATCTTCTAAAATATAGAGTTCAAATCAAGACTTTCTTCCATGATTGACTCTGTAAGGATCAAGATTAGGCAATCTTATAAAAACTGTGTAAGCTAAAGACTTGACGGTTTAATAAACAGTCCCACCCTTCCATGCAATAAAACTTCTCTCGAAAAAAGTGAAGTAAGCTTTAGTATTTTTATCCATGTGTACAGTTTGAAGATAACTTGTACCATTTTCAACATAATTCGCAAAATATTTTTTGCAAACAATGCAACACACACACATATAAATTAAATAATCTACAATCAATTTTGTTTACATATAGTTTCAAATCCCCATACCCATAGACCATAATAAGTATACAAATTCATGTGAAAGAACGCGTTGTGAAATAAAAGTATACATGCAATACACACACCCATGCCATATCTACAATTTTCATCTGTACTACCTTTTCTAATTCCATATGGTGGACAACTAAATGATAATTATAATTATTCCTCGTTATGATATGCCTAGTAGCAATTGATCAGAACAAAGAAGAATCTATGTGAATAATATCTCGTCTTTAATTTATAACATGAGCAAGTCTAAGGTTGAACACAAGGACATGAACAATTCTCCGATTTAATCTAGGTGTCAAATATCTGTTAGAACAATTTCTAGTCTATCAAGGTCATGTACGACGCAATAAACACAATGCATGCTATTTTCAAGTCATTTTATGCAATTATGCTACATGGAAAAACTATGATGCAATGCACCATAAATTAAATGCACAAACACATATATAAATTATGAATTCAATTAATATTTAATAAAGCGATCATGATGATCAAGGACAAGATTCAACCAAAGAAAAAATTATTTTTCAGGCAAATATAAGTCTGAATAGACAATTTATGCTCTCTGAATAATTAAGCGTGTATGATAGGTCGAATCACGAAATTAAATGTACAACATGAAAGATCATAAAACATGCTTTGAAGTAATGAACTCATTAAAAAGAGATTTGTGGTTCATAAGTTATTAAAGGAATAATACATGGGCACATCTATAGTAAAAAATATTTTATTAACCTACTAATAAGTCAAACTAGTTTGGAGTGCAAATAACAAATCCCTACAGGATATATATGCAATTTCACCACGATGGGGGGCTTATATGCAATTTTGAAGAATCCTGAGGGTTATCCTACAATTTACCCTGCACGTGCTCCACGCACGCGACACTTAGGCTCAGGTAGTCAACTTGCCTTAGGCTACGTGATGTGCGTGGATGTCTCATCTTTGGTTCAGGTCACCCGAACCTCAGGATCGAAGTGATGCTCGGGTGAGATCGATGTTGCGCTCTGAGAACTGCTGGATCACATCCAATTTGAGTCGATATGCTCCTCTGTCTTCTCTGATTCTCCTCCACGAGCGACAGAGAAGCATGGGCTCCACGATATGTCATTTTCTCCTCCTTGGCTCTTCGTCGATAACGATCCTCAGAGGAAGTCGAAGGTTCAATGAAGCCGGAGATGGTCTCAACAGGGGAATGAGTTCTATATGAAGCTTTATCGATACTGCTCATTCGATGAAGAAAACAGAGCTTAAAGCTCTGTTGATCCTTTTGATCAATGAACAAGATATAGTCCTGCAAACATTATCCAAACCAAAATGCTACAGAAACATAACATGTGAAGTGAAATGGGAGCTTGAATGAAGCCACGGTACTTAGGCCCTAATGGGTCCCCATGCTTAGCAAGCGTGGAGAAAGGTCGAGATGGTCGCAATCATGGAGAAGTGGAAAGAATAAACGGAGGATTACATGTAAATGGTGGATTGATAGTGATGGTTCGTATGACTTTAGATGATGGTTTGAGTGGCTGGATGAATGTGAATAAAATTAATAACACCAAAGAAAATACGGATCAAGATTATTACCTGGAATGGGAATGAGGAAGACAATAGAATTGAATGCGAATCGAGCCCTAAAAATGAAGCTTGAATGCTCTGTTGATCTTTGCTTCAAGTTTTGGGCCACAGAACTAAGCTCGAACAACCACAATAATGGTTATCTGGACTTGTTATCCGTCATGACGTCACTATCTCTGCCTCTCACTATCACTACGGGTAGATGGATACTTGGGATAAGGCCACGAAGTGGCAGATGGTGATTGTATGTGATGTTATAGGAGTATTTGAGGTGGTCACTGGAGTTGGTTTCCATGCGGTGGCTTCAACTACCATCATAAGTTAGAGGAGTTAGGATTGGTAGATATTAGATGCTTAGCATTGATAATGGGAATTAGCCAAAGAGAATGAAAGTGAAAGTTGGCGGACATGGAGGTTGGACTCGCGAGAGAAATTAGATGAAGACGGTAGTGAGCCGCTTACAACGTTTGGAGAAAGGGGGAGTCGGAGGTTGAAGACACGAGAGAGCCATTGGATATGGGGATCCAATGGTAGAGGGAGAAGCGCGAGTGGACGGTCAGATATGACCGATCAGGTATAAAAGAACGGTGGAGAAATAGAGTGGGTGGCAACAAGAAGAGGTAGGGATGCCACATGGCCCAATAAAAAAAATAAAAAGCGGAATAAATGGAATAAAATCGAAAAGAATCGAGAGGAAATTGAATTTGAAAAACCCGTAAGCATGAAAGTTATAGGTCTCGATGAGATCTGCAAATTTAATGTAGAACTAAAAGAGGGAAGATGTCACATATATATATAGAGAGAGAGAGAGAGAGGGAGAAATATTATTGTAAAAAAACAAGTAATAAAATTACTTATTTTTATTTCTTTTCTGATTTGTTTGGATATTAAATTTAGTAATTAAGTTAAATTAATTGTGTACTATATTAATCTAATTTTATCTGTTTTTATTAAATTAAGAAGCACATGAAATGTATGTAATGTGATAAGGTTATTAATATACAATAATTAGTGTTATTTATTTACAATAGATTAAATGTCATTTTAATCAGAAAAAAAGTGAAGTAAGCTTTAGTATTTTTATCCATGTGTACAGTTTGAAGATAACTTGTACCATTTTCAACATAATTCGCAAAATAATTTTGCAAACAATGCAACACACACATATAAATTAAATAATCTACAATCAATTTTGTTTACATATAGTTTCAAATCCCCGTACCCATAGACCATAATAAGTATACAAATTCATGTGAAAGAACGCATTGTGAAATAAAAGTATACATGCAATATACACACCCATGCCATATCTACAATTTTCATCTTTACTACCTTTTCTAATTCCATATGGTGGACAACTAAATGATAATTATAATTATTACTCGTTATAATATGCCTAGTAGCAATTGATCAGAATCGAGAAGAATCTATGTGAATAATGTCTCGTCTTTAATTTATAACACGAGCAAGTCTAAGGTTGAACACAAGGACATGAACAATTCTCCGATTTAATCTAGGTGTCAAATATCTATTAGAACAATTTCTAGTCTATCAAGGTCATGTACGACGCAATAACCACAATGCGTGCTATTTTCAAGTCATTTTATGCAATTATACTACATGGAAAAACTATAATGCAATGCACCACAAATTAAATGCACAAACACAGATAACACTCCTGATTATTTAATTATATAAATTATGAATTCAACTAATATTTAATAAAGCGATCATGATGATCAAGGACATGATTCAACCAAAGAAAAATTTATTTTTCAGGCAAATATAAGTCTGAATAGACAATTTATGCTCTCTGAATAATTAAGCGTGTATGATAGGTCAAATCACGAAATTAAATGTACAACATGAAAGATCATAAAACATGCTTTGAAGTAATGAACTCATTAAAAAGAGATTTGGGGTTCACAGGTTATTAAAGGAATAATACATGGGCACATCTGTAGTAAAATATATTTTATTAACCTACCAATAAGTCAAACTAGTTTGGAGTGCAAATAACAAATCCCTACAGGATATATATGCAATTTCACCACGATGGGGGCTTACATGCAATTTTGAAGAATCATTAGGGTTATCCTACAATTTACCCTACACGTGATCCACGCACGCAACACTTAGGCTCGGGTGGTCAGCTTGCCTTAGGCTACGTGATGTGCGTGGATGTCTCATCTTTGGTTCAGGTCACCCGAACCTTAGGATCGAAGTGATGCTCGGGTGAGGTCGATGTTGCGTTCTGAGAACTGCTGGATCACATCCAATTTGAGTCGATATGCTCCTCCGTCTCTTATTCTCCTCCACGAGCGACGGAGAAGCATGGGCTCCACGATATGTCATTTTCTCCTCCTTGGCTCTTCGTCGATAACGATCCTCAGAGGAAGCCGAAGGTTCAGTGAAGCCGAAGATGGTCTCAACAGGAGAATGAGTTCTATATGAAGCTTTATCGATACTGCTCATTCGATGAAGAAAACAGACTTAAAGCTCTGTTAGTCCTTTTGATCAATGAACAAGATATAGCCCTACAAACATTATCCAAACCAAAATGCTACAGAAACATAACATATGCAGTGAAATGGGAGCTTGAATGAAGCTATGGTACTTAAGCCCTAATGGGTCCCCATGCTTAGCAAGCGTGGAGAAAGGTCGAGATGGTCGCAATAGTGGAGAAGTGGAAAGAATAAACAGAGGATTACATGTAAATGGTGTATTGATAGTGATTGTTGCTATGACTTTAGATGATGGTTTGAGTGACTGGATGAATGTGAATAAAATTAGTAACACCGAAGAAAATACGGATCAAGATTATTACCTGGAATGGGAATGAGGAAGACAATAGAATTGAATGCGAATTGAGCCCTAAAATGAAGCTTGAATGCTTTGTTGATCATTGCTTCAAGTTTTGGGCCACAGAACTAAGCTCGAACAACCACAATAATGGTTGTCTGGACTTGCTATCCGTCATGACATCACTATCTCTGCCTCTCACTATCACTACGGGTAGATGGATACTTGGGATAAGGCCACGAAGTGGCAGATGGTGATTGTATGCGACGTTATAGGAGTATTTGAGGTGGTTGCTGGAGTTGGTTTCCATGCGGTGGCTTCAACTACCATCAGAAGTTAGAGGAGTTAGGATTGGTAGATATTAGATGCTTAGCATTGATAATGGGAATTAGCCGAAGAGAATGAAAGTGGAAGTTGGTGGACATGGAGGTTGGACTCACGAGAGAAATTAGAACACGGTAGTGAGCCGCTCACATCGTTTGGAGAAAGGGGGAGTCGGAGGTTGAAGACACGAGAGAGTCATTGGATATGGGGATCCAATGGTAGAGGGAGAAGCGTGAGTGGACGGCCAGATATGCCCGATCAGGTATAAAAGAACGGTGGAGAAATAGAGTGGGTGGCAACATAAGAGGTGGGGATGCCACATGGCCCAATTAAAAAAATAAAAAGCGGAATAAATGGAATAAAATCGAAAAGAATTGAGGGGAAATTGAATTTGAAAAACCCGTAAGTATGAAAGTTATAGGTCTCGATGAGATCTGCAAATTTAATGTAGAACTAAAAGAGGGAAGATGTCATATATATATATATAGAGAGAGAGATTATTGTAAAAAAACAAGTAATAAAATTACTTATTTTTGTTTCTTTTCTGATTTGTTTGGATATTAAATTTAATAATTAAGTTAAATTAATTGTGTACTATATTAATCTAATTTTATCTGTTTTTTATTAAATTAAGAAGCACATGAAATGTATGTAATGTGATAAGGTTATTAATACACAATAATTAGTGTTATTTATTTACAAGAGATTAAATGTCATTTAAGATCGATTGTTAATCATAAATAGTGAATTACTTAAGCTAGAGAGATTAGTTATATGGCTAAATATGGGATTTATCAGAGAGGGAAATGATTCCACCCCTACCAACCTGTAATATATACCAGTTCTACTCACAGAGGAGCCTCCACACTGGGGCAAGCACTTTCCGAGATAGCGTAAGCAGCATGTCCGATGGAAAACATCATGATCGATGCAAGTGTTTGCTACTGATGTTACCAAGAGTGGCACTTCAGGTCTAATTGTCCCTTTGGGAGCTTCACAGTCGGGAGGTACTGCACGAGGAGGGCATCTGCAACACCAGTGATGTGGTTCTACCTCTCGTGGTGGTAGGGGACAACCCTACCGAACCTCGAGTTTGGTGGGTTCTAGTGGGCCACAGATAGAAGGACAACTCAACTCCATCAACAATGGTGCTTCGGGCTTGATGGTATGAAGTATGGTTTCCGTGGGCAACTTTACAACTAATGCTCTTTTTGATGCATATCATTCCTTCGTGTCACGGAGTTCTGCGGATGCCTTTTTGTTGAGAGCATGTTATAATTTTACATCTTTATATTATCAAGGGACGCATGGGTTGTGTGTTTATTATCCATTGGATGCTTCCTTATTGTCCAGTTTATATCAGATGTTACATGATAGAGGCTTACTTGCTCATTCACGTGGAGGATTTTGATCTTAGTATAGAGTGGCTCGAGAATCACTGCTCATGTTTATATTGCTTTTAGAAGCATATTAAGATTTATGAGCTACAATAATTTGTGTTTTGATGGGAGTACCTCATGGAGGGGTGTAACTTGCATGTCAGCTTTACAAGTACATTGCTTGTTATCTCAAGGACGCGAAGGCTGTATTTATTATGTCATTGGGAATCGATTGTGTGTTCCTGTATTTGTTTGTGTACACAATTGGAGGATGAGATCATGCGTGAGGCAACAACTCACTATTGTCGATACATCCTGGTAGTACCATGATGTATAAGGACTTGAAAAAATGAACTTTCGGAGGAAGCAAATGGGAAGAGATGTAGCCAAAATTACGGCCCAATGCATGACATTTCAGCAGATTCAGGCCAAGCACAAGAGGTCATTTGGACTTTTGTAGTCCCTTCCCTTTCATGAGTGGAAGTGGGATGGTATATACACGGACTTTGAGACGGGACTTCCTAAAGACACTAGTAGCCATGATGTCATCTGAGCCGTGGTTGTCAAGCTTGCCAAGTCAACACAATTTATACATATGAGTATGGCATGCACTCCCCTACAGCTTGCAATGATCTTCGTTAAGGAGATTTCCAAGCTCCATGGCCTACCATAGCATATCATATCTAACTGTGATCCAAGGCTCACCTCTCGTTACCAGAGAGAGTTTATGAATTCTCTAGAAGTACAATCGTGCCTCGGTTCGGTTTACCATCATTAGAATGATGGGCTGTCTAAAAGGATGATTCATACGCTAAAGGATCTCTTGTTGAGCAAGTGTGCCGTGGTTGAAAGGGTTTTGGAAGTATCACATGGCATTACCAGAGTTTGCATACAACAATAGTTACCATGCTAGCATAGGCTTGATGGTACGAAGTGTGGTTTTCCATGGATGACTTTACAACTAATGCTCTTTTTGATGCATATCATTCCTTCGTGTCACGGAGTTCTGCGGATGCCTTATGTTGAGAGCCTGTTATAATTTTAGATCCTTATATTATCTCGGGACGCATGGGTCGTGTGTTTATTATCCGTTGGATGCTTCCTAATTGTCCAGTTTATATCGGATGTTACGTGCAAGAGGCTTGTTTGCTCATTCATATGGAGGATTTTGATGTTAATCTTAGTATGGAGTGGTTCAAGGATCACTTCTCATGTTTATATTATTTTTAGAGGCATATTAAGATTCCCAAGCTACAATAATTTGTATTTTGATGGGAGTATCTCATGGAGGGGTGTAACTTGCATGTCAGCATTACAAGTACATCACATGTTATCTCAAGGACGCGAAGGCTTTATCATGTCATTGGGAAATGATTGTGTGTTCCCGTATACACATACACGCAATGGGGGGATGAGATCATGCTTGAGGCACACAACTCACTATTATCGATACATCCTAGTAGTACCATGATGCATATGAATTCGAAAAAATAACTTCTGGTGGAAGCAAATGGGAAGGGATGTAGCCAAAATTGTGGCCCAATGTATGACATGTCAGCAGATTAAGGCCAAGCACAAGAGGTCATCTGAACTTTGCACCCCCTTCTCATTCTTGAGTGGAAGTGGGATGGTATATACATGGACTTTGTGACAGGACTTCCTAAAGCCACTAGTAGCCATGATGTCATCTGGGTTGTAGTTGTCAAGCTTACCAAGTCAACACATTTTATACATATGAGTACGACATGCACTCCCCTGCAACTTGCAATGATCTTCGTTAAGGAGATTTCCAGGCTCCATGGTCTATCGAAGCATGTCGTATCTAACCGTGATCCAAGTCTCATATCTCATTAACAAAGAGAGTTCATGAATTCTCTGAAAGTACAATCGTGCCTCGGTTCGGCTTACCACCCAAGTAGACGATTCATATGCTAAAGGATCTTTTTCGAGCATGTGTGATGGGGGGAAAGGTTTTTGGAAGGATCATCCGCCATTACCAGAATTTGCATACAACAATAGTTACCATGCCAGTATAGGCATGAATCCTCTTGAGGCATTGTATGGGAGGCGGTGTTCTGCACCACTGAGCTGGCAAGAGAGCGTGTATAACCTTTTGCATAATATGGAATATTTGAAGGAGATTGTCAAGGTAGAATATATCATGGGAGATATTACTTACTGCACAAAGTAGACATAAGATTTATAGTGGTAGGCGTCATGTTGATCCTAGTCTTGAAGTCAATGACTTTATTTTAACGAGAGTGTCTCCCATGAAGGGAGTTCATCATTTTGGACTGAAGTAGAAGTTGGCATCACATTTTCTCGGACCCTTCGAGATTCTAAAGAGGATTGATAGAGTTGTGTTACATGCTTGCACTTCCCCCTCATCTTGCTGGTGTGCATGATGTTTTTCATGTCTCCAACTTGAAGATGTACGTGCATGTCCCATGCCACGCGATTACTCGTGATGATTTCTGTGTGAGCACACACTTGAGTTACCCGGAGGAGCCAACACAAATCATATATCGCTCAGGGAAGCAATTGAAGCATAAGGAGATACTCTTGGTGGAAGTCCTATAGTAGAGCTGAACTTTGAGGAGGCCACTTGGGAGCATGAGACAGACATTCGACGAGACTATCCGATCTTTTTGAAGGCAATTTCCAGCATCTAATCATTTTCTATGTAATGTTTTATTGTCATTTAGAATGGGACACATTCTTTTAAGATTGTTATGATATACACCATTACTCTTAAGTCTCGAGGACAAGAATTATTTTAAGCTTGTTATGATGTAACACCCATAAAGTTTCGGCTCCTGCAACATTCTTGAAGTACATTCAATTACTCAAAAGAACCGGCTCGTCGCAAGCTTTCCAACGAGCTTAGGAACACATGATTCCGAATTCGGATGCGAGAGTTATAGACTTTTTAATGAAACTGTGAAATTAATTTTGGATTATAATAGAGTTGCAGGGTTGAGGGGTTTTCCACCCGAAATAAACAGGCAAATCGCCCATGCAATGCACATAACAAAAGATCTTTCAATATTTAAGAATTTAAAAAGGTGATATAATTTAAATGTTAACATTCAATGCTTCTTGTTTTGAGGAAATAGCTTGGCAATTAAGCTTTGGTTGATTTTATTCCCAATCCCTTGATGAAATTGTGCTATCATATGTTCTTGTTCTTTCAGGGTCTCCTCTTCTTCTTTGTCATGCCCTACCCATATTGATGTCTTTGTAACATAAGGAAAAAATCAAGTTACTCAAAGATAACATCTCATTTGATTTGAAGTTTAAGTTGTATTAAATTCATAATCAAGATTTCTAATATTGATTTGCATGTATGTCACACGACTTGTATATCAATTATCATTGTACCTGATAAAATAATACACCTTCACATGGATGAAGTGGTTGCAAGAACGAGGTGTGTATGCATAATATACATTCAATAAAGATGAACCAACCGACTCAATGTATCAGAGTTGGAAACTTCCAAGTTCCTGCTTTCTCGACACGGATCTGATGTACCTCTCATGTGGTATCTGCAATAAACATATAATTGACAATATAATATGCATATATATATATATATATTAAATAAAATGATTAAATCAATTGACCAATAAGGTACATGCTTCCACAAGACTACATCAAAATAAGGAGGATAAATAACATGAGTATTATCTCATTTATGCGTGGAAAGTTTATTAATATCAATGTTGAATTGTAAGTGTAGTTTGGCAAATAATACAGAGTAACATTTTTGAAACCGAACCGGAGACTGAATGGGTTGGATCGGGTTAAACCATGAACGAGATGATGATGTTATTATTTTTTAAAATCGGATTAGATCAAACATGTGAGGAAAAAAAATGGTTGAATCATGTAATTAAAGTGGAACATATTAGAACACATACAAAATTTACACTCAAATACACTTAAAAAAATATAAAATATACAAACAATTAAAGTATATTACTTTATACATAAAATATTTTCTTGAATATGTAACAACAAATGTATTAATATATATAATGTTTGAACTAAATATTTTAGCATAATGATATGTTAATTATACTTATTATCCAATCCTTTTAAAAAGTTAAGTTGGAGTAGCTAGTTAAACTCATTGATGGGTTAGAATAGGTCATGAGTTCAACACTCACCATTGCTATTATTATTTTATTATGAATTAAAATTTGAATTGTGTTTGAGTGGTTCAATTTTGATTGATATGGGTTAAACCAAGTTGTAAATAGTCGATCGAACCAGTGGTTGAACCAAAATTGTGCCAATTTGACATGAATCGTGAGAGCTGATTAACCAAATCATTCCTCGCTTGGTTCACCGGTCCAGCCGGTTGAACCGACCGGTCCTTTCTCAACAACATTGATACAAAGTTCAAACACATATATCGACATAAGATAAATATAAAGTAGTTACCCAAATTTCTTCCACCTCATGAGGGGATTCCTCTTACGCGTGTGGGTCTTATAACACCACTTCCTCGCAGTAGGTTCCCTCCAATTTTTAGCATCCCACAAAAAAATTATGCACGTGAGAACAAACCACGCATGTGTAGTTCTAGGTATATATCTTAAATTTGATACATACAGTTCTAAGTATAAAAAATTAGCAGCTCTACTCGGATCTGATGAAGTCTTTTGGAACCATTGGTCTACCATATTTGTTGCTTTGATAGTTTACCCTACCAGCCATCGGCAATCTTATATAATCAACATCAGAAGTAAGAAGTAAGCAAATCACGAAAAGCTTCTCGCATGCAAATTATATGACATATACATGAAATTTAGAATATGAAAAACGTTCATTACATATGAGCAGAACACCGAGTGGGAGAAAGTATTTTCATCTCCTCGAAGTCCATTTCATCCCGTTCCATCTTCTTAAACGAGTCTCTCCTAGCCTTGTGAAAAGTATCACTCATCCTTTTCTTCAAGGCAAGAGTGAAAGCGTGATAATGTGATCTTCTCGCAATAAACCTTGCAGCTCGATGAGTAGTTATGTATCCTCACGGTCCATTTCCAGAATATTTAACATCACTAAGATGACATCTGATCTCTTTGAAGGAGAGCTTGTACTAGTGGTGCGAGGAGGGGGCGGGTTGTATGCAACACTACAAAGAGTAAATTTTAGTTTACAAATAAGTTTGCATGCAATATAAAAGAAGAAGGGGAGGAAGAGTGGTTGAGTTTAAAGAAAGAACCATGAGGCATGATTAGTTGGCGAGAGTTTGACGAAAGTGGGAATTGAGAATTACACAATCATCAGATGTTGAGAACCACCTTGTTGCGAGGGAGAAGGAAGCGCCTCTCTACTAGAGAGAAGGAACAGAACCACCTTTGTGCGGGAAATGTGATCGACATAAAAGTCTTGGATGATGATTGAGCTAGACCCAGTGGGAAGCGATTAACGATCTGTACTACTAAGATAGTCCTTCACGTATGGGGATAATCTGTAACCCATACCAATAGTGGGTTTTCCCCTACTTCATCCTGAGGTAACACGTGGCACTCCTTGCTTCTCTTCTACCCTTTCGATCCCCTCATTCTCTTCTCCTATCTCTCTCTCTCTCTCTCTCTCTCCTATCGACTCCCATTGTCTTCTCTTCTCTCCCTCTCCCTACCATAGATCTCCATTCTCCTATTTCTCTCTCTCCACTATCAGTTCTCTCTTCCCCTTCGAGTTCTTTGCTAGACCCATGTTACACACACTTTCTCATTATTTTCTTCTAAATTTAGTACTATATTAACAATATTAAATAAAAGTAAATCCCATACTATGTATGTCATTTGTAATATTTAAAAAATATAGAATATAATTTCCTATTTAATATCAATATTTTTAGAAATGAAATGTAATTTTCAAAAAAATTACTTTAAACACACTTCATTATAATATACGTTGATGTATTTTTTATAGGTATTTCTTAAATGCGTTGAGACCTTCCTTCTTCCGTTAACTGATTCGATGAACGATCTTCTACGATATTTACTCTATATTTCGAATACTGCGACCTCATGGTTCTTCCCTTTTACACATTTAAATGTAGGTTTTAGTTTTTGAATTTTTGTGTAACTTATTTTAAAAATAAAGTCTATGGAGTATGTTCATTTCTTTTTACTATGGTGTACTGTATTTTGACAAAATATAAAATATAAATCATGTTGTCGCTTTGAAAATTTCCAATTTAATGTTGTCATCAGTGAGCCTTTTTACACATATAACTATCGACTATTTGATGTCACT
Source organism: Ottelia alismoides (assembly GCA_037367405.1). NCBI lineage: Eukaryota > Viridiplantae > Streptophyta > Magnoliopsida > Alismatales > Hydrocharitaceae > Ottelia > Ottelia alismoides. Next base: position 284,885 of record JAZKJV010001366.1, on the reverse strand, counting down.
CAATTACTTTATAATCTGTATTTTCTTAAATACGTTGAGACCTTCCTTCCTTCGGTAGCTGTTTCGATGAACGATCTTCTACGATATTTACTCTACATCTCGAATATTTGATTATTGAGACCTTATGGTTCTTCCCTTTCACATATTTAAGCGTGGGTTTTAAATTTTTTATTTTTTTGTATATTTTAGTTTAAAATCAAATTCAATGGAGTATGCTCGTTTCTTTTTGCTACGATGTATCCTATTTTAACAAAATCCAAAATATAAATCACGTTGTAGCTTTTAAATTTTATGATTTAATGTAGTTGTCAGGGAGCATTTTTACATATATGATTATCGACTATTTGATGTTACTCAATTACTTTATAATTTTTAAGTATCTGAGTTTTTTTGCATATATCATTCTATAGGTATCTTATTATACAAAGATGTTCCTCTATATCATACATAGGTTATAATTATATAATTCCACATGAAACTTTAATGTCATATGTATACATATAAGTAGTCAGTTGTCAAAATATTTTATAGACGGATTTATAAATATTGATATAACAGAAACGATACGATTTGTGAACTTTTCGTATAACTATACGACTCCATTTATACAGGAATTTGACATAGGTAACCTAAATATTCATTTGGTTTAATATGTATGTATGTATGTGTGTGTGTGTGTGTGCGTATGTAGGAAATATTTCCAATGAGGTGCACCTTTCTTGGGTGCATGGAAAGCCCATCATCCTAACCATACGCAATCAATCCGATGGTCGTCTTTAATAGCCCGTTATTAATATATTTTTAATGTTGAAAAATCCATTATGGTCATTTTAACACATTCTAGATTTAGAATGCAACAAATATTTCCACAATTATCTCTCCTCTCCTCTCTCTTCCTCTCTCTCTCTCCCCCCCGTCTCTCTCGATTTCGATTGTCGCACGAGGTTCCTCTCCCCCATCTCTCTCTCGTCGACGGCATGAGGAGAGGAGGTTGCTGCTCATCGCTGATGGCGTGCAAGATGGTGGATTCTCTACGGTGGCCGGTGATGGCATTCTCCAAGGTTATTTTATTGTATGTAATAAAGGCGGTGGCGTGTGGGGGTGATGGCTACGCGTGGAGATGATGGCTACGCGTGGAGGAGGTGGACCATGGAGGAGAAGGTTGGAGTACGTGAATGGAGGTATGTGTGAGGAGGAGGACGCACATGGAGGAGGTGGGTCGTGGAGGAGAAGGACGGAGGAGGTGCGGGTAGAGAGGATGCTGGAGATGGAGGGCGTGCCCAGTTTTTACAATTAGAGATCCTATTTTGCAATCTCGAGTATTTTTTTACAATCTCATATCGTATTTTACAATCTCATATCATTTTTTTACAAATTTCAGGTGGGTCGTGAAGGAGAAGGGCGGAGGAGGTGCGGGTAGAGAGGATGTTGGAGATGGAGGGCGTGCCCAGTTTTTTTACAATTAGAGATCCTATTTTGCAATCTCGAGTATTTTTTTTACAATCTCAGATCACATTTTAAATCTCATATCACTTTTTTTTACAAATTTCAGACTGTTTTTTTACATTTATTTAAATTCCGTGATATGGCAACAACTATTTACATTTATTTTACAATGTAGGATGCAAAATTACAATATGCATTCGAATTTTACAAAGATGCTTGGCTTTTTGCATGCCGCAAAAGTACCGTACATTTTTGTGAAAAACATACATAATTGTGAATGTGGATTTACAATCTTCATATGGATTTTACAAAAAGTGTATGAATTTTTACAATAGTGCTATCAAAATTACAATTATAATAATATAACTATTACTAATTGTGATTTTATTTTACAATACAGGATACAGTTTTTACAATATCAACGAGAATTTTTAAAAAAAGATCTGCTATTCTACATTGCGCGGAATTGCTACCACGTTGGCGAAACTTCATTAACTAAAAGGCAACAAAAAATACCAAATCAGACACGCTAAAAATGGAAAAAATACAAGGATAAAATAAATTTCAAATTCGAAATTAAATTCAACTTTAAAACGAAAATGTATGGACTAAAATACCCTTTTGGACGAAGAACCGCTAGATCGAGATCTAACGGATCTCGTGATGGGTTTTCCATGCACCTAGGAAAGGTGCACCTCATTGGAAGGGTCCCCTCTCTCTCTCTCTCTATATATATATATGCATAGTTTATGGTGTCTTCTCTACAAAAATAACCCACATATACTTTAACCCTATATTTTAAATACAAAAAAATGCTTACTTAGTAGTAATTTTTTAACATGTATAATTGATTATTTTAAATTTCAAGTTACATTTGACTGTATAAGTTTTATTTTATATTACTTGTATACATTTACTCACATCGTATGAGTATATACTTACATGATACTTTAAATGATTCTTATGAAATTAATGCTCTTCTAAATGTACATCGTGTTAATGATAATTTTATATGGACTTTTATCAATCAGTATGTATAAATTTGCATGACTTTTGAAAAAATAATCATACCTAATTCATATGTTATATATTCCAAAATAATAGTTTTGAGACAAAGTTTTACGATGAAATTAATTATGAAAAAAAAGATATTAGTTCAATTAAAAGACAGGGAATAATAAACTTATTGAATTACACAATATAGCAAACGAGAGGTGGGAAAAAGAATACAGAGAGATGTTGAAACATCATTCTGAAAAATATCATTTCATAATAATTTTGAAAAATATCATGAAATGAGTTTTTAAAGTACTCATGATATTTAACAAAAATACGATGTGATCAAAATAATGTGTAAAAATTAACAGAACTTATTTCATACCTGTATATTTTTCAAAAGTAAATAAAAAATACGAGACCTATATATGGCTATGTATATATTTTCAGAATTAGCTAAATACATATGGGTTATAACTACTATGATTTTAACATAACTTCCTATGCAAATTTCCGACGCAAATATACATGACCAACATTACTATATAAAAGATATTATTTTGGGAAAAAAAACTCTTTCCCAACTCTCTTTGTTTAATTTCTCACATGTAGAATGATTGAATAATTTTTTGATGTCTATAATTATCTCGTTGGTCGTTAGACTTAGATTATTTTGAATATCCTTCCGTAGATTCAATGATAATTATTTTAAGATTTCGACTTTCAGCTCCATTTCAGGTAGTCTTTTTCTTAGAAATATATATAAAATTTTAATGTTTCATGAATGATATAATATCAACTGCTTATGTGACATCTGAGTTAATGATTATTTTATGTGAAGTGGTACTTCTCAATATTACTTACTTTCTTTTAAAAATATTATCTTCCCTTATTTATTCTATTAATTAAAATTATACTCTAATATCTATTAATTTTGAAAATATTTCAGAAATTTCCTCTAACACCACAGCCACACCACGAGAGAAGGAATCGCCTCCCTGCGAAGGAAATTAAGGAATCGAACCACCTCACTGCCAGGGGGACTTCTAAAAAGATTCACTCTATCTAAAATAATCATTTGTTGTCTGACACACATTATTGATCATTGAACTGGACATGCGTTGTTTATACAAGTACATATCGGCTATATTTAAACTGGACACGTATTTAAAAGGACTGATTGTCTCCAACTCGTGCGAAGGTTCACCTCGATGGGGCCTGATGAAGATCATGATTATAGGCTGAGAGGGGTCAATACGGAGAAGCAAGAAAATACGGGACTAAATCAGCAAATCTCCGGCAGAAAGTCCCGGGGCACTCCTACAAAACCTCGTAAGGAACACCCCTGTCCAAGGGACTATCGCACAATTTCCCCAAAGCCGGTCGTGCTCCCGTTCACCGGTCAACAAATCCCCCGAATCCCTCCTAACAACGTTATCCCCGGTATCATCCCCACACGTGCTCTGTAATCGAGCCCATCCACACCTATACACGTGGCAGTCATCCATCTTTCCGCATCGCCCTCACACGCCATCTCCGCCGTCCTGAATTCGGAACCTCACCCGCAACCTGGGGGCGACGGGCCGTGTCCCGGTTTCATACGTTTCTTTCACCGGTTGCAGCCAGTAATTTCCCCACCGCCGTCTCCTATAATTCCTTTCCCGCGGGATGCAAAAAAAAAATCCCAATTTCCCTTCTTACGGCACCCTTCCCCAAAACGAGAGAAAGAGAGAGAGAGAGAGAGAGAGATCGGCGGAAGGAGAGTCCAAGGTAGTGCGAGTTCACGTCTCGCTAAGGTAAGCGATCCGCTAGCCAGATCTCCAATGTCCTCTATTTGCCTCTTATTTCGTGATTGTTTGGGTTGCTTGTTATGGAAAGTTGCATCAGGATCTTGGTGGTTTCGGTTTGTTGGAATGGAAGTGGAATCGTGTGGATTGGGGGGCGATGACATGTCTGCTTGATGCTTAACTGATTAGGGCTTGTTGTTGGGAACTTTTGGTGGCTTGGTGGGGTTTTGGTTTTTTTATTGCCCCTGTTTTTTGATCGTGCTGTGTATGATGCTTGTTTCAGGGACGGGATGTGGAAAAGTTCGATCTTGATTTAATCCAGTGGCGATCTTTGTATTTTAATCGTTCAGGAATTGCGTTTTTATGGCGTTTTAATACCTCATTTTGGTATATTGATTGCAGATTTCTCATCCAAGAGTGCTGAGCGGACAGGCAGTTGGTGGCCTTTGTGTCTTTGGATACTTGAGTTCCGAAGATTAGGGTTTTGTGGTGGTTCTTGACAGCGGATCAATTGGGATGATCGGTATGCTTTTGGCGATCTTGCTGGTTTAGTTTCTCTCCTGTATCCGGGGGACATGAACCGTGGTGCTCTTAGTAGTGCAGCAAATTCTTCGGGCCCTAGTGTAGGTGCAAGCTCTTTGGTTACTGATGCAAACTCCGCTCTGTCGGGCGGATCACACTTGCAAAGAAGCGGTAGTGTTAGTACAGACCCGTATTTACGCCTACCTACATCCCCCATGTCCTTCTCATCTAACAATATCTCTGGGTCATCCACGATGGATGGAAGCTCCATTGTACAGCAGACTTCTCACCAAGATCAGAACCAGAAGCAACCAACATCCAGTGTGACATCGCAAGTGCAGGGAAATGTTTCACAACCTCACAAGAAACCCAGATTGGATATGAGGCAGGATGACCTCGTGCAGCAACAGGTTATTCAACACCTTCTGCAGAGGCAGGAATCTTTACAGCTGCAGAGGCAGGAATCTTTACAACTGCAGAGGCATCACAGCCCTCAGATGCAAGCCCTTATGCAGCAGAAACTCATGCAGGATCGACAACTGCTCCAATCTTTGCCCCCTATGCAGCGGGCTCAGCTTTTACAGCAGCAGCAGCAGCAACAACAACAAAGAATGCAACTGCAACAACATGCATTCCAACAGGGGCCTTACGTAAAGCGGCCATTTGATGGTGGAATATGTTCACGTCGGCTAATGCAATACATGTTCCACTTACGACATCGCCCTCCCGTGAGTTTTCTGATATTGCAAGACCTTGCTATTTGGTATTTAGATAATTTGCCATACTGGTCTGATATGTTTTTTAAGCTGAAGTGGTATGTTTGTTTTCATTTGTTTTGCAGGACAACAACATAATGTATTGGAGAAAGTTTGTTGCTGAGTATTTTTCTCCTCGTGCTAAGAAAAAGTGGTGCCTATCATCTTATAACAATGTCAGCAACCATGCCCTTGGTGTTTTTCCTCAAACATCAACTGTGAGCATACTTGATCCCAAGTTCCTTTATACATGATTAATTTCTTATGCAGTTTTGCACTAGAATTCGTCATATCAGAATTATCAAGACATTTGCAAATCAAAAGCATTTATCAAACAATATAATTATGATCCTACTTTATGGTCGTAGTTATTTGTTGAACACTGTCACATCTATTTTTCTGCTCATATACGTAGGGCTATAGGCATATTATGTGCAATATATTCTACGCAGCGACTGCTGCGAAGTATTTATAGTCAACATGCTGTTGAAGGATGCTGCATGTCATCAGCTTTGAATGATGAATCAGTTTATTTTTTGTTTGCACACTCCTATTTTTTTGTTTAAACCCACTTACTGGATTTTCTTCTTTTTGTAGAGCCTTTGGCATTGTGACATCTGTGGATCCAAGTCAGGCAAAGGATTTGGTCAGTAGATGTTTCTTTTATTGCACCCTGTTTGCAGTTCCATTATCAAATTGATAGCTTCCATCTGCTTTTGAGGGTTATTTTTCTATTTGACTGTCCAAACATGAACATTTTCCTGATTTTTATGATTTTTAACGATCTTACTCATGGAACGAGGGAAATGTTTTTATGATTGGAGAGAGAAAAACTGTGTACAGAAAATTACTAAGGTACTTGAACTATCCTTCGTATTGACCAATGACATACTTCCATGTCCTTTTATCCTCTATAGGAATGCTTTAACACTTTCTTTTTATATTAGATAAAAAGAGATCGATTATGTATCTTTTTTTAATAAAAAACATGAATCTTTAATTCGTCCATAGCCCTAGTTAGTTTGATTAAATAAATATCTACTAGAATCCAGTTGGTTAGATTTGATCGTTATTTGAATCTGGTTTATTTCCTTTTGTAAATCCACTCCATCATGTAGTTGCTACTTGCTAGTATGATTTTGTAAAAGACAAGGTGCGGGTTAAGATTGAGTGTTGCATCACCTTGGGTGGCCAATGCCCACCGGTTTTTCTTCGTAAAATAGCTAAGTTAAGAAAATTGGAGTTTGGCTCTCACATACTTTATTTTTATGTAGAATTTGACCCGCTCGTCACTGATCCTCTCAACTTGTGATGCTTGTTGCTCTATTTTTTCTTCTCTTTTCATCCTTGAATTCCCATATGCATCAATTGGTATCATAGAATGGGATATCAAATGTTTCATGATTCTACGATCCTATTGGATATAGGTGAACAAGGCTTGGCTTAAGCATTTTAGGTCACTGCTCATTTGCACATCAATGAAAGTTAGTCATTTGAGATAAGCTCGAAGGTACAATGGTGGCTAAACTCGTTGACCATGAAAGATACACTCCTAGATGACGAAGGTTTTGCTCATTGTAACATTCATACAACACAAATTCTACACATAAAAAGGAAAATCAATATTTGACGATCTTGAAGTCTCGGATATAGCTTGTTGTCCAAACTTCAGATTTACAGGTTTTTGAGTGACACCAAATACCACTAGCTTCCTTATTGTTGGTAGTTGCTATTGTGGTATTGCCATCCTCACAATTGTTTGAAACCAAGAAAGGTGCACACCAGGATTGGTGCTTGCTCTAACTATATATTAACAAATATATCTAGTCAGCTCAAATGCATTTGTGGTGACTCCCGAATCGGGAGCACACCCTCTTTTCAGTCAAAAAAAATATATCTAGGCAGCTCACAATATCCAAGACTCAAGTAGAGCTGTGGCATGGAAAACATGTTCATTATGAAACCACTCATTATAGAAAATGACGCCATTATAAGCTCACTAAATTGTCCACTCAACTGTAGTTCCCTATAATATATGAATCGAGTGGCATTGAGGGAGTGCAAAAGTCCTCCAACAATGAGAAGCCAAGGCATTAAATAGAGGTACCCCTCCAAATTCTGTGAGCAAGGTCTTTGTAAGGAGGGGTGTTTACTGTCGCTATAGGTTCTTCCTTGCTTTTCTTATATTCGTCAAATTTTAGTTGAATATCAGGTCTTTTGGTACTTTCAATATGTATCCTTCTACTTTTTTTACTAGTTATTTCTTGTTAAACATGCTAAATAATGCAATCATTTAGTGTCATTTATTTCTAATTTATAAAAGTTTATATAATGTGCTAATATAAGGATCTTATGATTTAATAGATGTACATGATTTTATATATCAACTTCTCTTAAGCCCCAAAATGTAACATGATAGTAGAAATACACTATTTATACATTTAGGAACTAGTCGATACTTTATTATTTCGAAAGTAATTGTTGTTCTTTAGTTTTTACATGATTCAAAGATTTCATTGTTTTGATATTGGCAAAAAGTCAATATTGGTTCTCAAAACCTTGATTACGAAAAGAGCAATCAACATAGTGCTAATTGAGAATTTTGCCTCTCATGTCTTTGTCATCAACATGCCACACCTCAAAAGCTAGAGATTTACCTTATCCCTCAAAGGTGCTTTAGAGATACATATCCACTTGTAGTTGTAATTCTGTTGCATTTCTACGGTTAAAAGTAGTGAGTGTCAACATCACCTTGTAGGCACTTGCATCAATAATCACTGAAACGGGAAGGCCCGAAGCTCCTTTGTCATTGATATGCAGTTTTGTAGCCTTTGTTTTGAAAATCACGAGTAGAAATCAGGGCGCCAAGATCCATTAGACCATGCCTTCTACATTAACACGTCCGTATCCGATGTGAAATATAAAATAATGAGGGGAGCGAGTTGCCTCTTTCCCATGGAAGAAGTATGGCTTGGCCCACGTAATTACCTTAATGTATGAGACGCCAAGACGAGGAAAAACCCCACCTCATAGGCAGCTTGGCAGCTCTCGCTGTTGTTAGAGTGAAAGAGTGTCAAGATGTAGTAAATGACGTACATGGGTTTTCACGCGGCTTAATTAAGTACCCACTGACCTTATTCGGTGGGGATAGGTTCTGGGGGTGTGGGCCCATTAAACACAAAGAAAGTGCGAATACATAGTTGCCTTCTCCCTCCCTTCATCTTGGACTATACATCTCTTTCTGTTCCTTGCTTCGCCATAACATACTACTCCCTTGGCCTTCCCCAAGCAAAGACTTGCAACATAATAAACCATATCTCTATATATCGACGATATATCGGTATTGACATGTGACTGATATATCGTCGATATGGCTGATATTTACCCTTCCAAGGCTATTTTCTTCAGAAAATTGATTCGATATCGGTGATATGGCATCGGTGTATCGACGATATATTGTATCGACACAATACCGATACCAATACAATATTTCCTGCACCGATTTGCAAAGCCTTGGGAAGCGATCACAAAGGGATCATCACCGCACCAATTATCATCCCAAAATCTAAAAGAACTTTCATCTCCCCACACAAATCACATTTTCAAATTCATGTCGAGGAGTACTGAACAAACACCTTTCTAGATGGATGTAGGAGAAGCGCTTGCTCTTAGAGAAATGGACAACTACGAAGAATGCCATATAGATTCTCACTAACCTTCAAAGCAATAAGAAGATATAGGAGTAAATGAACGTTGAATGTGGATTGTGGACGTGGCCAAGGTTCCAAATTTCGATATCAGGTATCGTATTGATACCATGTCGAGACGGAATTTCACTAAAATCTCAGTAAATTTTGACAAGGCCCTAAATGTTGGTTTTGGTCACCATTTCGGTATCGACCAAAACAGAATTTCGGTGGAATTTCGACCGGAATTTCGGTCATTTCGGTCATTTTTTGTACTAGAACCCCCATATTTCGGGCATTTCGGTCAAATTTCGATTTCGACTGGATATCGATATTCGACAGAAATTCGATCGAATTTCGCTGAAATTTGAGGCCATGAATTTTGATGACATTTTGCCTATATCGAGCAACTTTTGTGAAGGAAGACTCTTATATTGGCATTTCGCTTGAAATTTTGATCCCATGTCGAAATGAAATTTCGGCAAAATTTCGTCGATATTTCGCGAAATCTGAAATCATGGACATGGCATGCCCGTTTTGTTATTCAGAGTAGGAAGATATAAATCCCTTGTTCTCTAGCTGCTCCTGAATGTGAAAATGTGAGATGATATGTGATTAGTTTTGTTTGAGTGATCATTGTAGAGATATGTTTCTACATTTCTATGTTTCTGTATTAGTTTATGTTAAGATATTAATTATCTTTATTATTGTTCTTTTTTTCGTTTTTATTTCTTTTGTCTTATTCTTGTAATTTGCCCAAGATGTTCTTTTCCTATATAAGAGAACCCTAGGGCCTCTCATTAAGGCAATCAATTCTTTTCCCTCAACATGGTATCAGAACGACAATCCTAGACCGGAGTTCTTGTATCCCACTGAACCCTAACCCTACCCGCCTGCACCCCCTCCGGCCCGTCGCCCTGGCCCCTAGGGTTGTCGCTCCAATCCCTAGTGTCGTCGCTTGGCCTTCAAGGCCGTCGCCCTGGCCCCCAGCACCATCACCCAGCCTCCTGGGATGCTCCCCGACCCCCTGCATCGCCGCTGGCCCGGCTCCCAGGCTGTTGCCCTGCCCCCCGGGATGCCTCCTTGGCTTCCCTTGGCCGTTGTTGTAATCGCTTAGGTTGCCGTCAACCCTTTTGTGTGCCTCCGTGCATATCTGCGAGTTGTTGTGCGGTCTGATTTTGATCGGAAAGCATGATTTCAGACTTATAAATCATGTTTTTCGGCCCTAACGAGTTGAAAAGATTGGTAAGGATGGTTTATGAGTCTACACATACAACCAATCCTCATTATGATCATGTAGATTCGTTTATATCGGTCTGCTCCCCAGTTGAGGTCTGTTATACAACATTTTTTTACGATCATGTTAGAGAACAAGGATGATATTTTTTCGTCCGGAGCCTTCAAGGGCCCGACTCCCATCGATAAGATGGATGGGACTAACTATGAGTTGTGGTCCATGCAATTTCTCACCCTTATGTAGTGCAACAACAAGGAGTACATACTGACAGATCCAGAGCCAACAGATAAGACTGGGACAAATGCTTCTTGGAGCAAGATGATGCGTATGCGCGTGCTTGGCTATTTGGGACACTCTCCACAAAGACGACTAATAATATTCTAAACCAGTCTACTGCCAAGACGATGTGGGACAATTTGTCTTCCACTTATGCTCAAGTGAAGAATGATGCCAAGATTCTTCAACTACAGTTTGACATCTACAAGGCCAATGAAAATGGCCGTCCTCTGCACGTGTACTATAGTTTACTTCGTGACATGTTTGAGAAGCTACATAGCTATATGCCTATTGCGACATCTCTTGAGCAACATAAGGCATATAGGAACTCCACGATGGTTGGAGTTTTCATGGCCATCCTCGGTATAGAGTATGGTGCATCACGTATTCAACTCCTCACTGGAGCTACCATACCTCCCATGAAGGAGGCTTATAGCCGGCTCAACCGGATTATCATGCCTCCTATGACCACTCCTCAGTCCTCGTTAGCTATGGCCGTTTCTCATGGTCGAGGAATGGTTATCTAATCTAGAGGTTGCACTCCTCGTGTCAGAGGAGGTGGGCATCCACGTGGCCCTTGCATCTTTTACCGTCGATCGAGACATGCAGAGGATACATGCTACCGGAAGCATGGATATCCTGTTTTTGGTCGCGTGTCTAAACAGATTGAGCCTTCGGATACTCTTGCTTCCCAAGCAGATGTCGCCTTGATGATACCATCTCTCGTATTCTAGAGATTATGACTCATGTTGCAGGAACCACCACTACAGATACAACAACCACAACTAGAGCCTCTTCGAGCTTGTTAGGTATTGCTTATGCTTTCACTGGTGGTAATGGTGCAGATATGACCGAGTGGATTATGAACTCCGGTGCTTCTCATCATCTTTGTGGAGACAAAGCACAACCGAGGTGATAAATGACCATACCACCTGGTAGATGAGTTGTCATTGCCAATGGCTACCATTTACCAATTACAGGACAGGGGGAGGTGCATCTGATGCAATCCATGCATCTTTAGAATGTTTTATATTCTCCTAACTTTCAGATGAATTTACTTTCCATTAGTTAGATTATTAAGGATTTGCATTGTCGTGCTATCTTTAACCCATCGTCTCTTGTGTTTCAGGACATACTCACAGATAGGGTGATTGGATGTGGCCGTGAGCAATGGAGACTCTACAGACTGGTCCAACCTCCTCATATTGGCGTTTCTACTATACTGACTGGACTAGTCTCTTCAGATCTGTGGCACCTTCGATTTGACCACCTTTCTCTACAGAAGCTATGTCATGTTCTCCCTTAAATTTCCACAAGATCTTCCTTTCAGTGTGAGCCTGTGAGGCATGCTAGCTTGGGAAGCATCATCGTTCCTCCTTTCCATCCCGTCAGAGTCGGAGAAGTTGTCAGTTGTTTGAGCTCCTTCATTTAGATATCTGGGGTCCGAGTCGTGTTTTTGATCATCAGGGATATCATTTTTATCTTGTTGTTGTTGATGATTTTTTTAGACTTTCCTGGGTCTTTCTATTGAAGAATAAGTCTGAGGCTGGATATGTTGTCAAATATTTTATTAATGAAATAAAGACTATCTTTTCTACTCATATCAAATATCTTTGCACTGATAATGCCTAGAATTCTGCACCTTGCAACTTTCTGAGTTTTTTAAATATCGTGGCATTGTTCTCCATACCTCATGTGCCTATACTTCACAGCTGAACGGTGTTGTCGGGCGCAAACATTGTCACTTACTTGATGTGACCAGAACCTTATTGATACAGAGTCATGCTCCTCACTCTTATTGGGACGGTGTTGTCTTACTGCATGCTATTTGGTGAACCACATGCCTTCATTTGTGTTGGGAGAGAAGATTCCTTTCTCGATTACGTTTCTCGATAAGGATCTTTTCTCCCTTACACCACCTGTGTTTGGATCTGTTGCTTTTGTTCTTGATGTCTCTCCAGGTTGTGACAAGCTCTCTCCTAAAACCGTCAAGTGTATGTTTGTTGGCTACTCACGTATCAGAAGGGGCGCCATTGTTTTGTTCTGCTAAAGCGGAAGTACTTTGTCAGTGCCGACGTTAATTTCTTTGAGTATGTTATGTATTTTCTCCTATAGGTGACAGACTAGCCCCGTCTGACTCTGGCGATGAGATCTACATGCCTCTACCTCCTACTGTCATTCCTCCACCTCCCTCTACTCCTGCTCTACCGCCACCTCCTCAGCTACTGCCACCACCACCTGCACCTACTCCCGCCTTTATACATGCTCCTGTGGCTCTACCTTCTACCGTGACTCAGTTTTTGCTACGTGTTTTAACTCGCAGGTCTCGCACGTTTCCCCCTGCTCACATGTCTTGCTTGTCATCAAGCACGCCTCAGGTATGCACTGAGCACATTGTTTCGACTGATGGCACTACTGAGTTGTCTGTGCAACAAGATTCCATACAAGATGAGTAGGTGCCCTCTCAAGAGGGGAACTCACATGTTGCAGACTTGGCGGATGATCTTGATGTGTCTATTGCTCTGTGTAGGTCAAACCGCAAGTGTGCGTCCTCTTGTAGCCCATGTTTTCTTGAGCTGGCTATCAGCATGGTTATTAATGCGGTAAGGCGGCAAGGTGTTAAGCCTGGGCACCCGGGCGCCTAAGCGTTTTCCAAAGTCTTCTGCGGCATTATCAAATCCCGTAGTCTTGTAAGTTCACAAGTAGATCTCGGTATGAAAGGCAGTCGATTTTATCAAGTCAAATGTCCATACGAATATTATATACATTACTTTGATTGCGGTGTGCCCCTTTTTAGAGTTAAGTTTGATCTTTGTGCACATTATCGTTGCCCTTTTGAATTCACCATCTTCTTTTTGTTTCTGTTTCCCATGGAAATTATATATTACTTGAATGCAAGATTATTGAGAAATTATATCGTATTTCAAAAATACGACATGTATATCACATTTTCAAAATGCGCTATGTATATTGCATTTTGTAAATGCGCAATGTATATTGCATAAGATAACTATGTAGTACGCATGAAAAATAGTCGTCTAGGCATCAAGGCGTGCCTAGGCGCACCTAGGCGGCCGCCTAGGCGCCCAGGCGTCCCAAGGCGCATGCGATTTGCTATAAAAGCAAGGCGTTCGTTCTAGGCGCACGACTTGGGGTGCCTGGGCGCCTAGGCGCACCTAGGCGTGCGCCTTAACATCTATGGCTGTCAGAGGATTTCATGAGTTTTACCTTGGTATTATCAGTCGTGGAGATACCACAGACATATCAGGAGGCTCTTCAGGACAGTCGGTGGAGGTTGGCCATGGAGGAGATGGTTGCGCCACAATCATGTGGTACACGAAGTCTTGTTTTTGCTCTAGCTGTTGCATCTGTTGTAGGATGCAATGGGTGTTTACTATGAAACAACATGCGCATGGCTTCGTGGATCGCTATAAAGTGAGACTTGTAGTACATGGGTTCACTCAGACATAAGGGGTGGACTATCAGGATACTTTCTCTCTAGTTGCCAGACTATCTACTCTACATATTCTACCTTTTGTTGTCGTGACTTGAGATTGACTCCAAAGTTGCAAAAAGCGGTATGCGGTATTCAGTCGGTAGGGTCACTGATTACTGATTAAAGGTATGCGTGAGTTTAAACGGAAATTAAACGAGTTATGCGGTTTTACATTTTTAACATATATATAATTAATAAAAAAGTATAAATAAATAAGAAATATAATCATAGATTCACAATATAGATCAAATATTGTGAAATTCACGGAATGTTTCATCCAAATTTCAAAATAGATAACATAAACAACAAGAGTTCATAGTCAAATGTCGAAATAGACAACATAAAAATCATTGATAATGGTGATCCTTTGAAGAAAATAGATCAATGCATTTAAAAGGCCGTTTAAGACCGTTTAATGCCGTTTAAACGACCGTTTAAGATCGTTTAAGCGGCCTGGCCGTTTATGGGCTGTTTTCATTAAACGATGCGGTCGGGCACCGCATGCGTTTAAACGACCGTTTAAACGCCCGTTTAGACCATTTTTTGCATCCTTGATTGACCCCTTTATCAGCTTGATGTGAAGAAATGCCTTCCTTTATGGTGATCTACAAGAGGAGGTCTATATGCAACATCCTCTAAGGTTTGCTGCTGAGGGGAGTGTCAGAAGGTTCGCAAGCTACACAAAGCTATCTATGGCCTTAAGTAGAGTCCAAGAGCATGGTTCCAGAAGCTCTCGGATTTAATAGAGAAGTAGGGTTTTTTGAGATCGATTGCCGCCACTCCTTATTTGTGCAGAGGACCCAATGAGGTACTATTTTCATTCTTATTTATATTGATGACATTATTGTTACAGGGGATGACGAGCATGGCATTCTGGGTCCCAAGGACTTCTTAGGTCAGCAGTTTGTGACCAACGACATTGAACATTTACATTACTTCCTTGGACTGGAGTTTGCTAGGAACTAGCGAGGTCTTGTGATGACCTAGAGGAAGTACGTTACAGATCTTCTTTCAGAGACATGCATGACAGATTGCAGACGTGCCACTACTCCTATTGACCCGTGCTTGAAGCTATATGATGATGATACTGCAGGGGTCGACAACAGGAGGTACAAAGAGCTTGTTGGCAAGCTATTATATATGACTATTATTAGACATGACATATACTTTGCCATGAGAAAAGTGAGTCAGTTTATGGAGCAACCCATCCAGACACATGGATGCAGTCCATATGATTATGATATACCTGAAGACTTCACCTGGTACGAGACTTCTTTTCAGCATATCTCTTTCAGTTATAACACGTGCAGATGCAGATTATGCTGGGTGTACAAAGGATAGAATGTCCACGTCAGGCTTTGCTGTGTTCATAGGGAATTTCCCTGTTTCATGGAAGAGTAAGAAGCAGATTGTGGTTGCCAGATTAAGTGTCGAGTCAGAATATAGGGTCATGACGCAGGCTAGCACAGAGATGATGTGTGTCAGATCCGTTCTTACTGACCTGACTATATAGGTGCCTCTTCCCATGCACCTTCAATGTGACAATTAGGCTGCTCTTTTCATTATCAACAACCCAATCTTTCATGAGAGGATGGAGCACATAGAGATGGACTGCCACTACACTCGTGACACGATAGTAATACAGAAGGGTCTTATTGCTACTACGCATGTTAGCTCTGGAGACTAAACAACAGATATACTTACGAAGGCCCTAGCCAGAGGATCCTATCTGAGATGTTGGAAGTTGAGTTTGATCGATATCTATGCTCTAGCTTGAGGGGGAGTGTTGAGATATTAATTATCTTTATTTTTGTTCTTTTTTCTGTATCTATTTCTTTTGTCTTCTTCTTGTAATTTGCCCAATAGGTTCTTCTCCTATATAAGAGAACCCTAGAGCCCTCATTAAGGCAATCAATTCTTTCCCTCATTAGTTTATCTATTTTCTTTTCCTCTTGTAACTTGTTTAGTTTATGTAATTTGCCGTAGGCCTCTCCTCTATATAAGAAAGTTTAGGGCTCAAGGAATAAATAAGTCTCTCATTTTTCCCAACATGGCATCACAATGTCGGTCTTAGATCAGAGTTCTTGGACTCGAAACCCTATATCTAGCCTGCACCTACAACCCCTCGCGACACCGTTGCCTTCTAGCCCTCTTGTGGCACCGCCGCCCTCTGCTCGCGGCACAACTCTTGCCGCTCCTCTCCTACCACCCCTGCGAATGGACCCTACCTGCCACTCCTCCCCTGTGGCCTGACCCCTCTTACCATCCTACGGCTATACCGACCACCCCTCCCTTTGCGGTCGGACCCCTTGACTTGCGCCTATAGCCGCCAAAGCCGTCTTCGCAACATGGACACCTTCTCTTTGATGGGGTTGGTCGCTATCCGAGTCTACACATGCAACCAACCTCCCTTATGTACGTGTAGACAAGTATTTCGTCACGTCTACGATCCTTGTCTTCTTCGACCGGCAACATGTCAGAGAACAAGATAGATATCCCCATCATGGGAGCCTTCAGAGGTCCATCGCCCATAGTTAAGATGGATGTGTTGAGTTATGAGTTGTGGGCCATGCAGTTCATTAGCCTAATGACGATGGGTAAGAAACATATTCTTACAGAGGAAGAGCTGACAGGGAAGACAATGTTTTATGCCTCATGGGATGTTGATGGCGCATATGCTCAGGTCTGGTTGTCTGGTACCTTGATACTAGATATTGCAAATGATTTCCTGCACCAGCCCACTACTAAAGCCATGTAGGAGTATTCTTGTTGCTACGTATTCACTTGCCAAGAATGAAACAAAAATTCTACAGCTTCAACATGACATCTTCACAATAAAATAGAATGGTCGACCTCTACATGCTTATTATATTGCCTTACGTGGGATGTTTGAGAAGCTTCATAGCTTCGTGCCTCTCACAACTACTCCAGAGCAATTGAGGACATACCGGAATGCTGCGATGGTTGGAGTCTTTCTAACCTCTCTTGACTCACAGTATGAGGCTGTTTCCTCCCAGATACTAGCTGATGCTACTATTC
Source organism: Ottelia alismoides (assembly GCA_037367405.1). Lineage (NCBI taxonomy): Eukaryota > Viridiplantae > Streptophyta > Magnoliopsida > Alismatales > Hydrocharitaceae > Ottelia > Ottelia alismoides. Next base: position 267,645 of record JAZKJV010001366.1, on the reverse strand, counting down.
CTCCTATGGAGGAGGCTTTCCGTAGATTGAGACGTATTAATATCTCAACTCCCACTCTAGTGCCGAATTTCTCTGCCATAGTGGCCTCTCGTGGAAGAGGCAATCCATCCCAGTTCCGTGGAGGAGGATCACGTGGTAGAGGTGGTTGTGGTCGTGGACAACCTTGTACCTATTGTCATAGATTTGGTCATTCAGAAGATACATGCTACTCCAAGCACGGTTTCCCAACGTCCGCACATATAGCAGAGCAAGTTCAACATTATGCAGCTCCATCCACATTAGATCAACATTATGATGAGCTTGTATCTTGACTTAGAGGTCTCATGCCCCCAGATAGTACCCCTTCACCTGCTTTAGAAAATAATTCGGACATTGTTGCTACTGCAGGAGCTAGTACCTCAGGTAGTGTTCATGCCTCTACTTCCTCTCATGGTTCAGATATCTCTGAATGGATCATAGACTCTGGTGCCACACACCATTTGTGTGGAGATAAAGAGCTACTCGTAGCTACAGGCATGTTTCTCCAACGAAGACTGTAGTCATAGCAGATGAGACTCATTCACCAATTACAGGACATGGGGAGATCACCTTGACGCCCTTTATGTGATTGCATAATGTGTTGCATGCTCCCGATTTCTTAATAAATTTACTGTCTATTAGATAGATTACTAGATTTAAATTGTAGAGTAATATTGGATCCGTCATCTCTTGTTTTTCAGGACATTCTTACGGATCGAGTGATTGGCTGTGGCCGTGAGCAGGGTGGGCTCTATTAACTGGTATAAACATCGTATGCTGGCCTACCTCTCATTCCTTTGGACCGGTCTCTTCTTTCCTTTGGCATCTGTGCGTCGGTCATCTTTCGCTTCAGAAGACGTCAAGTCCTTCCTCAGATTTCACCCCATTCATCATCAATTGTGAGGCTTGTCAATTATGGAAGCATCATCGGTCTGTCTTCCCTTGTAGTCTGAGTCGGAGCAATAGCTCATCTTTTGGGTTTTTCCATGTAGACATTTAGGGTCCAAGTCATGTTCCCGATCTTCAGGGACACATATTCTATTTAATTATTATGGATGATTTTGGTCGTCTATCTTGGGTTTTCTTGTTGAAGAATAATCAGAAGCTGGAAATGTAATAATAAATTTTATTAAAGAAGTGTAGAATGTTTTTTCAACCTCTGTCAAAATTGTAAGGACTGATAACACCTTGGAATTCTGTACTCATGAGCTCTCTCAATTCTTATCGTCTCATGGTATTCTTCATCAAACATCATGTACCTGTACATCTCAACATAACGGTGTTGTTGAAAGAAAAGCACTGTTATCTTCTTGATGTCACCCGTACCCTCCTGATCCAGAGCTGTGTACCACATTCTTTCTGGGGTGATGCGATTCTCACAACTTGTTATCTCATTAACGGTCTGCCCTCGTTGGTGTTGGGGGAGAAGATTCCTTTTCTCCTTGTTTTTCCTGACGAGGAGTTGTTCTCTCTTAGCCCTCTTGTTTTTGGATTTGTTGCATTTTTCATCGATTGTCTCCAAGAATTGACAAGCTCTCTCCTAGGGCTGTCAAATGTATCTTTGTTGGGTATTCAGAACTCATAAGGATTATCGTTGTTATGATCTGCTACACAAGAGATATCATGTCGGTGCAGATGTCACATTCTTTGAGTCTATCATGTATTTTTCTCCTACAGGTGACATATCGACACCTTCATACTCGGATAATGAGGTCTATATTTCACCACCATCTATACACCAACCACCCTCTCCACTACCACCTCCATCACCCCCATCAACCCCACCACTTCCTATTATTCTGGTTCCCCCACTGCTACATCACTACAGCCGATAGCCTGCTCCTGCTCATGGTCTGTCATCCATCACACCCTAGGTTTGTTCTGAAAATACTACTTGTAATGATGGGAGTAATATTGTTTCTCAGCAGGAGACACCTCAGGGGATTGATGATCAGGTTGGTAGCGGGGATATTGATGATCTTGATTTACTTATTTCTCGTAGGAAGTAGAAATGTTCTCGCACCTCATATCCGATTGCTTCTCATGTCACCCTCGAGAGTCTGATGGATGATTTCAGGAGGTTTGTTACTGCTTTATCCACCATGGCTATACCACTGACTTACCAGGAGGCATTGACAGATAGTAGGTGTCGTCTAGCTATGGAGGAGGAGATGGAAGCTCTTCAGTCTAGAGGTATTTGGAGTCTGGTCACAACCCCACTGAGGCGTCTATAGTAAGTTGCAAATGGGTATTTGCGGTGAAGCAGAATGCAGATGGCAATATTGATCGGTACAAGGCTCGCCTTGTAGCTCGTGGCTTTACTTAGAAATATGAGGTGGATTATCTTGACACATTCTCTCCAGTTGCTCGTCATTCTACCCTACTGATTTTGTTATCAATTGTTGTGATTAGAGTTTGGTCTTTATTTCAACTTAATGTCAAGAATGCCCTTTTATAATGTGATCTTCAGGAGGAAGTCTACATGCAACAACTATCGGGATATGCTGCTGAGGTGGAGTGTTCACATGTGTGTAGATTTCGTAAGGCAATATATGACCTTAACCAGAGCCCGAGAGCTTGGTTCTAGAAGCTCTCAGATTTGTTTAAGAAGCATGGTTCAGATGATCGAATGCAGATCATTCTCTTTTCATACAAATTACAAAGAACCTCTCGAGGTACGATTGCTATTATGGTGTATGTTGATGATATACTTATTATAGGAGATGACATACAAGGAATCCAGAGGGCGAAAGAATTTCTGGGTCCTGAATTTGTTACCAAGGATCTTGGAGCTCTTAGATAGTTTCTGGGACTGTAGTTTGCTAGAAATCAATAAGGGCTTGTGATGACTCAGAGGAAATATGTCACTTATTTGCTAAGTGACACATGAATGCTTGGATAGTTGGATGTTGACCTGTCACCATGCCTATGGATCCAAGCATGAAATTATATGATGATGATACCGATGAGATTGACAGGAGAAGATACATAGAGTAGGTGGGAAAGCTTCTTTATGTTATTATTACTAGACTTGATATTTCATTTGTTGTCAGTCGGGTGATCCAATTAATGGAACAACCTCGTCAGGTACATATGGATGCTATACAAATGATACTAAGGTATCTCAATCATCTCTAGGTTCATGGCTACTATTTAAAAGAGGTGGCACCATCACTATCTCAGCATGCACATATGCAGATCATGCAGGGTGCCCCAAGGATTGGAAGTCCACAACTAGATTTGCTATATTTGTTGGAGATTCACTTGTCTCGTGGAAAAGCAGAAGCAAACTGTAGTTATTAGATCTAGTGTTGAATCTGAGTATAGGACTATGGCACAAGCATGTACAGAAATGATGTGGTTCCGAGCAATAGATCTACATGTAGATGTACCTCTTCCCGTATCTCTAAAATGCGTCAATCAGACTGCCTTATTTTTTTGCTAATAATCATGCATTCCATGAAAGGATGAAGCCCATTGAGGTCGATTGCCACTATATGACATGATCCAGAATGGATTCATTTCTACTTCCCATGTTAGCTTAGGGGACCAAACAACATACATTTTTACCAAGGCCTTACTTAAAGGATCATTTCAAAACTGTTTATTCAAGCTGAGCATGATAGATATCTATGCTCCATCTTGAGGGGGAGTGTAGAGATATGTTTCTGTATTTATATGTTTCTGTTTTAGTTTATCTATTTTCTTTTCCTCGTCTGTTTTATGTAATTTGCCTATAGGTCTCTCTTGCATACAAGAGAGTTTAGGGCTTAAGGAATAAACAAGTTTCTTATTTTTCCTAACAATCATCATGGCAGGTGTTTGGCTACCAAAGCACGGAAGAGAGGGTCAATCCGTTGGTGATGTTCTGGTCAGTTTAGATGCATCGAGTATCATTTTCATGGGTGAAAGGCCGCAGTGTATTGTTTCGACTGTATAGAGATATGCGGACTTTGTGGTCTGCGTTGAGGGGGTAGTGCTTGGTTTCTCGTACGTCTATTACTTGTTATTGTCAATGACACACTATCTTGTCTTCAGTTGATGGTTTGGATATCAAATTAACTCTAGCAGTCTTGCTTAAAGAAACGTGTATAGTCGAAAACTTTGAAGGATCTTTTCCACATCGTTCATCTAAATTTTTATCCAAACAAATCATTTTAATTTATGGAATTCAAATCCTCTTGAAACTTTCTCCTTATTCTTTCCTCCGTGTCAACTTCTTGTGCTTATGCACAATATTTAGAATATCTACTATTAAAATCAATTTTCTCACAACAATTTGAGATTAAGTATTGACACCTCTGTCACATTTTTCTTTTTTAGCTTAATGCACTACATGTCAGTTCCATTCTGAAACATTCTTTCCCGAGCTTAGCCACACCAGTCCTTCTGTGAATTTTTCTTAAAGCAAGTCTTTTTATATCCCTAGTTTTTTTCTCTACACAGCTTTTGGTTGCAAAGCATAAAATACCAATCTTCTTTACAATCATTGTTGCACTACGTTTGTCAGGGGGTGTAGTGAAATTTCATATTGTAATCAAAATTTCCTTTGGACATGCTTTCTTGCCCCCCTCCCCCAGGTGATCCTGCCAGAAGTCATATGCTTGTCTCAAAGATTAATCCATGCATGTGCAAGTATGAACTAATTCGGTATGAACTATTTAGTTATAGTTTCTTTGATGACATTGACTACTCGAAATAACTGTAGTAATTCTAGAACTAATATGTGCAACAAACCCCAACTTTTTGAAGTGATGCGTTTATTTGTTAAAAGGACAATGCGGGCCTTGCACGCTTCTCGGATGATACATGATAACTCGACGGATCGCACAGCTTTATTGCTAGCGATACCATTCAAACTTCTACCCTATCAACTTTTGATGGTATGATAGGGGCCTACCACGGTGGTGGCGGGAGGTAGAGAATTATGGTTCGATTCTGGAGAGGGAGCTTGAGAAATGGCTGCCACATCCAAGGAAGGCTACATGCACGCAAATTACCGAATCCTTACACGTGGACATAATGACAATAAATAACAATTCCAGGCTCTTTGAGTTTGTTGATTAGAATGAGCACAATCTAAATCCCTTTATGAGAATCCATTAGAGGGTGACTCTGGCGTCAACACTCAACAGCCATAATAATTCCAGCTCCATGCTAAAATGTTAAAAATACTTAGAACTAGAAACAAACATAGGACCTCAGGTTAGGGTTTTTTTTTGTTTTCATTTTTTCATTATATGTATTTTATTATGTGATCATAGCATGCCATTCTTGATAGCTTATATTGTTATGTTGTTATATTGCTATGCTAGATGTTTACATCTTGTTTACATCTTGTTATATTGTTATATTTTTTCATTATGTTGTATGCTAGATGTTTACATCTTGTTATATTGTTATATTGCTAAACATGTCCAATTATATTTTTGTTAGGTTGTATGAAATTTTAATTATGTTGTATGTTTGATGTTTAGGGTTTGTTCTAGTATTATGTTGTATGCAAATATTTGTGTTGTATGCAAATATTTAGGTTGTATGCAAACAAATTATGATTATGTTGTTGCTTAGTGGTTATTGTATTGTATAATGTGTATCATGCCACTGAATTTTTTTATATTATAATTCATCATTTTTTTATTATGTAGATGGCTACACCACCAACGAACGTTCGCCATCCCCTCCCCACCGCATGCGATTTTAGGGCAAAATAGGATTGATCGAAGGTAGTTGGGTTGCTCCAGCATGAAGCTCTGCATGAAGCTCCAAATGTCGTGCTTTGAAGGACATGGTTATTCTCGGTCGGTGGAGGCATAGGGTGTAGTTGCCTTGATGCGACTTGGGATGCTGAAGGATGATGCTTAAAATTGCAGTTGCTTTAGATCCGAAGGTGGAGCTCGCTCTATTGATGCTCAAAATTATGCCCGGATGCGATTCGAGATGCTGAAGGAGGATGCTTTGTTGCTTTTTCATATCTAATGGGAAGTGTTCAAGAGGATCATGGAGACCAGAGCGGCGGCACTATCTCCCAATATCTTCTTCGATGGAGGGACCTATCATCTGGTAGAGACCTGATATTGGGATAACTACTGTTGTGGAGGCGAAGGAGAAACGACTGCGGAGGGGGTGACGCCCATTGAGAATTTGGGAACGAAGGAGGGTGACGTGCTAGGCACATGACCTGGGTGGCAGCTGGATAGAGAAAGTGGGGCTGCCACGTGTCACCCCCATAGTTTTAAAAAGTGGCGCCTCGAGGCGAGGCACGTCAAAATCGCCCCGAGGCACACACCTCAGGTCCATGGGTCGGGGCGTACACCTTGATCTAGCTTGAGGCTTTCGAGGCGAGGCCGAGGCGTAAGCCTCGAGCTGGAGGCTTTTTTTACTTTTTGATTATTTGCTTTGCGCTCGACCCTATTTTTACCTAAGCATTATTTTTTTAATATTTGTGCATTATGTTTTCATGTTAAACCTTGCATAGTTGCATATTTCTATATATAGATCCATGAAAAAAAAGAAATTATTGTCTGAAATGAAAGATCATGATTTTATATACATAATGTTCAACGTCCATACATCTACACATACTAGTTCTATTGCACATTGATTTGAGTTTGAATTGTAATAAATATTTTATATTAGTTCGAGTTTGCAACTTAATGTTGTTATTTGGTTGTATGAGTTGTAAATCTTAGAATTGTTATCACATGTATGAAGAAGCAACGTTGAAAAATAAAACATGAAGTAAAATGATTATTACATTTTATTGTGAATAACAAAATAGAACCCACTTAATGGTAGTACAGTGTGTCTACCACTTAATGGTCTAGTGGTAGTACAGTGTGTCTACCACACAAAAGACCAGGGTTCAAATCCCACTCTTGCAGGGGTTGCGTTAAGTAGTCGACGACCGGCGTAAAAAATAGTCGAATCTTTCAACATGGATTTGAACAAGAATCCATGTAGCCAACCCTTCTTATAGTGGTAGAAGGCTTAGTACACATTGTGAATAACAAAATAGAATTGGAATCGTTAGTAAAAAAATCGCCCGTCTTGTTGGGTATGATATGGCAGGAGGGGATGCGTATGATAGTTCTCCAACCGTCCAACAAGACAAATGTTTGGGATTCAAGGCATATTATTTTTTTGTTTACTTTAAACACTAAAAAATGGTTTCTATTGTACTTTAATATTAAGTATAGACCTTAGTTCAATACTTATATAAAAACATTAAAGTTGGAGTTAGAACTTTATATTCCGTATAATATTGGCTTACTATTAGTTTTTTTGAACTTCAATGCCTTCATCACTTATGTATTGTATCTTTTAATAGTTTTAAATTATTCTTAAATGTGTTTTTGGCAAAGCTTAATGATATTATATACTTTTTTCAATGTATTTTGCTTTAATTTTAATTTTTTTTCCAAAAATTGAGGCTTACGCCTCGACCACCTCGAGGCTTACGCCTCGCCTTATTTTTAGAGAAAACGCCTTGAACCGCCTCGCGTTTTTTTAAACCTTGGTCACCCCCAAAAAAATTTCAAAATTTAAAATGAAAGTAAAATAGAAAATAAATAAGAGACCTCGGATCGAAAAATTTCCTTCACGAAAGTTGTTCGTATATATGAGATCTACAACTTTCATGAAGAAATCGAGAGCAAAAGAGGTCATCTGTACAAAGTGGTATTTTTGGTGGTTTTCCATGTGTATAGAAAACCGATTTTTGGAGTTTTGTATTTATTAGTGATTTTAAAGAGGATAAAAATTCTAGAAAAAATACAATAAAATAAAAGACACTTAATTACACATTAATCTATTTTTTGGATTTTTAATAAATAAGAAAAATAGGAAAATAAAATATGGAGTACGAAACATGCAAATTTTGTACAGACTCACATTGGTCACTCGAACACAATTGGTTTCTTTGATTTCAATTTTGATTTGGATTTGGATTTTTATGCCACTTGATAAAACTTTCTTCAAAGAACACAAATGAAAAAGAAATAACATAAAATTGGTTAATTATGTACATAAAACTCAGGTTAAAAATTACAAAAAGATAAAATGCGCAAAAAAGATTCAAAATCTAACTTTCACATATAAGCCTTGAATTTTATGAAATTGATCTTCTTTTGAAGATATTTGAAAATGGAGTACTTTAACAATGAGTAGACCAAAATCGGATACTGTATGAGGAAGATATGAGCATTTTAGTCTGTCTTATGTGGAATTAGGTTTCTAGTTTAAGTTAGCAATTTTTTGTATTTTTCTTTTGTTCTTGTTAGTAATATCTACATAATAGAAGTGGTTTTATGTCAATCGGAGTAAGGATGAATCGATTAAAAATAGGGAAATTTAGCCGCTTTTTAGGTCAATTTACACTTGGATTTTAGGCTCCTTATTTTATGCAATTATGCATGATGAAATGATATATGTATGAATGCTAACGATGCTATATTGTTGGTTAAATACATATGGATTTTGGGGAACAGAGCATAATTGACCAATTTTAGCATGTTGAATCCGATATTCATCAATTATATCCATCTTTCTTTTTTTGGCATGTGTGCGGACTCGTGTACGTCTACCTTTTTTGGGTAGTTTATTTTTTTGAGAAACGGTGGGATGGGCCACCTTTAGAGGACCATCCAAAAAATATATTAATAATAAATTAGAGAATTACACCCGCCAGGATTGCAGGAGGGCTCCGGCATGCCCAAATACATTTTCGGAATAGACTCTCGACCCTTCTTTTGGGTATTTTATTTGTATAGTACTTTCTTTTCCACAATTTATTATTTATTAGCTAATGATTTATTCTAATCCCCAGTATTCTCTCCCTTGTCTCATCACAGTAACTGGATGCCTTTGTAACTAAAGTCAATGATCAAGCTCCCCCCTCGTTTCATTATAGAATTTTACCTGATTCTTTTTTTTTAAAATAGTTTTGAAGCTTTATCTTCTGATGAGGTTTCTTCTAGTAATTCTAATCTGGAACATTTCTCTATGTTGCAAACTCTTATTTAATTAGCTAGTCATTTTGCTGGGAATGCAAAATTAATCGCACATTTTGGCACTTCTCTGATGTTTATCTGTATTTCGGTGACAGAGGTTACCTTTGAAGTTCTTCCCAGACTCAGCAAGATCAGTTTCGATAGTGGAGTTCTGGACGAGCTCTTGTTTCTGGACATGCCACATGAATGCAGATTAGCCTCAGGAATCATGCTACTGGAATACGCAAAGGCTACCCAAGAAAGCGTCTACGAACAGTTTCGTGTTGTTCACGAGGGACAGCTGCGCATTATTTTTACGCAGGATCTGAAGGCAAGCTCATCTTGTTTTTTGGGCATAGAATTTGGGAGTATTGGCTATTTCATTTCTTGTTTGTAAGTTGATTGAATATTAATGGTGCCATATACTCCAGATATTGTCTTGGGAATTTTGCGTGCGTCACCATGAAGAGCTCCTTCCACGAAGACTGGTTGCTCCTCAGGTAGGATTTATACAATGCAAGTGCATGATGGTCTTATTGCTGATAATTTTTTTATTTAGTTTTGAATATAAACATATGTTTTTATTATGCATGTATGCGATTAAAATATTTTTTTCAAACAATCTTTTTACTGATGGACTATACCCTAAGGATGCGTTTGGTACGCGGGTTAGGGCGGGTTAAACTAGTAGAGGGTAACCCGTTTTTGTATTTTGGTGTTTGGATAGAGGGTTAAACTGGGGGTGGGTTAGAAGTGGGTTTGTTGTGATATGATTGTAGTGAAGTTTGAAAAAGCGAGTAGTTATTGTGATGCGATTGTATTGAAGTTTGGAAAAGTGAGTAAAAGTGGAGTAGTTTATAATTTTTATGTGACATGATGGTATAATATATTATTTTTTTATGGAATTGACGATGGAAAATTGATTTATTTATTTCTTTGAAATAGAGAAATGTGAGACTCACATTAGAGAGAGAGGGAGTGGGTTAGGGGGGATAAACTTCCGTTTGGGGAGTTTACCCTCACAACCGAACGGCCCCTAAGTAAACTAGTCATGTTCTGTCATACTTATCATTATGCGGAGGCTGTTTTTTATGGAAAATGAGTCGAGATGGATGGTACTCTAAGATAACTATGTTGTTGATTTATCAAGCATCATGTTTTTATGATTATTCCTTAACTTTAATTGTGTAAATTCTTTTGGTTTTTCCCATTGTTGTGTAATTTTGAGAATTCGTTCAGATACCAAACCAAAAATATTTATAGTACCGTCTTGTTTGATGCACACTAGGATTTGGTTGGTTACAACTCGTGCTGCAATTTCAGACTGATTCTGGGAACTCTTGAGGAGCCTTAGTCTAGTCTCTGCCCTACAACATGGAATGTGCACACCTAATGGTCCTTAGGCCAGTGGTCTTCATTGGTCTGTAAAATGTTTGAAACCGGCTACTTTGTAGGACATGTAATTCTAACTTATCTTTTTCTTCATTTCATCTAATAAGTGAACAAGGACTTTTGTAGGATTCAAGTTCTCAATAGTCATTAGTCAGTATTGTGGGATTCTGGTACAGGAGAGCCCATTGTATCAGTTGATGTCAAGTACCAAATTTGACATGGCGGAATATGTCATTGATATAATTGCTTCTGCACTGCATTTATTTTAAACTTCATTGGCCTTAAAGGTGGCCCGACCAAATGATAGATGACATGCCATCTGATATGTGGGTTGGAATCAACACATTTCTATTTGCAATCAACCTCAACATTGTTGTAGTTGGTGTAAGTTATTTGCCATCTGATCAGTGATATGTGATTATGGATGAGTTGACTAGTCATATTCATTATAAGATATCTTGGTGTATGTTGTTTGCTAGATGTATGTGATTATGGATGAGTTGACTAGTCATATTCATTTGCAATGGAGGTCGGATGATGCACCTGTTAGGAGATGCGAGTTTTGGGATTTTGAGCAGGCTAAAAGAGGGCGAGGAAAGTTCAAGAGGTGTTGGAATGAGACTATTCGAAGGGATCTTAGTTTTTTGGATATAAACTCAAGAGTGACCTAAGATAGATCTGAATGAAGGCAAGGAATCCATGTAGTCAACCCTACCTAATGTGGGAAAAGCTTTGTTGTTGTATTTAGGGCATGTGATATCCATCTTGGTGCTACCGTAAGCGGTAGAATATACGCTCTATGGATTAACTCTCCAGATTACAGAGAGGAAAAGTACCGGTAGCACCTAAGAAAAATCTGAAGCAACGATCCTGGATCAGTATTCGCTTCCTACGAAGTAGTAATCGGAAAACACAGATCCTGCTCTGTAGCTTCAGATCCCAAATGAGTTTACAGTCATGGACAATGATGGCATCGATCCCAAATGAGTTTGCAGTCAAGGACAATGATGACATCAACTGAGGCTGGGGGTTTATCAATGGACTTGTATGCACGTCTGACAAAATTAGTTCAATCGAGGTCAAGCGCCCCCCCTTCCCTGGCTTTTGAGTTTTGACTAGTTTTGACTGGTTTATATCTTTAAAGCAATAATCAATTGGTTTGATCTTTTTCCCTGTGATTTTTGGTTTAATCGGTTGAACCGGTTGGTTCTGTTCAGTTTTAAAACCCATGCCATACCGATGTCTTGAGATCAGCATGACAAGGAGAGAGCAGCCCTGCAACTTGCATTAGACCCTCCACTTTGTTGGCAGCACATGATCACCCGCCAAAGACTTTTACAATTGAACCACTGCCCTCACAGCAAAAATCATCCCGACCTCGCGTCACACCCTACGAGAACAATCTGGAACCACATCTTTATCAGAAGGACCACCAAACCGCGCTCTCCTCCTCGTCGGCGACTATCTCAAATATGCCCATCCCTGCCATGACTCCCACGAAGCAGTTCCCTCCCCTCTTTGCCATGAGAGGCACACCCCCTAAAGCCCCATGCTCTCCCACAGAAATGATTACCACCCTCCGCGACACTGCCAGTGCCCACCCCCTTGCACAGTAAACAAGTGACTTGGTTGCAGCGCACCCATGTGATATGACCCATTCCTTCACATTCACCGCAGATGGCACTGCCTTGAAGGTCAATCCAAACCTCCCCAAGCTCAACACCGCACCATCAACGAGATCTTCCCCTCCCATTCAGCTCATTCTCTAACATTACCCATCTCTCTGTCCTGGTTTTTGATTGGATAAATCACATTTGCCCTCGAAAAGATTTCCTGGTGATTAAATGGAAATAATTTTTGCATCTAATTGTCAACTGGGTATTTGGTTGGCTGTTTTTTTTGTTTCGAAGGTATTCTTGTTTCAACAGATCTCTCTGTTTACTTGCATATATAAAGTTTGACTGGTTTAAATGTGCTTTGGGATTTTTTGGCCCCTAGCATCATGGGATGGTCCCTCAATGGTGCATAAAAGTAGCAAATATGACTAGCTTGAGTTTTCAATGGAACTTGCCCAAATATTTTATATTTATGGTACATCTTAGAAGGGATGCTAGCAATGCTGATGATGAAGGTAGTTGGGGTGAATAGATATGACAATGTTTGAACGTGCAACTAGTTTACTTGATTGCTATAGACCAGAGCTCTTTGGAATTTTGTTTAAATATTTATTGGTAGTTATTTTTCTTTCAAACATTTATGGTTAGTGATCAAGTTGCTAATCACGTGGTTTTTAGGAGGAACAGTTTTCATAATGCTGGAAATATTTACTTCCCCCCCTACTATTTAGCACCATTCTTTTTCAACAGGTGAACCAGCTGGTTCAAGTGGCACAGAAGTATCAAAATGCTGTATCTGAAAGTGGATCTTCTGGAGTTCCACCACAGGATTTGCAGAATAACTGCAATTTGTAAGTAAGCTGGAATTGTTTTTGTTCTGCTATGTTTTTTCCCGACAATAAATATAGAACCCACTATACTTCTTTTTGACATTATTGGTCTTACATACAGTTACTTGTGCTCATGTGCTGAGACCACATCTATTTGACAGAATATATCGGGAAATTGTGGAAATGTATGGAACATAGAACAATTGATTTTTAACCTGAAGTATTATAGAAAACTGCCAATTTATAATACTGTATAATATCAAAGTACCTCTTATAAACTTTACATCCTTTTTTGGCTCAAAAAAACTTTACGTTCTTTTGAAAACAACTTTTCATTGTTTGCTGTAGGCATGTGTTGGTGATCAATGTCTTGATATTGCTTGGAGTTTTATCTTGTAGATATTTTGGCCTCATTAAAAATTAAAAGTAACGTGAGTTTAAGTTTTGCTGCATGGAGATTTTTTGAAAATAACATTTCAGTGTGGAGAGATCTAACGTGGGAGATGGATTAATATGGACGGTACACATGAAACATGTTCAGACTAGTGGGCATGCTGACCATTGTTTGAAAATATTAACCCTTCCAATAAGTTGCAATCCAGCCTTATGTGTCCAGCTTGACTTCAATGAATTTCTTCGGCACTTGAGGTTTGATGACATATTATCAGATCCTACGGACAACTCAAGAGAAACTCGATTGTTATAAACTTGGCTTAAACTTGACTTGAACTTGATCAAGTTCCATATTTTTGGCTCGACAAAGCTCGATCCTTTCTTATCTGACTTTTTCTTTCTCTGTCTCCCTTTCCTTACGTCTCTTCTGTTTATTTACCTCCTTTTCTTTAGCTGTGTGGTTCCCTTTCCTTTCCGTACATCTATTCCGTTTCTTCTCCTCCCTTTGTAGCTCTGATTTCTTCATCCCTGACCACCATCTCTTTTCTTTCCCTTTGCTATTACTGCTCCTTCCCTTCGCCATTGTAGCTGCTAGCAGTCTTGGCACCCCATCTCTAAGTTTTCTGTTGCACAGTCAGGCCATCACTATCATTGCCAGGGGACCTAATTCCCACCTTCTCTCATTTGCCGTACCAACCACCAACTGTCCTGTGTTGCCTTTTAACCTCCAATATTACCACTTGCCATTGGTACCACCTTCAGCCATATCCTTTAGTGTTACCATTTCCTTCATGTTCAAGATCTACCACATGTCTATTGCCACCAGCATATAGACTCCATGTTGATCTCATTATCGGCATTGGCCGGACCTTCTCTGAGATGCTCAATGCCACAGATGCTGTTGTCATTCATTCTCTCGAGTTCTTGTTCATCAATTAGTTCAGTGTTTAGGAAGCTCCTGCATGAAGCACATTTGCAGCTACATATGCTTGTGTTATTATTTTTTAAATGCCTACATTTGTGGGCCTAACCACATTCTCGTAGCCACATAATTTGTCCACAACCATGTATTAGGTCGCATAGGCCACATATTCTGTAATTTAGATAAAGCTGATATATACTTAAACATCTATTTTTATTGATTGTTTTAATAATGGGTATTGAGGAGAATAATTCTTACATATATTATGTGTTTATATGATTTTATTATCAAACTTCTTCTTAAAAGTAGGATTTTACCTTAACTTTTATTCTTGATCTTGAATTTTTTTATTCATAAAATGAACAATTAGTAATCAGTAATCTATTATTTTAAATTTATAAAATAATATAAAAAATGAACAAAATCACATATTCCTTTGCATATAGCTTAGTCAGTTTGCTGTGACCTCCCGAATGAATATTTTTTGAGACCAACCTCCTGGACGAATGCGTTTTCTGCATTCTGATCCTTATCCATTTGGGCCTCTTTTGTAATATTTTGTGCGTAATATTTTATTCAACATTTGCATTGAGTTGATTTGCATTATATATGCACGATGGAGGATCACACACCTGCTCACAATTACAGAGTACTCAAATTTTGCACATATCAAACACCATCAAGAAGCTTATTTTTAAAAGAATGATTTGGTCAGGGGAGAACACTTATTGTGGGGGGCACTCATACTTTGGTTGTTGATTTGGTAGTTGGGACATTTTTTGAGAGGGTAAAGAGCAAGGAGGAGTGGGTGAAGGGTTGGAACTGATGAAATGTGAAGCTAACCAATTCTGTCTCATCTTTTAGCATAATGCCATATGTAAGTAGCATGTTGCACAGCATACCGACATTACATCTTGGGTGCGATTTAGTGAGGATGATTAGAAGATGTCTTTTTTTTGAGTCAAAAGGAGGGTGGGGGTACACATAAGTGTCCACCCTAAAATTTTATCAAGTAATTAAGAAGGCATTATACTTAGTATATGATCATTATAAGATCTATTTTGCAGTAATTAGGTGTCCGTCCCAGTATAAGATCTATTTTGCAACAAGATGGGGAAATTTATGCAGATGGTACTCGTGCAATAAATGCAGGTTGGCTAAAGTGGACAAGAGCTTCTACTATTCTTTGTGATAATAGAATCCCGTTGAAAGTCAAAGGAAAGTATTACCAAGCAACCATGAGACCTGCTATGCTCTATAGATCGGAGTGTTTTTGTGAACCATAAACATGTGCAGAGACTGATAGTAGCAAAAATGAAAATGCTAAGGTGGGTGTGTGGTCATACAGGAAAAGATCGGATTCAGAATGATGTGATCAGAAGGAAAGTTGATGTAGTTCTGATAGATGATAATATGAGAGAAAATCACTTAAGATGATTTGGTCATTTGCAAAGGAAGTAAGTTGATGCACCGGTTAAAAGATGCGAGATTTGGGATGTTGAGCCGATTAAGAAAGGGTGATGAAAGCTCAAGATGTGTTGAGACTATTCGAAGAGATCTTAGTAACTTAGTTATTTGGATTTAAGTCTGAGAATGACCCAAATAGATTTGAATGGAGGAAGAAAATCCATGTAGCTTCCCCTACTTGTGGGAAAAGGCTTTATTGTTATTGTTAATTAAGAAAAGCATTATATAACTCAAAACTCGAGGAGAGTCTTAAGATAAAGAATGATGTCATCTAAAAAAAATTCACAAACCCAACAAAGACACTCAAACCTCGGACCATATCACCACTTATCCACACAAGGATAAAACCTCCCTCACTAGTCTTTAATCTGAGTTCAAAGAGAACATGTATCTCAATATGTTTAAGGTTTGACCAAACATGGTTTCTCTTCACTCAGAACATCATATACTCCATGTATCATCCACTCGTCATCGAATTTGCATAACTTTACGTCAATGGTCACCCAAACCTCGACGGTTCCTCACATTTACCGTCGTCTAGAAACCAATCTGCTCCCATTGATTGGTACCAACCCCACCTTCCATAATGGCCATGCGAAGGAGACTTTTCTTATTCACATCTTCCTCTTGCAGTTGCTGACCAATGACCACCCCCAGACTCCTTCGTTTTTATTTGCATCTCCCGCGTACTCCCAAAAGGGATAAAATATAATGAATTTTTATCATTTGTGCCCTTTGAGATATTGCAATATTAGTTATGCCCTTCCTTTTTTGGAATATCACTTGTGTCCCCGACTTCTTTTACATTTATCATGTGTGCCCCTCGGATTAGTTGCTGTCTATCTGCATCTCAAAAGGACGTTAACTTTGGAACATATTGGTAATTAGAAAAAACCCAAGGGTATTCATGCTCCTCACCACCTCCTCCCACCTCCATCGCCTCACCCTCTAGTTGCCTTCCTCCTTCGCCTCCCCTCTCCACCCCTTTCTCTGACCTCTACCGGCCACCTGTAAGAACCTCCACCATTCTCCCTCCCACCTCCACCTCCACCATTCTTAGCGTGACATCGACCATTTGAATTCATATATTCCAAAAAAATGTAGATTCGATTGACTTATTTTCCGTCATATGAATTTTCATTTTTAATCAGAACATGAGTTGGTTTCAAGTGGTTTTGATTGAATAAAAGGTCTGATGTAGGGATTTGGGGGATTTAATATGTGTTGCTTTGTAGAATAAGCTGGTAAAGAAAAGGAGGGTTTTTGAGATCACTAGAACTAGATGGTGGAATCTTCAATTGAAGCAATCAAACTTCACAGAGAAGGTTTTAGAAGACTTATCTCGTGATTGTAACGAAAGTGCAAACGAGACACGGGATGTGGTAGCATGTTGTATCCTAAGGGTAGCCAAAGAGATGTTGGACGAGTCCAAGGGAGGAGCTTCGGGCCAAAAAGGGGTTTGGTGGAGTGGAGGGATGCAAGA
Organism: Ottelia alismoides; assembly: GCA_037367405.1. Classification (NCBI taxonomy): domain Eukaryota; kingdom Viridiplantae; phylum Streptophyta; class Magnoliopsida; order Alismatales; family Hydrocharitaceae; genus Ottelia; species Ottelia alismoides. Next base: position 250,534 of record JAZKJV010001366.1, on the reverse strand, counting down.
GAAGCTCAAAATTAAAAGAGCACGCTTTTAAGTTATGTCTAAGGATATAACAAAGGAATCTGTCATAAACTGCAAAATAACGAAGAAGGAAGCAAAGAAGGTTGTAAGCAAGCTAAATCAAAAGCTTATGAAGTTTTGTACAAAAATCTCGACTCTAAGGAGGGTAAGAAGGACATATTCAGGTTGACCAAAGCAAGAGAAAGAAAAGAACCAAAGACATTTCTCAAGCGAGACGCACTAAGGATGAGGAAGGTTATGCGCTTGTTACTGAGAAGGATATAGAGATTAGATGGAAATTGTATTTCCATAAGCTTTTCACTGGGAAAGGAAACAGAGAGTTCAATTTGAGAGATCTAGTTAGTAGTGAAAGTTACTTGAATCATGCAAGCTGTAGACACATACAAAGGTAGGAAGTAGAGAAGGCTTCGAAGGTTATGAGACCTGAAAAAGATGTAGGACCCGATGATATTCCTATAGAAGTTTGGAGAGTTTTATGTAAGCATGATTTTGGCTTACAAATTTATTCATTGTTATTTGACGAAGCAAGTTGATGCTTGAAGATTGGAGGAGAAGCATCATGACGCCTCTTTATAAGAGTAAAGGAGACATTCAAAATTGTTTAAATTGTAGAGGTATCAAGCTGATGAGTCACATTATGAAAATTTGAGAACGAGTGATCGAAAGAAGATTGAGGCAAATTTCCAAAGTAAAAGAAAATCCATTCGGATTCATTCTGGGTCGCTCAACTATTGCAACCATCTACTTACTGAGAACGATGGAGATTTATAGAGCTAAAAGGAAGAACCTCCATAAAGTTTTTATTGATTTGGAGAAGGCTTATGATTCTATCCTGTGGAAGATATTGTGGAGAGTTTTAGAGAAGAAACAAGTACTTGTCCTATGCATTGGCCCCACAAAAGATATGTATGATAGGACTTCATCTTGTGTATGGACACATGCTTGGAAGATTGACTGTTTTGACATCGACATTGCTCTGCATCAAGGTTCAACTTTGAGTCCATTTCTTTTTACTTCGATTATGGCGGATTGACAAGACACATTCATGATGAGATACCTTGGTGTATGTTATTCACTGATGATATTGTGTTGATTGTAATACTAAAGATGGAGACTAAAGATGGATACATGTAAACGAGAAGCTTGAGGTCTGGAGACTTGCATTGGAAACTAACGAATTTCGTATCAGTAGGGCTAAGATTGAATATGTAGGGCTAAGATTGAATATATGGAGTGCACTTTTGGTGGAAGCAATGGTGAAGGAATCAGAGTGAAGACTGCTGACGATAACATTCAATGGAGAGATTCTTTTAGATACTTGGGATCTATTTTGCAACTTAATGGGGAAATTGATGGAGATGTTAGTAATAGAATAAATGCAGGTTGGCTAACATCATGGTTTGAACAAACCATGGTTAATTCAACTTTTTGACGACCATTCTGATGGAAGGGTAGATATGATAACAGGACAAGAAGGCACAAGTTATATTCCAAAAAAGGGAGGGGTATAACTGATATTGCAATATCTGAGAGGGGCACACGTGATAAAAACCCTAGAATAATTGGTGGATTTCTAATTTCTCTTTCTGTAACTCTTTCTATAGTCACCGTCAACAGAACATCCGGCATTCCCCGAGGTCAAACCAGCATGAGCGGAGCCCTCATTTCCGACCTTGGCTCCACTGCCATGGAATCAAGGAAGAATTCCTTCTCAATCACCTCAATTTCCAGATCATCACCAACAGAGGAGAAGCCAGACAGAAGCACACAGGAAAAAACACCAACCACTGCAGAGGGAGAACCCACCTTGGACCTCGGTTCCACTTGAAGATATCTTGGGCCTAACACACTATCAATAAAGGACATTCTTTTTAAAATACCAGGGATTATGGAATCCAATTTATAATTTGATTGTGATTTGACCAATTGATTTCTGGTTTAATTACCTGAAGAGGTGACATGGTATATGCTATTTATATCATTGTATACCATCTGTTCATAAGTTCTAAATATCTGAGAATGGAGTGATAAAATCACTACTACAAAATTAATGCTGTTTTTTTGAATTTTGTCAGTATATTGTTTTGTTGTTAAATATATGATGATGATTATTATTCATTGGGAAATGATTTTAAATACTTGAAATTAGCAACAAAGTTGTATCTGTTGCTATATCATTGACAACGGTCCATATAAGTTATACCAGTGCTTATCTATTGCAATTATCTAAATTTGTACTAATAGTCCTTAATATTTGAATGAAGATAACATATATTACATTTGGGACAATGTAGCTTTAACTCTGTAGGATCCCATGAGGGACATGATTTTTGTTTTCTCTTGTGCAAGGGCTTCGAAGGATTAATTCATAAATATAGAGGATAAATGTATGCCTAGATAGAAATTTAAGCCAGCATAGTAAGTCTATCTATTGTGGGACAACAGGTCATATTTTTATTACATTTCAAGTCGTTATGATTTGGACAATAGAGGTATGACTTGACAAGAGCTGACGAGCATTCATTCTACTCAAATTCTGGAAAGTAGATATCAATCTTTTATCACGTGGATTCAAAATAGGCATCCATCTCATGTAGGCTCCCTTGTATACTTTTTTGGTAGAATATCATAAGCCTTCTCAAAACTAGAGATATTTTTTTTATTTTGATTAGATATATATAATGCATCAAGAGGTGTATGGCCTCAATTATAGTCTTACCGTGCATGAAACTAAACAAACTCGTAGGGTGTGACTAACCTCAAGATCACCCTCTCCTTGAAAAAACCAGACTAAACCAATTCGATAAACTAAACAATTTTTGAAATTCTTGTGATCTCAACCTCCTAATTATTCTCTCCAACTTCATTGTATAACTCAACAATTTGATGTCCTTATAATTTGCACTAGTTTTGTATGTTATCATTTTTCTTGTACTAAGGTACCCCAATACTTTTCATCCAATCCTAGGTATATTCTTACTGACATCTTCTAATTCCCAACATTTACAAGATTGTCATCCGGTTTGCTACCGATCTTACTGCTTTACTGAACTCCATATTTAAGGCTTTCATGAGCTCAGCCTTCTGAATTATTTGGTATCAAGAAACACCATCCTCAAAATAAGGCATGCAATATTATTTCTTTCACCTTGACCATATGTTTTCTCTTGCAACAACCATGTCTCATTGTCCTTGTTACTTGCACAAGTTTATTGGTCTTTAACCTTAGCCAGTTTGAAAATATTTCTTATATTTTTTTCTTGTACCCTTTTCTTTGTAAATCTACATCATCGATACCCATAAGCTTCTGCTTTTGTTTAGCTAAATGCCTTCTTTGCTTCTCCCTTTCTTCAGCTAAATGCCTTCTTTGCTTCTCCCTTTCTTCCCTTCTATTTTGTTAAGTTTTAATCTGCATCATTTATCGGAGAAGGCTTGAAACTCTTCCTGTCCACTTTGAGTGCCTCTTGTGCTCCTTCGCCCCGACACTGAGTTTTCATCGTATAACTCGACAATTTGATATCTTTATATTTACACTAGTTTTGTATGTCATCATTTTTCTTGTACTAGACTACTAGGGTACCCCATTCCTTTTCATCCAATCCTCGGTATATTACTGACATCTTCTAATTCCTACCTTTTACAAAATTGTCTTCCGGTTTCCTACTGCTCCTACTCTGTTGTCAACCTAAGGAATTCATTAGCTCACCCTTCTGAATCATTTGATAGTATGGTTCTTGTCAAAACCAGAGTCCGAGCTCTCTGAAGGAGGTCATGTCTACCGACACCGTCTTTAAAATAATGCATGTAATAATATTTCTTTCACCTTGACCTCATGTTTTCTCTTGCAACAACAAGGTCTCCTCGTCCTTGTAGTTACTTGCACATGTTTATTGGTTCTTCATTTTTAGCTTTAGCCAGCTTGATAATATTTCTTATATATATTTTTATACCTTTTTCTTGCTAGTTGCTAGTTAAACACTAACTAGGAAGGCCCCCTTGCTAGTTATTCTCATCTCCTTCCGTTAAGGTAGTCAATTTCTAACTTGGTTGAATCAGTCTCAAAAGTGATTGTATGTTGTCTTATTTCTTGACGAAAGTATTTGCTTTGACATCATCATAGTCTACCTCATAATTCAATAAACTGTCCTTCATTCTGTCTTCTTGGGCCCATTCATATACAATTAAAAACTCTCCAACATATATTTCTCTATCTCTAGTTAAAGCTTCATCCAAACAAATTATTTCTCTTTCTAGGATTTCTTAAAAAATCTTGTCCAGCTGCCTCTAGAAATTCCTTTTTATTCATTCATCCAGGATAACTTTGGGCTTATGAGCAAACGACGTTTCTCAAAATTAATTTCACCATCTTGCTAATTCTACCTCCAAATTTCTTTAATTTTGGCAGGTCCTTCCTATGTCTTCATGTTTGATAGTTCCAACCCATTCGGAGATTTCACCTTTCCTGAATGCCATAACTTAAATCTAGTCCTTTCGATCTCTTCAGCCTTTCTCCATACTATTTTCTTTGTAATCATCGTGTCCACCATCCCCGTTGGCTTGTTGTTCATAGTATCAGCATACCGTCTGTGCACAACTTGTTATCATGAATTTGCTTTTTCCTCCATATTTATTTACCAAGATATGGACAAATTTGACTAGCAAAACCTAGATGTGAAGATCCTTGTCTTATTTGACCTACACCTAGGCAGTGATATAGAGGGTCTAGTTTCTTCACTTGCATATGGTTACAAAATTGCACTACACTTGGGCGATGATTAAACGGTCCTTGATATATAGCATGCTGCTAGGCAGGGATGCCCTGAAAAGTTCTTCATGCATGCATTACTCCATGTTAAAAGGGGTTTGATAATTCGCATGGATGTCCTAGTTTATGCAAGAATCCATGTCCTAAGGCAATCTTTTTTTATCCAGGTTTGGGCCCAGTATTAGAAAAATATGTGAGTAGAGTTCCTCATGAACTTGTGGTTGTGGGGTGAAAATGTTGGACGGCACTGAGCATTGAACTAGTTAATACTTGGACTGCAAATTTGCACTATTTGTTCCTCTTTTTGAAAAGACTTGGAAAATTGTTGTTTTCTTGGAGTGCCTGTGTGACTGGTGCTAGTTAACTTGGAATGTTTTTTTGAATCCCCTGGTTGAAGGTCATGAGTTCTATTTAGATTTTGGGGTGCTAGCAACCTAGCATTAGCACTGGTTCTAAGGCCAGAACAACCCATTTTGGACTTTACAAAAAAAACCCATGTAACTTTGATCAACATGGCTGTAAGATATGGTGCATTATCTTAAATTTTGAAATCTATAAATTTTATGGAAGGCGCTCAATTATTTGTTTACATTATAATTGTATGTTTTCCAGGTTTGTCCAGTGCAGGCGTCAACTAGCAAGGAATCTTGGAGTTACAGTTGTTAAATGATATTGGCCTTTCCAAGGAGATATGTTCGATGTTTACAGGTATTTCATGGGTATCTGGATGCCTTGTTTGATAAACTCTCTCATTTCTTATTGCTGATTCCTCTATTTCGTTATAGATCTCGGAGGTTGTAAACAGCATGAAAGATTTGATCACTTTCAGCAGAGATCATAAAGCTGGTGCCATCGGTATATTCTTCTTTCCATCACCTGTTCATATATTAATTCTAATAAAGTAATGGTGTAAATTTTTGGTCTTTGTAAGCTGCATGCTGCCACTGGTCTAATTGATGGGTTTTACGTAGTTTTTGTTCATTGCATACCATAGCAATGGTAATATTAAGTATGAGACCGATAAGTTGAAGTTCACTTAACCAGTTATTCTGGAAAGTTTGTATTTTAGGGAGAAGCGTTGGCATGCTTTTTGTTATCAATAGGAAACTATTGCATTAAAAAAAACTCAATGAATAATCAGAGAAAAAACTCAATGAATAATCAGAGAACATGTCATGATTGTTTCGAAGAGCTACTAGAATGTGTTCTCCAAATTGAAATTTGTGTGTTGCAGAGAGCTTGAAGGCCTTCCCCAGGCAGGTTGCAGCTAAACTACAGAATCTCCAGAATCCAAATGTCCCGGAAACAAATCAATTAGCAAATGCTCCGAGTGTGCAAAGTGATCAGAGATTGCTTCCTAATCTGAGCAACCAAATTATGAGGAACAACTCATTCCCTACCCTCTTGAATGGCCCTCCTCAAGGCACAATTGCACTGAACAATTACCAGGCATTACTAAGGCAGAACTCCATGAATTTAAATTTAAGTTCATCTCATGCAGATGCCTTGGGATCTGCAAGCCCTGCTCATACCACTGCTGCATACCCTGCTCAATCTTGTTCAAGTCAAGATTCCTTTATGAACACGTTGGTCAATTCCCTATCAGCACAGCAGAAGCAGCTGCCTTTTCAAGATGGGAATCCAACAAAGAGGAATATACCACAGCCATCTCAAGTAAACCAGTTTCAGCAACAACATGCAATTCATCAAATGCTGCAAGAGATGATGGGCAGCAGCAACAACACCGCAGCCGCCACCCTTGGTGGCAGAGGAGCAGCTTATACAACATCCAACATGTGTGCTAGTGTGGCAGCAGATGAGGCTTGTCGGAATGTGGTTGGAAGTGCTGCAGGTGCATCGACTTTTCAGTCCAGTATAGCTATGATTGGGAATGGTGTTGCATCAGGTTCCTCTACTCCGATCAGCAATGGTGCTCCTACCATGTTGAGCTGTATGAACAACAGCAGTAAATCTGTTGCAAACAATACAAATCCCATTGGAAGTGACAACGGTTTCCATTCTAGGCAGGACATGCCACCGAGTCCTCAATTGAATGATTTGATTCAGGACATCTCTCAGGAGTTTATCAATGGTGGACTATTTGACATGGAATCTGGAGACATGGGTTACGACTGGAAGTTATGATATAATTTATCTCGGGATTTGTTGGTTTATATTCTTGCTGTACAGGAAACTGGAAACGAACTATGGCTGATTTCGCTGATACCATAACAGCTACTAGAAAGGGGGGTGGGTCTGGCAGTTCTGACTTAGTGCATGCTAACTATGTTAATTTGCAATATCAGGAGAGTGTGGAACAGCATTCGGCCTTTTAAAATCTGTAATTTTATTATCTTTTTATGTGATAAGAATCTATTTCGAGAATCTTCTTTTGATGTTTCTGAGTTGAACAATTTTTGTGGGGGTAATACCTTTTTTTATGTGCTGAGCTGAGCTGCAAAAGCTATGTTCCCTATCAAAATGTGTGGGCATCTTTCTGGTTTCATTGAGTTCGCTACGCTTTTATTATATATATTCTGTATAATGCTGCCTCTGTTGTAACATCTCAAGAGCATAATGGATGTGTGATCTGACGTCCAAAATTATTTACAGCAGACACGCATTAACTTAAGTGGTTGCAACGACGGATGCATAGCGTGGTGGTGTGGGTGGCCGTGACGTGAGCAGTGGTGCCGACGGTGGTGGTGGCAAGAGGGTGAAGACGGTGACGGTGTCATGACAAGTGAGAGGAAAGAGAAGGTGGTACATCAGGTTGTAAGAGGGAAACCTGCCATCAAAATGAATGATTTTCATAGCAAATGAGAGAGCACCTGTCATCAAAATAAATGACTGAAGACATGCCATTAAAATGAAACCACCATGAGCACACGGAATCTATTCTGAGATTTGACAACATGGTTAGAGGAAATGGGTCAATTTCCGATGCATTACTCATCTAATAATAAGCATCACCAAATCCTAGGTGGCTGCTGATGTTTCATGCCATGTAGGATTGATAGGTTTTCCATAATTGTGCACGAGATAAAAAAACTATTAAGCACAATGAAAATCAGAGTTTCAATCATAGTTGATTACGAAGATTTAAGAGAGAAAGTATTATCACTCTAACGTCTTACACTTCCTTGCGAGTAACAATTTAAGGAATTTAATAGCATTGTGTCATTCTCGTTTCCTAAGTCAATGCAATAGTCTAAGATTCGACGAGGTACACCTTTGCTTCTGGCTTCGAGAGAGAACGTGATACAGAGAGTGAGAGATGAAGAACAAAGGGATAGATCGGAAAGGGGGCTCCTGTTAGGCGAACTTCTAGTGTGATGGCATTAGCGTAAACCCTCGTCACGTTCGCCCTTATTCTTCATGCCCGTAGCGGTTAGGGTCTCTAAGAGACCCGACCTTGTCGCAACTTCCAGAGGCGGTTGCTTGACCCTGTAGTCATTTAGACCATTCTACATCTTCCGATTTACCGCAATGATCAAAGTATTTACACTCCCACTATTCGTGTAGTGCATAGAGATGTCAGCAGTAAGGTCCATAAAACCTCTTCCTTGGCTCATGCATTCTTGAATTCCATTAAACCAACATGTTTAATGTATGTTCCTACTGCTATTCTCTTGGTTAAGGAATCAACCCACATATCACTGATAGGTATATATGTTACCGTAATTTCTTGCTTCTCCACTATATCCTGTATATAGTGATATTGGATCTCAATGTGTTTTCTTTTAGAACCATTGGCCTCATTATTAATCAAGCTTATTACAGCTTGATTGTCACACTCAGTTGGTCCTTTGATCAATTTGAGGCTTAGATTCTCTAGAAAACGTCTGTTCCACACAACATAAGTGGTGGCCATGCTACATGCAATGTACTCAGCCTCATGTGTATGCCGAGATACATATCCTTGTTTCTTACTACCCAAGAAACGACAACAACACCAAACATGAACACGTAACCCGATGTGGATTTTCTGTTATCCAAATTCCCCTTGAAATCGACATTGGAGTATCCTACCACTTCAAACGATTCTTCTTGATACCCAAGTTTCAGCTGTACTTTCCCTTTCAGATATCAAAGAATTCTCTTTACAGCTTCTCAATGTGCTGGATCAGTATTGCTTTGATATCTACTGACTAAGATTACTGGATAAGCTTAAGCAGGTTAAGTACACATCATTGCATATATTAGACTTCCCACCGCTTGTGAATATGATACATCTAAAGGTTTCTGCCCCTTTTGAGACACTACTTCTTTATCAGTCTCTTTTCTATCACAAATGGTGTTGGAGATGGAGTGCTATTCTGCATCCAAATCCCCGTAATATAATATGCAAATATCTTTCTTGACTAAGGCTCAATATCCTTGAGTCCATGTCTCTTGTTATTTGAATTCCAAGAACATAAGATGCTTCACCCATGTCCTTCATCTCAAATTCATTTCTTAATTTCTGTTTGATTTCATTGAGCATTTGTATGTCATTACCTGCGAGCAAAATGTCATCCACTACAATGACATGATTGCAAACCTGCTCCTACTCTTCATGACATACACACAGTTATCCAATCTATTTGTAACAATTCCGAATTGAATAACTTTCTCATAAAATTTGAGATACCATTGCCGTGAAGATTGCTTCAAGTCATATAATGATTTTCTTAACTTGTAAGCCCTTTTCTCCATACCTTCAACCTGGAAGCCATCATGTTATCAAATAAAAATCTCCTCCCGTAATTCTCCATTAAGGAAGGCCATAAGATCATCCGAATAGATGTAAACTTAGCCACCAGAGAGTAGGTTTCATGTAAATCTATTCTAACTTGCTAAGTATAATCCTTAGCCACTAATCTGGCTTTGTATTTGTCAAAAATAGCATTTACTTGGTACTTCTTCTTGAATATCCACTTAAATCATATGGATTGCCTACTTTCTGGTAAATCACATAGCTTTCATACACTATTTTGCTTGATTGAGTCCAACTCATCCCTCATGGTGGCCGTCCGTAATTCCGACTCAGATGAAGTCATAGATTCATCAAAGGATATGAGATCTGTACAATCCGCAACATCCTCATCCACGGTGTAATACGGTACCTCACATCTATAAAAATGGTAATCTTCCATCCACGTGGACAGTGTTTTGGCTCTCTTGTTGTCAATTATACTCGTGGGTTGTGTGGGTCCACCCACTTCCTCTAAAGGATCACAATGTTCTATAGGTTCATTATATATATTTGGATGATCGATATCATCCTCAAGTTCTTGTCTAATTCTCAAGTCATCTTCATTGTCCTGTAGGAAAATCAGAAGATCTGATTCCTCTACTTCATGCTCATTTTCTTCATGATTTTCAAGAAAAAATGTATCACGACTTTCAATTAAACCTTTGTATTCATGGAAGAACCTATATCCTTTAGAATTCTTACTATAGACAATAAACTTGCACTTTAATGTCCTGGAGTCTAACTTGTCCCTAAGTTGACTCGGTACCAGAATATGTGTAAAACATCCCCATTTCCGGAGGTGGCCTAACTCAGGCTTTCTGCCATTCCATATTTCATGGCATTGATCCTACAGATTTGGTGGGAATCCTGTTCTGTATGTAGTTCGCAGTCAACATTGCCTCTCCCTAGAATTTCTCGAAGGGTCCTGAGTGTGACAACATACAACTTACTACATTCATCAATGTTCGATTCTTTCTCTCTGCTACACCATTCTGCTGTGGTGTATATGACATTGTAGGTTTCCTACGAATGCCTGTCTGAATGCAGTACTCTTCAAATTCCTTTGAGGTATATTCCCCACCTATATCTGTCCTAAGGGTCTTGATTGATTTTTCCAATATTGTTTCCACTTCCGTCTTATATCTCTTAAAACTTTCAAGTGCTTCCGACTTTCTTACTAAGAGATAGACATAGGAGAATTTTAAGTAATCATCAATGAATGTTATAAAGTATTCTTTATTTCTATGTGTGCTGATGCTCAGTGGTCTACACATGTCCGAATGGATCAAATCTAGTAACTCTGTTGATCGAATTATAGTTGAGAAAGGTTTTATCGTCTTTTTACTGGTCATACAATGTTCGTAGGGTAATGTCATTGCACCCATGATCTTAGGCAACATTTTACCTTCATCATTTGATCATCTTAGAATTTCTTGGATGATCCAGTCTCATGTGTCATAAGTAATAGTCGGATAAACAACACAGGCATTACAGATCATGCTCGGGCACTAACTTTTCATCGCATAAACCTTCTTATTCTTGCCTATAGACACACACTTATTATAAAAGCAGACTTCGAAATTCTTCTTGAGCAGCACTGGGATAGAGATCAGGTTCCAACGTATCCTTAGGGCATATATAACATCATTCAATACCATAACACTATCTTCCAAATCAAGTCTGCATGTCCCAACACCTTCCACATCTAGGTAGATGTTGCTCCCCATGAAGATCCTCCATTCTCCTTTGCTCAGCTTCTTGAAGTCCACCAGAACCTACATCGTCGTCGCAATGTGTCTGGTTGCTCCAGAGTCGATCCACCATCCGTCATTGTCTGTGATGACAGAGTTGCATTCCACGACAACTGTGAATTCAATCTTTTTTCTTGAACTTTTATTCAGGGGCATTTGAATTTTTTGACTTCTTTATTTCGGGAAATTAGCCTTGAAATGATCTAATTTTCCATAACCGTAGTAAGAGCCGTGTGGGTATTCCCACTCTTTCCCTTGATATTTGCCTTAGAGGGGCCCAACATTTTCTTCGCATGCACGGCATTTTCTTCTTCTTCTTCTTCTTCCTCGACCTCAAAGATTTCACTCTTCGATCTTTGTTTCATGAGGTCCTGCTCAATTGTCTGCTGAGCAGGTAAGTCCGCCACAATCTTAATGGTCCCATTCATCCTCATAGATGTGGCGACCATATTGAACGATAAAGGAAGGCTTCCGAGTATTGTTGCGTTTTAATCCTCTCTGGAATGGCACACTCCACAGTCTTCAGATCCTTCACATCACAATCACTTCTTCACATGCTCTAGGACGCTCTTTGATTCTTTCATCCTACATGAGTTATACTTGTTTAGAAGGAGTTGGACATTTATTTTCGACTTCGTGTGATATTTGTCCTTGACTGCGTTTCAGAGCTCGTAAGATGATTTACAAGTCTCAAAGATCCGAATCAAGTTCAACTTCATATGCGTGAGCATGGAACTCCTAGTCCCATTATCGGTCTTCTTCCACTGTTCGTGGTATCGTATTTCTTCTACTGTCGGGTTTTCTAACAATGCAGGACCATGTTTATCAATGATGGCATGGATGTTGTCATGCAGGAATTCATAGTAGATCTTCCTGCTCCATAATTCGCAATTTATACCATTTAAGTACTTACTTTTTCCAACTTCAGTGGCAATAGTCTTGCTTGTCATTTTTGAATCTAATCAAATAAATATAGGTTTGTATAAGATTATGCAATTTTACGAGAATAAGCAGAGATAAGTTTTTTTAATAAAAAATTGTGGATTTTAACCGCTAGATTTAATTAAAAACTTTGTCAATTTTAGCAAAAAATAACAACTATTAAGCCGTGATTTTAGTTTAAGTTGTAACCTATTTTACTGAAGTTATGAGGTTCTTAGAAAGTTTGAGAAGATTCAACTAACAAAGGTAATGAATATACAAGACTAACTAGTTTCACATCGACAAAAAAGGGACAAATTATTATTATTTCTTTCTTCATCTTTCAATAAATAAGTTAATATAATAAAAGGATTTTTCTATAACATCCTAACAATGAACAACAAAAAAAACTTATTGTTTAAAGTTAACCAAGATGATACGCATATAAACTACAACATTATTTTTTTTAAACAAACGTCTTCACAAAGTTAACTTGATATTTTTTTAGTAAAAAAACTATGTTACAAATAAAAAACTTCCACTTCTCCTTTCTTTCCTTTTTAACAAAAACAAACACAATCACGGTTATGGATTTAATGAAACGTGGCTTCCAACTTAAAAAATCCAACCAATAAAAAATGGAGCGTCCTCCTTTTAATAGGTATTAAGAAAAAATGGGACCCATGAGAGCTAAAAAGGAAAACATACATGCTAGGGTTTAAAAAAACGACGGCATAAGGTTACCGGGAAGAGGCGATGGCAGTGTAGGTGGCGATTGATGGAGCTTGGTGGAGGTGACGACGTTGAAATGAAGACGACGATCAGGGGTCAGATTGTAAATGAGCTCTGATACCATTCTAAGAGTTGACGAGGTACGCCTTTGATTCTGGCTCCGAGAGAGAACATGATAGAGAGAGCAAGAGAGACAAAGAAGGGAGGGATAGATCGGAAAGGGGGCTCTCGTTAGACGAGCTTCTAGTGTGATGGCATTCCGCTCCTAGTGAGAGGGTATTTATAGGGCATAAACACTCACCATGTCCGCCCCCATTCTTCACGTCCCTAGCGGTTAGGGTCTTCGTGAGACTCAACCTCGTCGCAACCGCCGGAGCTGGTTGCTTGACCCTGCGGTCATTTAGACCGTTCTACATCTCCCAATTGACCGCAATGGCCACTAAGTGTAAATGCTTTCAATAGGATGTGGTCATTCCTGGGTTCAGGAAGGCCACACATTTTTGTAGAAAACACGAGCACTTTAGTAGGATACATACACAATTTGTATTATAATTCCACATTATAAGTACGAAATCGCATACAAACCTGCACATTATAACATAAACATTAAAAATGCATATTGTAATACAATATGTATATGTATTCTACTAAAGATATTGTGTTTCTACAAAAAGAGGGCAACCTTCCCGATCTGTCGAGTGCTTTCCGTGCGCAGAGAAGTACATGCACCTTTTTTCATTCTTCTAGTTCAAGTAGGCCAATAGTGCCATGGTCGAGATTGACTCGAAGGATCTTAAATGATCAGAATTGACAGACATTTCACACAACTGTACCCACCAACTAACACCCTCCTCATCCAACGGGCAGAGACGCGACTGACTGAGAGACATGACCTAACTCGACAGACAGGAAGACGACCCTTATATACTAGTTGCTCGCTACGCCCTCGCTACCCGGTAGGGCGGGACCATCCTGCCATGAGACCTGTAACACAACTATATAAGTCAATTTGTCGAGAGAAGAGAGATCTTCTTCCTATCATGATTCACGCAAAAGGATGAAGTACATCGAGTCCACTCATAGGGCATCCATCCAAGCAAGATACACAGGGCAATGTACTGATTGATAGAGGCATGATATGTCAGAGTCATGCGCATGCACATTGGCAATGCCACTCAGCCCGTGCCTATAATCTTCTAGTCCAAGCTCCTCGCTCTTCCCTTGAATCTCCAGTCAATCTTACTCGATGATTTCCCTCTCTGCAGATGGGGGAAAGAACCCAATAGGTTGAGGTTGCAGATGTAGTCCTCTACAGGCTTCATTCGAGCTTACTGGTTTACCTTCAATAGAGCTCCCCTTATGACTGCAACTTTTGAATGTTGAGAAAAGAGCAGAAGGAAGTTAATGCATCGGTAAGTCCGATGCGGAAGAATCATGGTAGTTCTCTAATCCACTAGTGAAAGAGCTTTCATATCTTAATCAGGGAAAACACAAGGCACTTCCATCATATTAGAATGTTTTATCTGTAATTGATTGAATATTAGTTATTAGTTGTGATCGGGCGAGGGTGATTAGGACAAGGCATGAGTCTCAACTGTCATCCTCACTTTCCGGCCTTTCCATGCTCTTTTCTCCCTTCTATGGAAAGACCTTTATTTTGAGCTCAATCACATCTCTTTCCACTCTAGGATATTCCTAACCATCCGGGAAGGTGGAATTGGCCTTCTCTTCCCTATCAAAGTGTCATGATAACCCGTCATCATCTGAGGAGGAAATAACAAAAGAAGGAGGGGGGGTCGAGGTTGAAGGAGGTACAAACAGAAGCAAGGAATTCCGGATGGCCTTCTTGTACTCAGGAAGGAATGCATCTTATTGGATGGAAATCATATATATATATGTTTGTATGTATGTATATATGCCTGTATATATATGTATATGTATGCGTGTGTATGGGTAAAATGGGGCTACCCTATGGGGGCAACCAACATGGCCCCACCCACATTTTGCAGTATTTTTTTATTTTTTTTCAAAAATATGACCATTTATATTCATCTATATATCCTTCGATAGAAACTCCTATGCCTTTCACCTAGAACTTGTAATTTTCAGTCTTAAAATTACTATAATCGTACCCGTTCTAGATAGAGGGCATATGAGTCTTTGCTTCTGATGAAATTTGAATGACATATAGGAGGGATATATAGATGAATATACATGGTGATATTTTTGAAAAAAATTGCAAAATGATGGTGAGGGTAGTCCTATATATTGATATATATATATATATAGGGTTAAATGAGTATGCTCCCTTAGAGCATATAAGAGTATGCTGCTACCTTTCTTTCGACAATTTTTTTTATTTTTTTGAAATAAAATTAGGGGGGGCGGATTTGCTTAGAATAATAAGTGGAATATGTATTTGAAATTTCGTGTAAAACAAACGTTCCTAACACTTGCATATGAAGGGGGTCAATTTCAACAATTCTGAGACTACTAAAATTTGATAGTCTTGATGGAAGGTATAAGGTCTCGAATTAAGGCGAATTTTGAATGACACCGTGGTGACATATTGTGATCTAAATTCCATCAGGTTTCATTTAGAAAAATAAAAAAATACGGGGAAAAAGGGTGCGAGCATGTAAGTTACATACTCTGAGGAGCATACTCATTTTCTCCCCATATATATAGAGGCCCTGCTGGCTGTTCTGGCTGCCCTGAGCGGGAGGTTGCTTTTGGGATGAGGTGCCTCCGGTGGTCCAACGGAATCCTGGGTGATCGCGATGAATCCCGGCCTGCTGTGTGTACCGGTCGTACCATATCCCATTGACTTCCATCAATGGCTCCTGCTCGAAGGGTGGCAGAGGAAGAACTACCAGTGGCTGATCCGGCTGGTAGACTACCATCTGAGTGTCCTGAGACAGTGGCGGTGATGGGTAGTACTGTAGCTGCTGGACCGGCTCTGCCTGGATGTGGTGAACCTGACAGTGTGCGGCAGAGAGCTGGGTGGAGCTGCTAATGCTGGAATCAACACGTGTCTTGGGGGGCTGCTGTGTGGACGTCTGTGCTTCCTGAATACACAAGATTTGTGTCTTCAGGTCACTCTTGGTCTTCATCAACTGGTCCATCTGTGCAAGCCCTTGGCTCTGCTTCTTCTTAAGGATCTCGATGCGGTCTAGCTTCTCGCTAATGATCCCCATGTTGGCTGCGGTGGATTCAGCCCGAGCTGCTGCTGCTGACAGAGTGTGGGGACCGGCATCGATTCGTGCAATTCTCTGATATGAACCTTCCCCTTGGGGGGCCTTTGATTGTGTAGCCCCGTGCTTAGGACATCACTGTCGAATTCTCTGCCATCTCCTCATAGATGGCCCATACCTGGTCTTCACCCTTGGAGAACTATGACCCTCCACAAGAGGCATTCACTAGCCCCTGTAGCTCTGGTGTCAGCCCACAAAAGAAACTCTGAAAAAGGTTGGGCTTTGATATATCATGATGTGGACACCAGTCAATGAGCTCTCTTAATCGATCCCAAGCCTCATGGAACTGTTCATTCGGGATCATAGTGAAGTTGCTGATCATAGCTCGTGCTGCGTTGGTCCGGTCGAGTGGATAGTACTTGTTCAAGTACTCAGTCCGGAGCTGCTCCCAAGATGTGACATACCTTCCTAGATGCTTCAGCCAACAGGCTCCTCTGTCAACTAATGAGAATGGGAAGGCAACCATCTTAATCGTGTCCCCGTCCACCAGTCTGTCGTGGACAGTGCTGCAAATCATCTTGAACTCCTGCAGATGGAGATGAGGCTCCTTGGTGGCCAGCCCATGAAACTTGGGCAACAACTGGATGGTCTGAGGGCGAAGCTCAAAGTTACCAAAAATGGGAGGAAGCTGGATCCATCGGTGAGTGAGAGTTGCACCAGGGTTGTGCAACTGTCTCATGGTCCTCGGTGGTTAATCCGCCTGTTGTTGGTCTCCTCCTTCTCCACCTCCTGCTTCAGGTCTTGCTTCGGATATCTCTCCACCGTCCTCATATCTGTCTTCTCTGTCTCCTCGCATCTGCGCCAACTCTCTCATGATATCACCCATGAAGGTTCCCTGATCTCTGATCTGTCTCTGCACAGTCTCCAGGGAAGCTAATAATGATTTGTTGATGGCAGTCTGATCATATACATACGAAGGTTGTCCATGCTCATCTGGGCGTCCCTCACTGCTGGCCATATCTTGGGTCTCTGCAGAGGCAAAGGTACCCATCTCAGGTGCCGTCAAATGTCCAGAAATCTATGTTGCACTATACTCTCACACCACAGGACTGATAGAACAAGAAGGGTGATCAAGGGGGAACAGGGTGGATGTGAACTCAGGTTCGAAGAGTGGGTCTAAACTCCCCGAAGCCGACCTAGATGAATAGGGGGAGTTCTCGATAGCGGTGTCACCATACATGGCCTAAGGGATCTCCTTCCCATCATCGTGATATGGAGATAAAGGCGGATGAGATCTGGAATGCAAACAAGATTGGCAATCAAACCCCCAATTCACCTACGCAACTCTGAGCTGATGACCGTGAAGGTTCGGTCATTTATCTTGTCAATTTTAGTTAGGTGATCAATCAATCTATCAGAACGATTAAGCGAGCTGTTGGGAGCCCAACTCTCCTAGCCAACTGTCCCCATCCCAAATGAGATCTTTCCCAACTAGTATGAATTGCGGACCGTTTACCGGCTACCCGATCAATTCACTCTGCTAAGGACGTTGCGGTCCGCTTTATCAGTTACCGGAGAGATCCTCACTGGAGAATGACTCACCAAGACCAGTAGTCAACTAGAATTTCGAGCGTGTCTCTATCCTAGTGTGCGGGTCACTCTCTCGCTGCAGATAAATCAACCAATGAGGGGGTTACTCTCCACAAGATAAAAATTTTTGGTGAGGTGAGTTTTAAGGTCAAGTTTGCATTAGCAGTCCCAATTTTATTTGGTTGCATCTGTTTTTAGTATTTTTCTGATAAAAACAACGCCTAACGAATTTTCTGCGGTGGAGGAAATCGAAAAAGCCGATGCACGATCAAACACAATGATGCATGCAAAGTTAGAAATGCGTACCTTACTCCAACACTCTACATGCAGGATGATCCACACATAGATTTAAATATAGGAAATAAACTACCTATATGATGCACGAGGAAACCGTCCCTAGATGAGCAATTTCTATTAATCGTGAAGCACAAGTAGCTATGACTAGGAAGAGAAACCGGAGTCCAGTTCAGTGTCCACCACAATGAATCATGCAAGCGATGTATACGACCCCTTCCGGCACGTGGCCTCTAATCCATGTCAAATAGCTTTTTAGATGAATTCTTAGCTAAATACAATTACGATCTATAGGTTCAGGCAAGATATTAGGTGTGGGGCCTTAGCTAATTACGTCACAATCAATAAAAACTCCTAAGTCTAGGGGCTAAATCTGCGTGAATCAAACAGATAGTAAAATCGGGAATACGGCGAAAAACCACAAAAAATCGATGAGGCCTCCAAGGGAACAATCCCTCAGGAAATGGACCTCGTGAAGTGTTGAAGTGTCCAAGTCCAAATTATTACAAATAATAGAGTCACTCTCTCACTTTAAATTATACAAATGATGGCAAAGAAATAACTAGAGCTAAATCTACAAAATTCTCTAAGTATCCTTAGTGCAAAAGTAGCAAGCCAAAGCCGGCTTCATGTGGGTGCGTAAGCACCTAGGGTAGAGCGCCTCCCTCGATCCGCGGTACCTAGCACAAGTCAACAAAGAGAGGAGGTTAGATAGCTCAACAAAATATATCAATAAATGAGAGAATGAATGATACAAAAATGTAGACAAGCAATCACAATCTATCACAAAGAAATCCAATCTATTCGATGTTACTCCCCGACAACGGCGCCATTTGATAACATGGATCTTGCGAGGGTCTAAAGTAATCCACATAAGGTGGGATCATAATGTCGCTGAGGCGACCACTCACGAAACCCGGGTCAATAAACAATTAACCCACAACAATGATTAAGCAAGGAAAAGCAAGATGTAGAGTTAAAATTTATTATAACTCTACAATGAATGTGTATAGTGTACAAGCATGTAGATGTCGAACACAGGGAATAAGCAGGATAGATTGGGCAATCAATGCTCAAGAATGAGAGTGATCAAATGTCTATACAAGTGCTATTTTTGTGGGTTTTTAATTTTATATTTTTTATTTAATTTTTGATTTTATATTTTTATATTTTGATTTTTAATTTACTGATTTTGTATTTTCTTTTTATATTTTATATTTTTATATTTTTTTCTTTTAATAAAGATATAAGACTATATACGATATATATACAAGAGAGATGAGAGAGATAAAAATAGGTGAAAATCTTCAAAATACATGAAATGAAATAATTTTGTGCTTTTTATGTTTTTCTAATGTTTTTCTGATTTTTATATATTTTTCCTAATTTTTTTGGTATTTTTAAAATAAAAAATACTTAAAACAGTGAACACAATTAATGGCCGAAATTAAAATGGATATGAAAAATATCAACCAGTGTCAAAAATTCTCCAAATTAATTTTAAAATAAATATAATAAAATAAGGAAAATTCAGAGATAGAAATTAGATTTTTATGATTTTTTTAGGAATTTTTAAGATTTTTACGAATATTTTAGGAGTTTTATAATTTTTAGGAGTTTTCTTTCATATTTTTTTAGTAATTTTTGGTCTGAAGTTAAAACACACAGAAACAAACAAAATATATTTTTTTCAAAGAGTTTTTCTAATTGTTTTGTATTTTCTAATGTAAACAGTGAAGAAAATGCATGTTTTTGAATTTTATAAATATTAAAATGCCAAAAAATGTAAAATAAAAATATAGAGTGAAAGCAAAATTCAACAGGCACACCATGATTTTTTTAGGAATTTTTAGAGTTTTATAGATGCATGAAATAATTAGAGACAACAAAGAGAAACTACACTACTAGCAAGGGCTTTTCTGTAAATATGCAAAAGTTCGAGGGCCAAAGTACGGTTTATCCAGAAAATTATAACTAATTAACAATCTTCAGTTCAATCACAAATACGCTAAAATCCAAGGTTGTTTCTGCAAAAACGATAGGGACCACGTGTGCTGGCACACGCGCCTGGCAGGAGTCTGTACTTAATAATCCAAAAACCCAAGGGCTAATTTGCAATTTTCCAAAAATATTACAACGTTATAAAATAGTTCCTGGACTTAATGAAAATACCAAAACTAACGAGGGCCCCCACGCAAAATACCCCGCCCCACGTGCGCGAGTCATGTGAGGTGACGTAGACAGGGACCTCGTTGCAAATATGGACACTACGGGGGCTAAAGTGCAAATGTTACAAAATACTTAAAACTACAGATGAAAGTTTCTGAACTATTAAATAAATACAAAAACTGGTCAGGGGAAAGTTGCAAAATACCCTAAGCCGGCGCGGATTGAACAACGGATATTCAATCAATTGGACACGCGTCGCTCCTTGGACGACCGATGACGGTTCGCATGGGGACGACTGGGATTAGATCCTGCGGCGAGGATCAACGGTTGTGACTCTCCAAATCGAACGGACCTGCTAGATCTGGAAGTCGGCCCTTGATCGAACGACGAAGGAGGCCCCAGGATGAACATGGAAGAACTGAAGCTTGGGGCTCCCTCGATCGCTCAAATCACGTTGCTCAGTCGACCGGAAGCTACACGACCAGTCCCAAAAGCTTCTTGGAGAGTTCCTCGAGTGGCCGATGGCGTCAAAATGGCGGAAAGACCACCGGTGGGCCACCACGGCGTCGGGGAAGAGTTGTGGCTCCAGGTACCTCAAAGTCCAACAAAAGTCGGCTCCAGATGGGGCCTTTTGGCTCCTGACCCTGCGAGAAAGCTCCAGTTAACAAAGGAAGGGCTAGGGGATCTGATTGGCTAGGTGGAGTGGCTGGTGGAGTTGAAATTGAGGCTCGTCGGAGCAACTCCGGCGAGGGGGGTCTATGATGAGATCGGATGAGTGAAAAGTGAAGGGGAGGATGAGATCATGATCCTACGACTATGGTGAACGAGACATGCAAAGTAAAATAAGGAAAACATAGAGCCTCGAAGGTGGAAATCACCTGAGGAAGGATCTCGATGGCGAAGCTTCGTCGGAGGTGATGGAGACCGCCTTGACGCTTCCTCGACCCACCCGACGAGCTGAAGATGGAGCTGTCACCACCTTCTCACAGTGGAGCACGAAAGGGGGAAGAAGCTGATGCAAAAGGGGTTCAAACTTTGAATCGAAAATCGGAGGTGTATAAGAATGGTTTGACGAGGAAGCTCAAAGAACGAGGGATAGCGGGCGCGGCAATGATTCAAAAACTGAGGTTTCACTTGGGCGTGTATGAGCAATAAACGAGGAACAAAAGTCAAAGAGGGATCGACATGAGAAGATGAAAGAAACGACCTCGAAAAAAGGTTGAAGTCGGCCAAAAATGCAGTTCTGACACTGGCCAAACCTCGGTCAGAGAGTTGACCTAGGTCAACCAACGGAGGCTTCTGGTTGGTCCAAGTGGACCAACCAGAAAATTCCTTGGAAAAAAGATTTTAAAATTCATTTTAAAATAGCAAATGATTATATTATTTTTAGCTTATTAAATAAAAAACGTTTATTGTTTTCTAAATTATTTTATTCTAATTTTTATTTATTTTTTCGAGATTAAAAATTACAAGTTTCCTTTTATAGCTTATATACATGTATATTCATCTATATATTTTAGTATTTTATATTTATTTTGTATATTTAATTTGTTTATTTTGGTTTATTATTTTATATATTTATGAATTATTTTTATAAACTTAAATATATTTTTATTTTATTTTTCTGAAGTATTTTGTACAATTAAATAAATAGATGTATTAAGTATACACGTATATGTACATGTATTATACTTATGGGTTTTGTACAAGTATTTTATTTTTATGTTTTATTTAGGTTTTTATTCTTGTTTTAATACACACATGTATTATAAATAATATTTACAATATTATAAAAATATAAAATTAAAATAAAGAATAATAAATAAAATGACTATTTTAATATGTACAAGTATACAACAGGGGTCCAAAACTCAACTTTCAAACCGTAACTCTAAAAAATATGAAACCACCTTCATTAAATAGCTTATTGAAAGTTATATACAATTAAAGGTGATTTTGATATATTTCGAGTTTTTATTTGAGAGATACATGTCTGGGAAGTTGGGATTCTGGAATTTTATTCATGTCATTACTTTTTATCTGTACAATATTTTTGTGTGAAATTAATTTTATATTTTTCTATATTTAATTATCTAGAACTTTCATTTTCTCTCTCTCTCTCTCTATATATATAGAAAGATTCTTTATTTAAAGTATAAAAAGTGGAACTAAAAATAGGCCCCAAAATGAATAAAGAATGAATTAAATAAAAGGTATTTTATTGGTTTTTGGCCCTTATCTCCCCCTACTTTATTCCTTGTCGACCTATTCATCTAGATGCCTTAGTCTTGGGGTTTCGGGTCGTAAAATATTTACACTATTTTATTCTTTTTCTTTTCTTTATTCTATAATTTTGGCTTTAAAAAATGCATTTTATACACTATTTACACACACATGCATGAATGCTAAAATGCATGAATTAAGGGCATTTACATGTATTTACTAGGGTTTTTGTGGCCAAAATGATAGAATAAAGATGATGAAATAGAGGTTCATCAGGCTCAAACTGCTTATGGCTAATGTAAGAATCTTGCCATATCTTCAATCCGTCCTTATATTTTAGGCTGCTTGAGAGGGCCATATCTCTCAACTCCACTAAGGCTTCCAATTCTTCTCTCTGATCTCCTATACTCTCGGGATCCAATAATATCTCAGTGACTGCCTAGAGTAACTTATACTTGATATCCATAGGTAAGTGGCCTGTCTTGCCATAAACGAGTCGGGAAGGAGATGTTCCCAAAGGTGTCTTGAAGGAGGTCATATAAGCCCATAAGACTGAGTCCAAAAGCTGAGACAGATCCTTTTGGTTTGGGCAGACAACCTTCTGCAGAATAGTCTTAATCTCCCTATTTGAAACCTCATCAAGACCATTCGTCTGCGGATAGTATGGTGTGACAACTCTATAGTCTATGCTGATCTCGTTAGCAAGAGCCCTTACCTTGTCGTTGATAAAATGAGTCCCCCTGTCAGAAATCAAGACTCTAGGTACCCCGAACCATGATATGATATTCTTTCTCAAAAATTTGCAAACAATTTTTACATCTATGGCTCGGGAAAGGATGGCCTAAAAGCAACAATTCACATAATTTACATACAACAAAATGTACTCAAATCCCTGACTCTTAGGGAATGGACCCATGAAATCAATGTCCCATGTGTTAAAACCTCACAGAAGTGAATTAGCTGCATTGGCATCATATCTCTGAACACAAGTGCCCATCCTCTGATAGTCAATACATCTCTTCACAAACTCATCTGAATCCTTGAAGAGGGCAGGACACCAAAGACTGGATTGGAGAACCTGTTATGCCGTCCGTCTCTTAGAGCAATGCTATCCTTCCTCAAGCTTGTGGCAATAGGTGCGGACACTATGGTGCTCCTCCTGAGGAATACACTGACGCTAGACACTATCCCCTCCTTCGTGGTAGAGTGGGATCCTCCCAATGATAGGACTTGGCCTTCGCAAAGAAGGCCTCAAGGCCAACCTTGTGGAACTTTATTGGCAACAAGATAGTTCACAATGTCGGTGTACCATGGGAGCGAGGTGATAAAAAGAATCGCCTCATCTAGGAATGCCTCAATGATAGGTGTGGTCATATCAAAATCCTCAAGATGCTCTAATCAGGGTAGGTGATCCGCCACCACATTCTTGACTTCATGTTTATCCTTAGTCTCAATATCAAACTCCTGGAGTAGAAGGATCCATCTAGTCAATCTATCTTTGGCATCCTTCTTGGCCATTAGGTACCAGAAGATGATGTTATATATGTAAATAGACACTCTAGAATCTATAAAATCAAAACTTATCTAGAGCAAATACTACGGATATCATCTATTTCTCAGTGGCAGTGTAGTTCCTTAGAGCGACATCCAAAATCCAGCTAGCATAGTGTATGGAAAATGGCACATTATCCCTCCTCTGTCCAAACACATCCCTTATGATGAAATCAGAAGTATCCATCATGATCTCGAATGGGGGAGACCAATCGAGTAGCTGAAGGACAAGAGCTTGCACAACCAAATTCTTGTAAGTCTCGAAAGAGGAAAGACACTTATCATGTACAAGGAACTCAGTGTCTTTTGTGAGCAAATCAATTAGCGGTCGGACAATTCGATTGAAGTGCTATATGAACCGTCAGTAGAAACTGACATGTCTCTGAAAAGATTGCAACTATCTCAAATTGGACGGTGGGGTGAGCTTCTTGACGATATCCACCTTGTTGGATCAACCTCCATGCCCCTATTGGAGATGATGTGACCAAAGATAGTCCCTTGAGTCATCATGAAATGACTCTTCTCCTAAGATAAGACTAGGTGGACCTCAATGCAATGCTGACGCACTCGATCTAGGCAAGCAAGACAAGCATCAAATCCATTGTCGTAGACTGAAAAGTCACCCATGAAGACCTCTAGATAGTCACCCACCATGTCCGAGAAGATGGAAAGCATGCACCTTTAGAATGTAGCCGGGGCATTACATTATCCAAAGGGCATTTGTCTAAAAGCATACGTTCTGAACAGACAAGTGAACGCTATTTTTTCCTGATCTTTGGGCGCTATGGCCATCTAATTGTATTCCGAGTACCCATCACGAAAGTAGTAAGACTCTTCTTGGCTAACCTCTTCATGATCTGATCAATAACTTGAAGTGGGAAGTGATCATTCTTGGTGACTTGATTCAATCATCTGTAGTCCTCACGAACCCTCCAAGAAGTGGGTACTCGGGTAGCTATCTCCTCTGCAGACTCATTCACAATTGTAGTGATACCCATCTTCTTGGGTACCACATGTAACAGACTAACCCTTTTGGATTCGGATATGGGGTAGATAAAATCGACGCTCCACCACTTAGATATTTCCTTCATGACTACATCTCAAAGATTTGGGTTCGGTATAAACTGAAACTCACGTGATGGTTAGCGTCATCTTCAAGATATATGTGGTGAGAGCACATGGCCAGACTTATCCCCTAGAGATCATCTACCCATCTGGTTGCCTTGCAGTTTCTTTTAAGAACCTCCATCAAACAAGATTCTTGGCTATCAGTCAAATCCGCTGAGATAATGACTGGGAACATTTATGGCTCACCCACAAAGAATCTATACTTAATTCTTTGTGACAAGGTTTTCAGTTCTGGGCATGTGGGAGCTCAAAGATTTGGCTTCTACAAAGTCTGAGCGAAGGCTACCAAATCCACATGAGAGAACTCTTGCAGAATCAGTGAATCTGATGAAGACGGACCTGCTGGTGTGTCTATCAACTGTACTGGCTCAATCTCCGTCCTAGCTATGGGCTCTGTGAGCATTAGACATGGTAAATAATAATCAAAGTCTTGCCAATCAAAATTTGTGTCTGAGACCAAGGGATCAGAATTAGAATCGCAAGATATATACTCTACTTCGCTAGCCAAAACATAACCATCATCCTCTAAGATATCCCGTGTCATGAGTGCGCTCTTCGAACTCTCATCTGTTGGCATATGTAACTCTATAGACAATGAAGTTGTGACAAGATCTCATGAAATTGGGTTTGTCCAAACGGTTTTGTCATCTATAATCACAAAATCACACTCATGGTGGACGTCTAGATCTGAATCTTCCATCTGCTATGAACTTTGCTCGAAGCAAGATGAATCTCTAGCTCTCAATTCCTTGATCATATCTACTTGTTTACTCTCGCCATCGATGTGAAATTATACCTTCCTGCTATCATGATTGGACACTGCCGTGGATGTGGCCAAGAATGGTCATCCTAAAATGATGGGGGTATTGGCCACACATTCAGGGATTTCCATGTCCAACACAACGAAGTCCACATGGAATTTCATGCCCTGAGTTATGACAAAAACATCCTTTAATAATCCCTTCGGCCTCTTGATAGATCTATCTGCAAACTGAAGAACTGTCCTTCGCTGTCTAAGAGGGACAAACTCGAATCGATCAATTAAGGCAACTAGGAGGAGGTTAATAGAGGATCCACTATCTAATATAGTCCGATCGAACCACCGCTCTTGGATGCCACATCTGACATACAGAGCCCCTGCATTAAGTCTCTTGGCTAGCAATTAGTTTTAGATGGCGAATCAAGTAGCACGAGTGAGCACATGGATTTCTGCATTGTGCCTCTTCTTCCTACGAATGGTGGTCTTCTCTTCGAGGTTCTTTTGAAAGAGAGGGATATGCTCGAGTGCCTCTTGAAGAGTTAGTTGGATATGGAATCGATCTATCGTATGCTTGCTGAACTCTATCTGCTATTTCTTTTTGGGATTGTCTATTTTAGGGCCCTTCCCTAAGTGGAGTGCTTGAGAGAAGAGGATAGAGGGACCCTCCTCAGAAGAATAAGGGTCAGGAGTTGGTTCCTAAGCATTCATAATGCTGGAATCCATGCAAATATCATCAATCTCAACATATGGATCCAATGGAGATACAGAAAACTTTCCTTTATTCATAATTTTGATTTTTGAAGTTTTTCCATTTTTCGTATTTTTCTAAAAACATCCTCAGGTACAAGAGAGGACAACACAATTATCTGACTTTTGGTGGCAGCAGTACCGTGCTCTGCTCTAACATCTAGAAATTTGGTGGCATCAACACCACCATCTACAAAAATTGGAGATAGGACGACATCAACACCGTCGTCTGGATCATCATCCTCAGTGGCTTCAACTCCATCGTCATCATCATGATAAGAAGCATCAACACCGCTCTCGACTCCATCTAGCACCCTAGAATCCGCATCAGGATGTCGCCTAGATGAGTCGCTGGCTAGCTGGCTTCCTACCTCTCCTAAGTGTCACAAAATCAACATCAAACAAATAATGAATATCATCCAGAATATTACCAGGAGAGGCGGTCTCAGAGGACTGTACCTGCTCATACTTTCTCTTCAGATTGTTAAGGTTAGGTTCAATCTGTGCAGGTATGGCAGACTTACCTTTTATTATTTCCCTCATTTCCTGCCATAACTCATCCAAATATTGCCGGAAGGTAGCTTGCTACTCAGAAATCATGCAGCTGAGATCATCAAGGGCTGGGTTCTCATATGAGTGTATATGAGAAACCCAGCTGGAAATGAGGCTAGATCTGTTGATGCTGGTACAAGTGAGGAGGAGGCTGTGAGTACTGCAGATGAGGCTGTTGTTGCCTCCACTGTTGACCCTGATATGAGAGTCAAGGACCGTGCTGTGGCTGCTGGGAGTACTGGGGCTGCTATTGTTGGGTGCCCTATCGTACATGTACCATAGGCTGCGACTGGGATGGAGCACCTCCAGTAGACCATCGGATGCCTGGGTGGTCACGATGGGTTCTGGGCTGTTGTTAGTATTGGGAGTACCAAATCCCATTGACTTCCGTCAACCGCTCCTGTGGCTCATGGAATGGCATGGGAAAGGATGCCAAGGGTTGACCCGAATAATATACCACCAACAGAGTATCTGAAGAAGGTGGTGGCTGCAACTGATACTACATGAGTGACTGGATAGGCTCCGTCTGAATGTGATGGACCTAACGTGACGAGGTGGATGGCTAAGGCGAATTGCTTTCTAGATCAGATCGTGACCTAGAATGTGGTTGAGAAGCCATCTGTGCCTCTTGGAGACACATGATCTGAGTCTTCAGGTCACTCAGTATTTGGGTTAACTCATCAATCCAATTGAGCTTGTCAAGGCCCTAGCATGTCTTTTTCTTGATAATCTCCATTCGATCCAGCTTCTGGTCGATGATATCCATATCGGCAACCGAAGACTCTGCTAGTGGTGCTATCATAGAAGAGGAAGGGCCGGC
Organism: Ottelia alismoides; assembly: GCA_037367405.1. Classification (NCBI taxonomy): domain Eukaryota; kingdom Viridiplantae; phylum Streptophyta; class Magnoliopsida; order Alismatales; family Hydrocharitaceae; genus Ottelia; species Ottelia alismoides. The sequence goes on along the minus strand of JAZKJV010001366.1, from coordinate 222,581 downwards.
CTCAATCCATGCTATCCTCTGGTACGAAGTTGCTTGGCGGGGAGGCTTCCCCTGAGTGTAAACCTGGGTCTGGGACATTAAAGTATAGTTTTCAGACATCTCCTTATAGATGGCCCATACCTGGTCTTCATCTTTGGTGAAATACGAGCCTCCATAAGAGGCATTCACAATCCCCTGCTGATGAATCTCGGATTCATCACTCTAAATCTCATTTATTAAGCTTAATTCCCTAAAAATCAACAACATATCTGCATCTATTCTGCATAATTAGCATTCATGCATGTTTTCATAAGAATGGCATTTTATCCATCATTTTTGTACAAAATAAGAAGCCAAAAATCCAAGCCAAATTTGACCTGTAAATAACCTAACTTCCCGGATTTTTAACTCCTTCATGCTAATACCGCATTATCCAAAACCACTTCCACTGTGTACATATCACTCACAAGAATAAATGAAAAATACAAAAAAAGCATTAACCCAAATAAGTGGACCAAAAACCCAAACCCTAATTTCAGGATTTTTCAGACTAAAAGTCACATATCTTCCCCATCCGGTGTCCGATTTGATCCTACTCACTTTTGAACTAATGCATATTCAATTAGCTTCAAAACAAGACCAAGTTCAAGTGAATCAGAGCTCGTATGTGAAAGTTGGATTTTGGACCTCTTTTGTACATTATATATTTTAGCGGTTTTTGACCTGTATTTTATGTACATACTTTCTTAATTAATAAAAATCCAAAAAAATTACATTTAGATGTATTTTATTTATCTTTGATTTCTCCTTATTTTTCCAGGTTTTTATCAGGTTTAAAAATGACAAAAAATAGAAAACCCAAAAATCAAGGTATTCTATGTACATAGGATACCCCAAAAATTCACTTTTTACATTTGATCGATTTTGGTTTTGATGTTTTCATGAAAGTTGTAGATCTCATCGAGACGAGTATTTTTTTTGTGAAGGAACTTTTTCGATCCGAGGTCGTTTACTATTTCTTTTTGATTTTACAAATCTTTTTCTTTCGATTTTTCTGGTACTGACACGTGGCCGCCCCAGAGGCCGCCACGTGTCAGCGGTTTTTCGCACTTTTTAATATCATTTTTATTAAGGAAAAAAAATAAAAAAATAATAAAAATAAAAAAATAATTATAAAAATAAATAAAATAAATAATAAAAATAATAATTAACGGGCGTACGTACGCCGCACGTGCCCCGCGCTTCCTTCCATCATGCGTGGCCGTTCGATCTCGCTTGATCGAACGGCCTGAGTCCGTCGTCCTCTGGCACCGCCTCCCCCAATCCTTGCAACGACCCCTGCGCCGACCACCCGTAACCTCCACCCTTAATCTCGTAACCACCGCCAACCTCGCGTCGGCCGCTCCGCAACCGCCGCTCCTCCGATCTTGCGCTGCCAACTGATCGTCCCCTCCTCTCCTATATATAGAGCGTCGCCGCCCCTCTTCCCCGCCATCCACCGATACACATCAATCTCCAGGCGAGCCGGTGGTGACAGCCCGACCTCGCCACCGCTACGGCGAGATCCGAGGGCTTCCCAGCCCCGTCGCAGCTTGCAGCTTCACGCTGCCGTGCTTCTGCTCCGTTCATCGTCGAGCCAACCAAGACGACTCCATCTCCGCCTTCGTCAACCAACGTCATCTCCCCCGCCGACTTCATCCACACCATCGAGCATCTTCAGCTCCATCGCCTACGCCGCCACCGACCTCGGCTTCGACCACCGTCTTCACCGGCACCCCGCCCCTCCGCAACATCGGAGCTCCGCTTCCGTGGAAACCCAGCAACACCATGACCTGGGCTGGCTCCGCCTCTTCCAGCATCAGCCTTGGCTGAGCCACCACCGGTCAATACGGGAGCGCCCACCGGTCCTCTGCTCACCTCTGCCTTCGTCACCGGGCGCCAGGCCCGAGACCCAGGCACGCGCGAAGCGCATGCGTGGGGGATGTCATCAGCACGTTACCCAGGTCACGTGCTCCGTACGTAACCTTGGGTAAATTGCGCAAAGAGCCCCCGAAGACCCCCAATTTACGCTCCAGTCCACCGATCAGAGGACACGTAATGCTCTGAAATTCATAGTTGATTAACCATTTCTCTAAAAATTCCTGAAAAACAACATCTTCTAGTGTTAATTTTTCTTGACATTGTGCCCAAAAAGAATTGCATTTGCATGCATAGTTTGCTCTGTAAAAATTATTTTCCACATTTCACTATTTAATTTTTAATAGGTATTAGATCTCACATTTTTGAGATTTAGGATTTTTCTAAGATCAATCACCTAGTGATAGATCTTAGATAATTTTGATTCTCGAAAATAAATAGGTTTGATATTTATTATTATTAAATATTGAAAATTATTCTGTTTGTATTTAAAAATCCATAAAAAATTCATATTGCATCCAAAAATTCCAAAAAAATTACAATGCAATCATTTTATCATAATCTCGGCCAAGTTTGATATTTTTCGGATATCGTTTGATCGAAATTTACATTTTAGTCCCTAAAATAGGCCAAAAGTGCATTTTGCATCCCTTTATTGCATTGAAAAAAAAAGTCCGCCTTGAAAACCGAACAAGAAATTGGATAGACATAATTCTAGTTGTTCCTTTGCCTCCTTGTGATCGACCTTGGGACTTGCCCAAGTAAAATAAACATAAAACCACTTGATTAAAATTGAATAATTTTTGTGGTTATTTAATTACCATTTCCGATCGCCGCCTACGACGAACGACATTATTCTCTTAACACGAACAAAGACAAAAACCACTCCTTAACATCGCACGTTTCGGACTCGTCAGATGGCACCGTTGCTGGGGAGGCAAACGACTTTGTTTTGTGTTTTGAAATTTCTCGTTCACTTTTCCGCATTCGGGTAGTCTGACCCCCAAATTTTTCACTGTAAATCCCATTTTATTTCCTGCATTTATTTTTCAACATTTATCTCTTTTATTTTATTATTTTTTGAGTCACTCTCTTACATCTTCTCTCTTATTTTTATTGCGAGGTACCTGGTGCACGTGGAGCAGTTTTTCAAGAAACCAACACATCTTCACCGACATCTGAAGAAGCCGTAATTAATTTAAGATTGAGTGGAGTTGTGAGAGAGCGTAGAGTATAGGTTTTAAATTTCTGCAAATTTTAATTTCTGCTCATTTATAGCGGTGTCCGTTTGGACTCTCGCGTGTGTATAAAAAAGACCTTGAACTCTATCTGTGGTGTGTCGTGGCCTGTTTCACTCTCCGACGAGGGTGGGGCCCGACTTGAGTGGCGATTAGGATAGACCTGCACATACGACTCTCAGAGCATTTACATTTTTTATTGTGCTCGTAGGATCTAAGGCCACACTGCACTTTAATTGAGACGCACATTAGATCGTTCAACTTAGCCAAATTTAAATCTATTCTTCCCCGCTAATAGAACTTTCTGCTTAGGTGCGGTTTTTCATTGGCTTGCATGCATTTAGAATAATTTTTAAAATTCTGTATTGCATCCCACATGGAGATTGCGAGGGGACACTGTAAGTCTTCTAACTGAGCATACATCATTGTTTTCGCGTGTATCGGCTTTTCCCGAACTCCTCCCTCTTGTTTTATCACATAAGTTTAAAGGAAATTGGGACTGGACGGTAGACGTGTATTTGTGCTCATATAATTTTTCAGTGATCGCCTCATTAAAATTGGGACTGCTAAATATAGCCGATCTTAAGAACCCATAAAATCAAGAATTTTTGTGGGAGAGCAACCCCGACCTTGGATGATTTTATTTTTCTGAGTGAGCGAGAGACGATACTTATGGTTAGAGCCAAGCTCCGACACCTAACAGCTCGCTAAATTTTTGACAAGATTTATTTATCACCAACTAAAATTGAAAAAATAATAGCCGAACTCTTACGGCTTCATTGTGTGAGTTGGTGAACCCGGGGTTTGATTTGTGTTTGCATTGGTGTGCGTGAACCGATTTTGAAAATCAACAACCGCACCTTTGATAAAACTCCTCTTGACTATCCCGTGCAATCATCTCTCTCCTTTCTTGATTTAAAAATCACCATGGAATTCTTGTCCAATAACTCCTGCAGACCCAACCCCTCATTCCTTTCAACTCTTTCAAAAATGGCCGAACGTTTATCAGAGAATCCATCAGAGCTATACTATGAAAATGAATTCGTATCAGTTAGACCCAAAACGCCTCCTCCTCAACCACCAATAAATCCATCTGCCTCTACTAATCCGATCTGTTTCATGAATGACAACCCTTTGTATTCAGAGCAGACAACCCAACAAATGATTGAGTTCTCTACTTCTCATTTATCAATCCCCTTTACGCTGATCATACAATTCATCCTTCATATTCGGTAAATGTCAATCCATCATTCATGGGAGATGATAACCACATGATCGAATTGAACATTTCTTCATCTCTTCCATCGACCCTTTCCTTGAACACCAATGAACAATCATTATCTTAGATTGAACATAACAACCCCCTCTTCACTCATATAGAGGATTGGGCCGACCACATAGGTACACATCAACCCTGTATGCTGACTCCACTATATCAAGGTCCGACCACTCAAAGGATTGAACTCTCCTCGGACCAACTCCACATACCTAGACCATACGAGTAGCCACCTTCCATGATTATTGAGGAGATACTTTCAGAAAACGAGGATCGTATATCGGATATTTCAAGAGACTCCTCTCCTAGTACATATAGAGAAATGGAAGAGGACATTCAATTACAAAAACATACCCCAACTGCTTCCATGCTTGGTCATGAAGAGATTTTGGAGAATATTTTGAGGATGAATAAGAAATTTGATTTAATGGAGGATAGATTTCAAGAACTTGCCAATCGATTAATCTCTGGTAGCTCGGATATAAAAATGAATGAGGAAATAATTAGATCTGAGATTGAAAATTCTGAGGATATTCAGGAACCTAAGGACGATTCTAACAATATCACTTCTGCAGATTATTCCCCTAGAAATGACTATGCCGCTGTCTCTCAATCTGAACATCCGAACCCCTGTTCATCTGAGGAACACACCACACCCCCACACCATACAGAAAATACCAAAAAAATGGAAATATTTGAAAACCACAAAAAAATTGAAAATCCAGAAAATTTCATAAAAATTGAGACTGAAGACGATCTGAGGAATTTGGATCCGACTGTACGTGAAGCAATGGAAAAAAGATTGATGTTTGAACTTCCCTTCATACAGGCCATTGAACACTTTCTCGACCTTAAAATTTTTTTAATGGACAAACTAATGAACAAAAAGTCAGGTAGGATACGAACAAACACTGAAAGACATATCTTGTCAATGGCCTCCTGATAATCTCTGAAATCGAACGGTCTTGTATTCCACACGAGGCGGGAACACAGTCGAAGTGTTGACCAATCAACTCTGAAATTAATCAACAATTAACCCACTCTAAAGATCAATAATTAGAAATAAATGTGGAGTTAAAATTTATTTTTAACTCTGCACAAAGGGTGTATAGCAGTCAAGTATGCAGAGAGTTCGAACACAGGGAGCAAACATGGTAATTCAAACAAATGTGCACAAGTGATTGTGAAGTGTCTACACTAAGCAAGCAAGCAAAGAAATTTTTTTGCGGGTTTTTAATTTTTTAATTTTTTTATTTTAATTTCATTTTTAATTTTATATTTTGATTTTTATTTTTCTGATTTTTATAATTTTATATTATATATATTTTTAATATAGGAATTTAAAAACAATGTAATGGAAGACAAGATAAAGTATTTATAAAAATAAGCAAAAATGGCCAAAAAAATGCAGAAATAAAATGTTTTTGATATTTTTAGGATTTTTTTACTGTTTTTGTGATTTTTGGGTATTTTTCAAAGTGTTTTTGGTATTTTTAAATGCTGAAATAAATCAAAACAGTGAACAGTGTACTGGCTGTGAGCAAAATGGAAATTAAAAATAGACAACAGCCGCAAAATATTTTCAAACTATTTTTCAAAGAAAAAATATTTTCAAACTATTTTTCAAAGAAATCTAATAAAATGTAGAGTAAACAGGAACTGAGTTTGTAATTTTTAGAGTTTTCTTTGATTTTATATATTTTTCTGAAGTTTTTGAGTCTTTTTGAATTTTTAAGGTTTTTCTTTTGAGATTTTTAGTGATTTTTGGACTGACACTAAAATAAGTTAAAAGACACACTAGGGAATTTTTTTTGGAATTTTTAAAGATATTTAACTATTTTTTGGTATTTTCTAAGCTAGACAGTAGGCAAAAAGCATGTTTTTGATTTTTGATAAATATGAAAATGCAATAAAAATGCAATGCAAAAATATGGCGTGAAAATGTAAGTGAACAAGAGCTTAATTTGATTTTTGTGGAATTTTTGGAATTAAAATGATGCCCTAATTAATTAATACAAGCACATAAAGATATCACAGCCTAGCAGGGGCATAAGTGCAAATATCAGAAGTTCCGGGGGCAAACATGCAAATTTTTCCAAAAAAATATATAACGTTAAATACGATTTTCTGCACTCAAAATAAATACCCAAACCCGGAGGGGGTTCCTTGCAAAATGTCCACTTCACGCGCACTGGGCACGTGACCTAGGAAGGGTATTTTTGCAATATCACAAAGTTCCAGGGGTTCAGATGCAATTTCTCCAAAGTATTACAACTTAAATTTATAGTTCATGGACTAGGACGAAATAACCAAACCCCAGGGGGGTCCTTGCAAAATACCCAGCCCCCTCACGCGCACTAGCACGTGAGGTGACGTGGATAGGACCTAAGTGCAAATATGAAAACAATGAGGGTCTGGATGCAAATATTATAGAAATATTTAAACTACGACTTGAAGTTTACGGACTAAAATGAAATACAAAATTTGGCGAGGGTGAAAGTGCAAAATACCCACGCCTATATTCCTCGTACGCGATCGAACGGCGGAAGGCCGCTCACTTATCCACGTGGCGCGCGCACAACGCGCGATGACGGTTCGGCGATGAATGGCTGCGATCAGATCTCTTCGGCAGATCAGACGGTGATGGTTGGTGAAGATCGGACGGTTGCTGCTGGTTCTGGAGATGCGGCCCGATCTGACGGTGGAGAGGCGATGAGGACGAACAGGGAAGCAGCGCCGGCGAGGCAAGCTTCCCTGAGCTGAATCTCCGCCCTCCGGCGATGGATGAGCTCCAAAAATGGGATGCGAACTCCTGGAAGGTCTCTCTATGTGCTAGGGTACTCAGCTTCGTCGAAGAAGCACGGTGGCGGTGGCGCGAAGGCGGCGGAGCTTCGAGCTCCAGGGATCTCCGGTGAAGCTTCAAAATGAGCCCCCAAGGGCTTTGACCGTGTCTTGACCTGCAAAAAGAGGTGAGAGGGTCCAGGGCAAACTGCCAGGACCCCGCGGAGGCGTAGTGGACGGTCGGAGGTGATCGGTGGAAGGCGAATGAACGACAGCCGGAGGTGCACTCCGGCGATGAGCGACGGGGAGCGAATTAAACGACGAAACTCGGATTTTTTGGGGGTTTTCGATACGGAAGCTAAGGGAAATGAAATGAAACGAAAAGAAAAGGGAAAAGGGCAAACCTCGAAGGCTGAGGACCTGAGGTGGTGGAACCTCGATGCCGGTGGTCGGCGGAGGTGGTGGAGCCGCTACAGAGCCTCCTCGACTCGCCTGAGGGTGTGGATGCGGAGCTATCACCTCCAGCAACACGAAGAGCGCAACAAGGAGGAGAATTAATGGCTAAGAAGGGTTCAAACCTGGGCTTGAAGGTGGCGGGACGTTTAAGTAGAAGATGATGGCGTCTCCTTCAAGCAAGGGCCACGCGCGCATCATGAGGATTTTGCGTGATCTGAAGGCGCGTCGTGGAAGAGCGATGATCAGGGAAGAAGTTCCAAGAAGGATTCGAGGCGAAAAATGGAAGAATCGGGCACCATAATTTCTTGAAAACGGGCAAAATCAAGGGTGTCAGGAGATGGCAGGTCTCGGTCAGGGAGTTGACCGAGGTCAACTCTAGACCGCACCTGGTTGGTCCACGTGGACCAACCAGAGAAATCCAGGGCATAAATTATTTAGAAATTCAAAATAAAATAGTAAATAAACTTATTAATTTTAGGTTATAAAATAAAAAATGTTTGTTATTTTATAAAGAATTTTATAGTGATTTTTATTTATTTTTCTGAAGTATATTTTTACAAGTTTGCATTTATACCCCTATATAGGTGTATTATCTATATACTTTATTACTTTATTTTTTTCCTTTTATGTATTTAATTTTTTTAATTTTATTTATTATTTTCTAAAATTATAAAGTACTTTTATATATACAAATATATTTTTATTTTATTTTTCTGATGTGTTTTGTATATTTAATAAAATAGAAGTGTATTTTATATAGGAATGAGTATAGGTCTAATACCTATGTATATAATATATACAGGTATTTTATTTTAATTTTATTTATGCTTTTATTCTGATTTTAATGCCCAAAATTATTATAAGTAAAATTTACATAATTATAAAAATATAAAAATACATAATAATGAATAAATAATAAATTGAGTATTTTAATATGTACAAGTATACAATAGGGGTCCAAAACTCAACTTTCAAACCGTAGCTCTGCCAAATGCGTAACCACCACCATTAAATAGTTTATTTTATTCTATATACAATTAAAGGTGAGTTTGCTGCATTTGGAGCTTTCTTTTGTGAGATACGGGTCTGGGATGTTGGGATTCTGGATTTTTATTCAGACCATAACTTTTTCTCTGTACATTATTTTTCTGTGATATAAATTTTGTATTTTTCTTTATTTAATGATCTACAACTTTTATGTACAAAGTTTATTTATTTGATGTATAAAAAGTGGAACCAAAAATAGGTCACAAAATGAATAAAGAATGAATAACATAATATAGGTATTTGACCCTTATCTCCCCCTACTTTATTCCTTGTCGACCTATTCATCAAGATGCCTAGGTCTCGGGGTTTTGGGTCATAAAATATTTACAATATTTTATTCTTTTTCTTTTCTTTTATTTATTCTATAATTTTGGCCTTAATTACAGTATTTTATACACTATTTAGATGTACATGTATGAATGCTAAGATGATGGAATTAATGCTATTTACAGGCATTTGCTAGGGTTTTTGATGCCAAAATGATAGAATAAAGATGATGAAATGTAGATTCATCATCCCCCTATACTTTACCTTTGCTAGTCCCTAGCAAACACTTATGCAATAAGTGCAAAAGAAAGAAAGAAAAGAAAAAGAAGAAGAACTTGGATTTAATTTGATTATCAAACTTGTCTTCACACAATCAAAGTTTGGAGATTAAGTCGGACCTTTGGAATTTTAGTGCGGTCGGAACCTTAATGAGAACCAAATTTGAAATCTAACAATCCTTGAGAATCCCAAAAGTCTGTCCAAGTCTCCTCAATAGCCAGGTCAGATATACTTCAACTCATACGCAAACCCTTATGACTATGAATTTGACTCGTACAGTGTAAGTGATATGTAGCTCCCCACCTCAGAAGTAACAAAGAAACAACCTCCCCACCCTGGTAACTCTAATGCCTCGGTCTAGCAACTCTTTCCTCGGGAAGCGGGGTATTCCCTTCTAAGTTCAAGTGCAACCGGCTCAAGAAGAGGGGGAATAAGAGGTATAGAATTTTGGGAGCTCAACCAGTGTAGCTAAGTCTCCCGCTGCAAGCTTCATGAGATGTAACATGGATACCATAAGCTTTTGCTTTATTGGACTATATACACTCCGGTGGGGTTATTAAATTTTCAATCCGACCCACCATTTTTTGGAGTTCTTTTTGCATTTTTTTAAGTGTATCTGTAAACATATCTACATGGTGCAGCATATTTACAAGAAGTTTTCCTCTCGAGCCAGTAGACTATCCCTCTTTTGAAGCTTTATTGCAACCCACGGCTTCTGTCTTTAGCCTTCATCACCACTAGACCAAGTTGAGGCGCACTTCCTTCACTAGAAGAAGAAGAGAGGTTCCGCCTAGAAGTACTACCCTCATATGCTACCCCAAGCCAAAGGAAACTGCCTCCTCACCACCTCATCCGTGGAGAGCTATGTGAAAGGTGCAGGTGTCCAAGTTAGGTCATTATCAACAAGAGTCGTGCGTGGTGCTCCGAAATACTCTACTTAGGCAGTCAAGAATCTAATGAACCAAGTCCTATGATCCTCAAAGAATTAAGTCAACTAGACCTGAAGTACCTCAAACCCAGTTCCTATAAGGTTCCTGTTATTAGGTCGATTTTACGGTCCAATCAAGCTCCAATCTCTGGATTTTACTTAGACTTGTTCAATTATCAAACTCAATCTGGAAAATGCTCATGCTATGCAAATGCGATGCAGAATGCAGAAAATATTTTTGTGATGCAATTTCCAAGATTTTGAACTTTTTATGGATTTTTGAAAAGATGATGCATGCGTATGCAAATGCATTTTTTTTTGTATTTTTCAAAAAGATTTTTTTAAATGTTTTTGATTTTAGTTTACAGATGTTTTTGGGATTTTTGAAAACAAAAGATTTTTAGCTGAAAACTAGGTGAAAAACTATGTACACGGGAGTGCTTCTTATCTTTACAAGAAGTGGATTTTAAGATTTTACAAGGGTAAGTGATCAAACTTATAGGTATAGATATACAATGGATTTTTGGTGTGATGTATTTATTCCTCAAACTTATTTGACACAGATTTTGCAAACAATTTTGAAAACTATAGTCCAAAATATTTTTTTACAAACATTTTACAAACATGTACACGTATTTGAAAATCATTTTGCAAAGGCTTTCAAAACAGTATATATATATTTTTCAAATTATTTCTGCAACCATTTTTCAAACCATTTGCAAATCATTTTTTCAAACATTTTTATTTTACATAAAGAAAATAATTTTTTTCAATCAAAAGGTTTTTACAAAGGTTGAAAACATGTACAAAGTGTTTTTCAAAATAGTTTTCAAAAGGTTTTTCAAAGAGACTGTCAAACTATTTTTCAAAGCACCTGATTTATTAATCAGTATATACAAAAAGAATTTGAGAAACAAAACACCTTTTTATTAAGGGTTTTAGAGAATTATTAGCCATATTATTAAGAAAGTACGAAAGTACGAGTTATGGCTAAAGTATATACACAGTTTATACGACCCCCCTATACTTAGCTTGAGCTATGTCATTATAGATCAGAGAGAAAAGAGAAGACATAACTCGTACTAAGTATAAGCAAGCCTAAAGATTAATTGAATAAGAGATGAATGAATAAACCAATGAGAAGTTGACCGTCCCCCCTATACTTAGGATCAAATAATCCTAAGTATAGCAGACTGTATACAACGCAGGGAGGGTCAAGGGTGGGAATGAACAGATCGTACTCAGATCGGCTCCCCCTATACTTAGGGTGAGATATCCCTAAGTATAGACACGAAGAGGAGACAATGGAGAGGATATAATGAATAGAAAAACTCAAGGTGCACACCCCCCTATACTTAGGACAAAGTACGTCCTAAGTATAGCAAAATCAAATGATGACGATAAGGTGTGAGCCATAAATGTACAGATGAATATATATACAATGTCGGATTTCAATGATAATCATGTACGAGATGCCGAAGGTGTGAGTCAAAGAATCATCTCATACCAAATGAATTGGAGCAACAGCAACGGTCGACAGATCATGATCTAGATATGGTTTCAAGCGCTGACCATTGATTCTAAAGGTGGAAGCTGATGAAGGTTCGGATATATCAATGCTGCCATTATCATGCACCTTCCGGACCACATATGGTCCCTTTCCATTTGCTTTGTAATTTCCCTGGGAATAATTTTAACCCAGCATCAAATAACCATACTTGCTGTTCTGGCTCAAATTGTTTATGGCTGATTCGGGAATCGTGCCATACTTTCACTTTCTCCTTATACTGTAAGCTACTTGAGAAGGCTGTATCTCTTAGTTCTTCCAAGGCTGCCAACTTTGCTTTCCTCTGCTCTCCTACACTCTTGGGATCCAATAATAACTCTGTAACTGCCCAAAGTGACTTTTGCTTTATTTCCACTGGTAGATGGCACGGCTTGCCATAGACGAGACGAAAGGGGGATGTCCCTAGTGGTGTCTTGAAGGAGGTCCGATAAGCCCACAAGACCGAGTCCAAAAGTTGTGACCAATCCTTTCAGTCTGGGCGGACTACCTTCTGCAAAATTGTCTTAACCTCCCTATTCGAAACTTCAGCAAGACCATTAGTCTGAGGGTGATATGGTGTGGCAACACGATGGTCAATACTGAACTCGTCTGTAAGGACCCTAACTTTGTCATTAATAAAGTGAGACCCCTCGTCTGAAATCAAGACTCTCGACACCCCGAACCGTGAAATAATATTCTTCCTCAAGAAGCGACATACTGTTTTAGCATCTGCGGCTCGGGCGGGGATGGCCTCAACCCAACGGCTCACATAATCTACAACAAGAAGAATATACTCAAACCCCTGACTTTTAGGAAATGGGCACATGAAATCAATTCCCCAAGCATCAAAAACCTCACAAAAGTGAATGGGCTGCATGGGCATCATGTCTCTCTGTCCGCAAGTACCCATCTTCTGACAGTCAGTACACCTTCTCACGAACTCATCAGAATCCTTGAAAAGGGTAGGCCACCAAAGGCCGGATTGGAGCACCTTTTGTGCTGTCCGTCTCCCAGAATGATGTCCTCCTGCCTCAAGCTTGTGGCAGTAGGTGAGGACGCTATGTTGCTCATCTTGAGGAATGCACCGTCTCCAGATACTGTTCCCTCCCTCATGATAGAGGACGGGATCCTCCCAATGGTACGACTTGGCCTTCGCAAGGAAGGTCTCAAGCCGTTGTCTGGGCCAACCTTGTGGGATAGTTTTGGCAACAAGGTAATTCACAATGTCGGCATACCATGGAAGAGAGGTGATAGCAAGGATCGCCTCATCTGGAAAAGTTTCAGTGATAGGTGCTATGGGCTCAGATTCCTCAAAGTTCTCTAGGCGGGAGAGGTGATCTGCCACAACATTCTTAACTCCAGGTTTATCCTTAATCTCAATATCAAATTCCTGGAGGAGAAGGACCCATCTGGTTAATCTGGCTTTGGCATCCTTCTTCGACATTAAGTACCGAATGGCAGTGTGGTCTGTAAAAATTGTCACTCTAGATCCAAGAATGTAAGATCTGTACTTATCCAAAGCAAAGACTACCGCTAGCATTTCTTTCTCAGTCACTGTATACTTCCTCTGAGCTGCATCCAAAGTTCAGCTAGCGTAGTGTATGGCATAGGTTAATCCATCCCTCCTCTATCCAAGCACAGCCCCAATGGCATAATCAGAAGCATCCGTCATGATCTCGAATGGGAGAGACCAATCGGGTGGCTGAAGGACAGGAGCCTCGACAACTAAATTCTTGAGAGTCTCGAAAGACTTAAGACACTTATCATCTACAAGGAACTCGGTGTCTTTAGTCAATAAATCTGTCAGCGGTCGGGCAATTCGACTGAAGTCCTGAATGAAATGTCGATAGAAACCGACATGCCCCAGAAAAGACCGCAACTGTTTCAAATTGGACGGTGGATTGAGTTTTCTAATGATATCCACCTTGGCCGGATCAACCTCCATGCCTCTGTTGGAGATGATGTGACCAAGGACCGTCCCTTGAGTCACCATAAAGTGACTCTTCTCCCAAGATAGTACAAGGTTCACCTCTATGCAGTGCTGAAGTACTCGGTCTAGGCAGTCAAGACAAGCATCGAATCCGTCGCCATAGACCGAGAAATCATCCATGAAGACCTCCAAACAGTCACCTATCATGTCCGAAAAGATGGAAAACATGCACCTTTGGAATGTCGCAGGGGCGTTACATAGACCAAAGGGCATCCGTCTGAAAGCATACGTCCCAAATGGACAGGTGAATGTCGTTTTATCCTGGTCTTCGGGCGCAATGGCCACTTGATTGTATCCGGAGTACCTGTCAAGAAAACAGTAATGACTCTTCCCGGCTAGCCTTTCGATAATCTGATCAATAAATGGTGGCAGGAAGTGATCCTTCTTGGTGGCCTCATCCAATCGTCTGTAGTCCACACATACCCTCCAAGAAGTGGGTACCCGAGTGGCGATCTCTTCTCCAGACTCATTCACAACTGTAGTGATACCCGTCTTCTTGGGTACCACATGCAAAGGACTAATCCACTTGAAGTCGGAGATGGGGTAGATAAAATCAGCGCTCCACTATTTAGATATCTCCTTCATTACTACATCTCGAAGATTCGGGTTCAGCCGTCGCTGGAACTCACGTGAAGGCTTGGCGTCCTCCTCGAGGTATATATGGTGGGAGCACAGGGCCAGACTTATCCCCTTGAGATCGGCCACGTTCCATCCTATCGCCTTGCGGTTTCTTTCAAGAACCTCCATCAGACGGGATTCTTGTTCTCCAGTCAAATCTCTTGAGATAATGACTGGGTGCATTTCAGGCTCACCTGCAAGGAATCTGTACTTGAGCGACTGCGGCAAAGGCTTTAATTCTGGTTTGGTGGAGCTGGCAAATATGGCTTCTGATAGGTCCGCGTGAAAGCAACCAGGTCGGTATGTGAGAACTCTCGCTGTATGTGATCATCTGACGAAGAGAACCCTGCCGGTGTGGCTATCATCTGTGCTGGCTCGCTCTCCGTTTGATCTGTCGGCTCACCTGGAAACAAGCATTGTAAATATGTATCAAAATCCTTCCAATCAACGTCTGCCTCCGAGGGATCTGAATCAGTACAATTATCAATGTCATCATGCAGTACGCAACTGTCAACCTGTATGGTGTCCTCTACCAAGGGTGTGCTCTCCGAACTCTCGTCTGCCTCAAAAGGTGGGTACTCTGAATTTGCAGATATGAAGAGGGCTCGTGTATCTGGATCTTCCCAAACTGCTTCATCATCGGTCATCACAAAATCACACTCCTGGTGGACGTCTAGCTCGGCGTCTGTCATCGGCCCTGTATCACTGTTCTGCTCTGAGCACACTGAATCTCTCGCTTTGATCTCGTCGATCGTCTCTATTTGTATACTCTCACCCTCTACCCGAAAGTACACCTTCCCACTGTCATGGTCGGACACTGTCTTGGCTGTGGCCAAGAATGGGCGTCCTAGTATGATGGGGGCATCAGTCATCGATTCAGGGATCTCCATGTCCAATACTACAAAGTCCACGGGGAATTTCAGACCCTGAATGGTAACGACCACGTCTCTCAACAAACCCTTCGGCCTCTTAATCGATCGATCAACAAACTGAAGGACTGTCCTGCCCCGAAGAAGAGGGCCAAACTCGAATCGGTCGAGTAGGGCCGCCGGAAGGAGGTTGATAGAAGAGCCGCTGTCCAATAGAGTACGGTCAAATTGCTGCTCACTAATCTGGCATCTGACATAAGGAGCTCCTGCATCAGGGCGTTTGGCTGGCAGATGGTTTTGAATGGCACAACATGTGGCACGGGTGAGCACGTGGATCTCTCCTCTATTGCTTCGCCTCTTCCTGCGCACAGTAGTCTTCTCTCTCAGATTCTTTTGGAAGAGGGGGATGTGCTCAAGTGCCTCCTGTAGAGTTAGCTGGATCTGAAATCTGTCTATCATATGTTGGCTGAACTCTAACTGCTGGGTCTTTTTGGGATTTTCTTTTGAAGTCCCCTTAGTCAAGCCGAGTGCTTGAGGGAAGGGGATAGATGGACCCTCCTCAAACAGAGGGTTAGGAGAGGGCTTCTGGGTCTGTGAAGGACTGGCATCCATGCAATCATCATCATTCATCACACACGGACTTGGAATAGATGGAGAAGCCTTTCCTTTATTCATTTTTTTGTTCTTTTTCATTGAGTCTAGAGACACAGAAAATGGTAACACAGAAGGTTGGAATACAAATTGATTCAAAATGGGGGCATCAGTACCACCCGAAATATTCTTCTTTGCGGCCTCAGCACCGCACTCTGGTTCATTATCAATGGTGGCTTCAGCACCACCGTCTGCATCTGATACTACAACGGCCTCAGTACCGTCGTCTGGAAGGTCATCCTTGGTGGCATCAGTACCACCGTCATCATCCTTGTTGTTAGCGGCATCAACACCGCTCTTTTCCTTATCTGGGGCTCTAGAGTCTCCATGGGGTTGTCCCTCAGATGAGCCGTCGCCGGCTGGTTCCCTACCGCTCCTAAGTGACACGAAGTGAGTATCAAACATAGAATGCATGTCATTCAAATAAGCACTAGGAATGGTGTCCTCTGTAAACTGTACCTGCTGAGACTTTCTTTTTAAGTTGTTTGGATTCGGCTCGCTCTGTGCAGGTATGGCGGCTTTCCCTTTCATGATATCCCTCATTTCTTGCCGGAACTCGTCCATTTATTGCCGAAACGATGCTTGCTGGTCAGAAAGCAGTCGGGCGAGATCATTAAGTGCAGGGTTCTCCAAGCTAGGGGTGGAAGAACCTGAGGTGTTCCCTTGCTGGAACTGTGGTGGCTGGTGAGACTGAGAATATTGCTGCTGGTAGTGAGATGTATGCTGGGGGCGCTGTTGAAACGGCTGCTGCCGTGGCTTCCATTGCTGCTCCTAATAGGTGTGACGAGGATTCTGCTGGTATTGCTGCTGCTGTTGGGAGTATTGGGGCTGCTGGTGTTGGCCACTTTGATTTCCCTGAGCCGGAGGCTGCTGTTGGGATGAGATACCTCCGTTGGACCAACGAAATCCGGGGTGATCACGGCGAATCCCGGGCTGCTGGGGGTACCGGTCGTACCATATCCCGTTGACTTCCATCAACGGTTCCTGCTCGAAGGGTGGAGGTGGTAGTGCTGCCAGTGGCTGATCCGGTTGATAAACCACCATATGAGTTTCCTGAGATGACGGCTGCTGTGAATAATGTGGCAACTATTGTACCGGCACCTCCTGAACATGGTGAACTGGGCGGTATGTGGGAGGTGGTGGGGTAGAACGACGACCTATGGATTCATCAAGTGACCTGGAGTGCTGATGCGAAGATGATTGTGCTTCCTGAATACTCAAGATGTGAGTCTTCAGGTCACTCATGGTCTTTGCCAACTGGTCCATTTGTGCCATACTTTGTCCCTTCTTTTTCTCAAGGATTTCCATGCGGTCCAACTTTTCACTGATGATGCCCATATCGGCTGCGGTGGATTCGGCTTGAGCTGCGGCTACCGAGGGGTGCTGGGACCGGCGTCAATGCGGGCTATCCTTTGGTATGATCCTGCTCCTTGGGGAGGTTTTTGTTGTGTGTAGACACGCGCCTGGGCCATGACTGTAGAGTTTTCTTCCATTCCTTCATAAATGGCCCAGACATCATCTTCACCCTTTGCGAAGTACGATCCTCCACAAGAGGCATTAACAAGCCCCTGCAGTTCCGGTGTCAGCCCGCAAAAGAATCTTTGAACCAAGTTGGGCTTTGATATGTCATGATGCGGACACCGGTCAATGAGCTCTCTAAAGCGATCCCAGGCTTCATGGAATAGTTCATTTGGGATCATGGTGAAGTTGCTGATCATAGCCCTTGCTGCATTTGTCCGGCCGAGTGGGTAATACTTATTTAAGTATGCGGTCCGTAGCTGTTCCCAAGTGTCGATGTACCTCCCCAAGTGTTTGAGCCAATAGGCGGCTCTATCAACCAAGGAGAATGGGAAGGCAATCATTTTAATTGTATCCTCAGTCACGAATCTGTCGTGGATTGTGCTTCATATCATCTCGAATTCTTGCATATGGAGATGAGGTTCTTCGGTGGGGAGCCCATGAAATTTAGGCAGTAACTGGATAGTGGGCGGACGAAGCTCGAAGTCCCCATAGATGGGTGGAATTCGGATCCACCGGTGAGTAAGGGTTGCAGCTGGGTTGTGCAACTGCCTCATGGTTATTTGTGGTGGTCTTTCCTGGTTCTGTCCTCCTCCTCCTGCGGCTGCATCAGGAATCTCTCCACCGCCTTCAGATCTGTCTTCTCTATCTGTTCGCATCTGCTCCATCTCTCTCAGGATGTTTCCCATGAAGGCTCTCTGGTCCCTTATTTGTTGTTGCATTGTTTCCAGGGATTCCATAAGGGAGTGGTTGATTGCGGCTTGATCAAACGCAAAGGGATGCTTGCCCTGCTCATGTCTGTCTCCTTCACTGTTGGCCATGGGTTCTTCTTGATTTTCTGCAAAGGCAAATGTACCCATTTCAGGCGTGTCCAACTGAATATCTTCTGTGGTCTCTAGATTTATTGGAGAAGGGTGGTCGAGGGGGAACAGGGTGGTTGAGAACTCAGGGTCGGAGAGTGGGTCTGAACTCTCCAAAACCCTCCTAGATGAATGGGAAGGAGTGCTTGATAGCGGTGCCACTAGACGTGGCCTAAGGGATCTTCTTCCCATCATTTTGATATGGAGAAAGGCGGATAAGATCTGGAATGCAAACAAGATGATCAATCAAACCCCCAATTCACCTATGAAACTCTTGAGCTGATGACCGTGAGAGTTCGGTCTGCTATCTTGTCAAATTTTATTAGGTGATCAGTCAATCCATCAGAGCGTTAGAGCAAGCTGTTAGGTACCCTACTTTCTTAGCCGACTGTCCCAATCCACGTCAGATCTTTCCCAGCCAGTATGAATTGCGGACCTTATCCCGGTTGTTCCCACTAATTCACTCTGCTAAGGACATCGCGGTCCTCTTTACCGGTTACTGGAGAGATCCTCACTGGAGAACGACTAACCACGACCAGTAGTCAACTAAAATTTTGAGTATGGCTCTATCCTAGTGTCGGGTCACTCTCTCGCAACAGATAAATCAAACAAGGAGGGGATTACTCTCCCAAAGACAAAGTTTTTGGTGGGATGAGTTTTAAGGTCAAGTTTGCATTAGTAGTCCCTATTTTTATTATTTTCACTTTTTATGTATTTTTCTGAGCAATCATCGTCTAACGAATTTTCCAATTTCCTTGTTATTTATAGTCCAATAAAGATGGGGGAGGAAGTCGGAAAAACCGATGCGTGGTCAAAATCTATGATGCATGCAGGGATAGAAATACGTACCTTGTCGCCAGCACTCTACATGCAAAGTGATCCGCGCATAATTTAAAGACAATAATTTAAACTACCTATATGCATGCACGAGGAAATTGTTTTAAGATTAGCAACTTCTATTAACGTGAAGAACAAGTAGCTATGACAAAGAAAAGAGTCCGGAGTCCGGTCTAGGCTCACCCCTCCTCTTCTCGACACATCGAGTTCAGGAGTAGCGCTTAACAGGGTGGGCTCGCGACACGTGGTTTCTAGTCCAAGTCAAATAGCTTTTTCAGTTGATTTTTAGCCAAGTCCAATTGCGTTCTATAGGTGCAAGCAATATATTAGGGATTGGGCCTTAGCTTCCTAGTTCGTCACAGTCAACAAAAATTCCTATGTCTAGGGGCTAAATCCTCGTAAAATAAATGAGAATAAAGCGAGAAAAGCCACGAAAAACACAAAACCGCGGTGAGCCCCCAAGTGAACAAACACTTGGAAATTAGGCCCGGAAGTTCAAGTGTCCAAGTCCTGTATTATTACAAATTGCTAACTCTCTCTCTCACAAAATAAGAATTGCAAACTAATCTAATCAATCTCTCCCTCCTCCTGCTCTCTCCTGCCGGCTTGGCTTAAGAAGAGCCGGCTCCGCTTCACGTGGTTGCGTCGGATCCCCTAGGCGATCTGCCTCGCTCCGCGGTCCCTTGCAAGAAGACAAAGAGATGGTCAGAAAAGTTCACAAATATCTATCAAAACAAGAGAGGTAAAATAATCAAGCAATAAGGAAGACAACAAACACAATCAAGTAAAATATGAACTACTCGCTGTTGCTCCCCGGCAACGGCGCCATTTGATAATCTCTGAAATCGAACGGTCTTGTATTCCACACAAGGCGGGAACACAGTCGAAGTGTTGACCAATCAACTCTGAAATTAATCAATAATTAACCCACTCTAAAGATCAATAATTAGAAATAAATGTGGAGTTAAAATTTATTTTTAACTCTGCACAAAGGGTGTATAGCAGTCGAGTATGCAGAGAGTTCGAACACAGGGAGCAAACAGGGTAATTCAAACAAATGTGCACAAGTGATTGTGAAGTGTCTACACTAAGCAAGCAAGTAAAGTAATTTTTTTGTGGGTTTTTAATTTTTAAATTTTTTTATTTTAATTTAATTTTTAATTTTGTATTTTGATTTTTAATTTTCTAATTTTTATAATTTTATAGTTTATATATATATATATATTTTAATATAGGAATTTAAAAACAATGTAATGGAAGACAAGATAAAGTATTTATATAAATAAGCAAAAATGGCCAAAAAAATGCAGAAATAAAATGTTTTTGATATTTTTAGGATTTTTTTACTGTTTTTGTGATTTTTGGGTATTTTTCAAGGTGTTTTTGGTATTTTTAAATGCTGAAATAAATCAAAACAGTGAACAGTGTACTGGCTATGAGCAAAATGGAAATTAAAAATAGACAGCAGCCGCAAAATATTTTCAAACTATTTTTCAAAGAAAGCTAATAAAATGTAGAGTAAAAAGGAACTGAGTTTGTAATTTTTGGAGTTTTCTTTGATTTTATATATTTTTTGAAGTTTTTGAGTCTTTTTGAATTTTTAAGGTTTTTCTTTTGAGATTTTTAGTGATTTTTGGACTGACACTAAAATAGTTAAAATACACACTAGGGATTTTTTTTGGAATTTTTAAAGATATTTTACTATTTTTTGGTATTTTCTAAGCTGGACAGTAGGCAAAAAGCATGTTTTTGATTTTTGATAAATATGAAAATGCAATAAAAATGCAATGCAAAAATATGGCGTGAAAATGCAAGTGAACAGGAGCTTAACTTGATTTTTGTGGAATTTTTGGAATTAAAATGATGCCCTAATTAATTAATACAAGCACATAAAGATATCACAGCCTGGCAGGGGCATAAGTGCAAATATCAGAAGTTCTGGGGGCAAACATTTAAATTTTTCCAAAAAAATATATAACGTTAAATACGATTTTCTGCACTCAAAATAAATACCCAAATCCGGAGGGGGTTCCTTGCAAAATGTCCACTTCACGCGCACTGGGCACGTGACTTGGGAAGGGTATTTTTGCAATATCACAAAGTTCCATGGGTTCAGGCAATTTCTCCATAATATTACAACTTAAATTGATAGTTCATGGACTAGGGCGAAATAACCAAACCCCAGGGGGGTCCTTGCAAAATACCCAGCCCCCTCACGCGCACTGGCACGCGAGGTGACGTGGATAGGACCTAAGTGCAAATATGAAAACAATGAGGGTCTGGATGCAAATATTACAGAAATATTTAAACTACGACTTGAAGTTTACAGACTAAAATGAAATACAAAATTTTGCGAGGGTGAAAGTGCAAAATACCCCGCCTATATTCCTCGTGCGCGATCGAACGGCGGAAGGCCGCTCACTTATCCACGTGGCGCGCGCACAACGCGCGATGACGGTTCGGTGATGAATGGCTGCGATCAGATCTCCTCGGCAGGATCAGACAGTGATGGTTGGAGAAGATCGGACGGTTGCTGCTGGTTCTGGAGATGCGACCCGATCTGACGGTGGAGAGGCGATGAGGACGAACAGGGAAGCATCGCCGGCGAGGCGAGCTTCCCTGAGCTGAATCTTCGCCCTCCGGCGATGGATGAGCTCCAAAAATGGGCTGCGAACTCCTGGAAGGTCTCTCTATGTGTTGGGGTACTCAGCTTCGTCGAAGAAGCACGGTGGCGGTGGCGCGAAGGCGGCGGAGCTTCGAGCTCCAGGGATCTCCGGTGAAGCTTCAAAATGAGCCCCCAGGGGCTTTGACCGTGTCTTGACCTGCAAAAAGAGGTGAGAGGGTCCAGGGCAAACTGCCTGGACCCCGCGGAGGCGTAGTGGACGGTCGGAGGTGATCGGTGGAAGGAGAATGAACGACAGCCGGAGGTGCACTCCGGCGATGAGCGATGGGGAGCGAATTAAACGACAAAACTCGGATTTTTTGGGGGTTTTCGATACGGAAGCTAAGGGAAATGAAATGAAACGAAAAGAAAAGGAAAAAGGGCAAACCTCGAAGGCTGAGGACCTGAGGTGGTGAAACCTCGACGTCGGTGGTCGGCGGAGGTGGTGGAGCCGCTACAAAGCCTCCTCGACTCGCCTGAGGGTGTGGATGCGGAGCTGTCACCTCCAGCAACACGAAGAGCGCAACAGGGAGGAGAATTAATGGCTAAGAAGGGTTCAAACCTGGGCTTGAAGGTGGCGGGGCGTTTAAGTAGAAGATGATGGCGTCTCCTTCAAGCAAGGGCCACGCGCGCATCATGAGGATTTTGCGTGATCTGAAGGCGCGTCGTGGAAGAGCGATGATCAGGGAAGAAGTTCCAAGAAGGATTCGAGGCGAAAGAATGGAAGAATCGGGCACCATAATTTCTTGAAAACGGGCAAAATCAAGGGTGTCAGGAGATGGCAGGTCTTGGTCAGGGAGTTGACCGAGGTCAACTCTAGACCGCACCTGGTTGGTCCACGTGGACCAACCAGAGAAATCCAGGGCATAAATTATTTAGAAATTCAAAATAAAATATTAAATAAACTTATTAATTTTAGGTTATAAAATAAAAAATGTTTGTTATTTTATAAAGAATTTTATAGTGATTTTTATTTATTTTTCTGAAGTATATTTTTACAAGTTTGCATTTATACCCCTATATAGGTATATTATCTATATACTTTATTACTTTATTTTTTTCTTTTGTGTATTTAATTTTTTTTATTTTTATTTATTATTTTCTAAAATTATAAAGTACTTTTATATATATAAATATATTTTTATTTTATTTTTCGGATGTGTTTTGTATATTTAATAAAATAGAAGTGTATTTTATATAGGTATGAGTATAGGTCTAATACCTATGTATATGATATATACAGGTATTTTATTTTAATTTTATTTATGCTTTTATTCTGATTTTAATGCCCAAAATTATTATAAGTAATATTTACATAATTATAAAAATATAAAAATACAAAAATAATGAATAAATAATAAATTGAGTATTTTAATATGTACAAGTATACAATAGGGGTCCAAAACTCAACTTTCAAACCGTAGCTCTGCCAAATGCGAAACCACCACCATTAAATAGCTTATTTTATTCTATATACAATTAAAGGTGAGTTTACTGCATTTGGAGCTTTCTTTTGTGAGATACGGGTCTGGGAAGTTGGGATTCTGGATTTTTATTCAGACCATAACTTTTTCTCTGTACATTATTTTTCTGTGATATAAATTTTGTATTTTTCTTTATTTAATGATCTACAACTTTTATGTACAAAGTTTCTTTATTTGATGTATAAAAAGTGGAACCAAAAATAGGTCCCAAAATGAATAAAGAATGAATAACATAATATAGGTATTTGACCCTTATCTCCCCCTACTTTATTCCTTGTCGATCTATTCATCAAGATGCCTAGGTCTCGGCTTTTGGGTCATAAAATATTTACAATATTTTATTCTTTTTCTTTTCTTTTATTTATTCTATAATTTTGGCCTTAATTACAGTATTTTATACATTATTTAGATGCACATGTATGAATGTTAAGATGATGGAATTAATGCTATCTACAGGCATTTGCTAGGGTTTTTGATGCCAAAATGATAGAATAAAGATGATGAAATGTGGATTCATCACCTCCTCCTTGGTGTTGAGGAGAAAAACCAAGAGCCGCATAGTGAAGCGGTTGCCTAGATTTGACTGTGAAATGAAAGACACAATTTTCACCCATGCTCGGATTGATGACGATTCACCGATCAATATCTTCCCGTCCTCTGTATTTCACGGACTCAAACTCGGACCGATTCGGAAGATACGAGAGATTATTCAATTGACGGACCGATCGATAAAGCGACCGAGAGGAATCATATCTGTCATCATGAAATTCCAAGGTGCTCCGCTCAAAGTAGAATTCACGATCATTGATATTGATCATCAAGGAGAATTCACCCAGTCTCCAATCATTCTTGGAAAGCCGTTCTTAGTATTGGCTAAGGTAATTATTGATTGTGAGACTCGGGAAATCGATTTTAAAGCATTGGAAGCACTTAGATCGGACCATATCTTTGAGGAACCACGATCTTCTGAGGAAACCCACGAAGTCCCCGATAGCCGCAACCATGAAGAGGTAGAAGAGCCCTACCCCGACGCAACACCTGAGATAACGGTTGTGGATGAGACTATTGATTTATAGACTATCCCCAATATTTCAATTCCCAAGGATCTCAAAATAAACAAATCATTCTTCTATGATCCTGAGACTTATGCATGGTCACACCCTGGAGCGACATTCTCTGATTATCTTGACCAAATCATCCCAAATCGAGAGTGCTCAAACATTCAGGAGACTAAACACACAAGCCAAGCACCAACCAAGGAGAATTCCAATGGCTATTCATCTGGATACTCAAGTGAACCGACACCTTCACGAAGAAAAAAAAGGGAGTCACCTTTGACCTTTCAGAAGAGGAATCAGCTGACGATCCCTCATCAGGTCCGGAAAAAGTAGTCTATATGAGTGGTCTGTTCGGCATCTCTAAAGCCATATCTTCGCAAGGATCCAAAATTCAATTCTCGTTGGACAACTCCCATTCCTAACTACTACTCATCCAAAGATGATGCTCCTGCCCTTTTCAAGTACATGGGAATTCTTTCATATGAGCTAACCGAGACCGGTGCTTCAGAGTATTCACATGAGGACAAACCACTTGATCCCAAGAAGGAACGAATTCTAAGGAAACAACTGAGGAAACAAAAAGACATGAATACTTGGAGTATGTCCACTTTCAAATACTACTCCTCTGAGGATAATTCCGATGATGGATATCTTTCATTTGACTCAAACACTTCATCCATTATCCATCATGATTTTTCTGAGGATAACAGTGATAATAGTTGGGAATCATATGCCTCATCTTCTCCGACTCATTACGATCTCCCACCCCAGGCTCACAAAAAGATCAGCCGAAAACCGCCTTAATCATCGGCTACCCACCCTCCCTCCCTACCACATCGGCCCCCTTGTACAGCTTCTTCCTCTACTTAGGTCAAGACCTAAGTATAGGGGGGACCGATGCCATTTGTATATATCATTTCTCTCATCACACTCCTTCTCCCGATCACTCCATTTCCACCCTTCTTCTATACTTAGGCTGACCAAAGCCTAAGTAGTGCTCCGAGGACACAACACTCGCTAAGTATAGGGGGGTCTGTATATACTTTGTATATATTTTACCCATATCTCGTACTTTCACGTAAGTCTATATGTATTTACAGGGTGGGTAATCTTTCATTTGAAAAAAATGAAAAATGAAAAGAAAAGAAAAAGGATTTTGCTACTGACACTGACTTTGCCCAAAAAATTTGAAAATGGCTTCTTATTCATTCTTGCATTGACAAAAAAAAACAAAAGTCCCTTGCATAAAAGTTCATTGTGTCTGCATTTCACACACCTGCACTTCAGCCAACATCGCATTTGCATATGTGAAAAGTCATTGGGTTCTGAACCGAGTTATGAGCCGAAACCGAAAGTGGTATGGACTTGACTTTAATCCACCTAATTTTCAGAGGAACTTCACCGAGAAATAGGATTTTAAGAGCTTCAGGTCTTTGACTTCATTCTTTAAGTTCCACATGACAATGTGCAGCGTTTGACTCTTAGTGTCTAACCTGGTCTCTTCATTCTGGGTACCACTCTGGAATAGGGAATTAATTTGTACTCTCGCACTATGCACTTAGCTCAACTCAGACCGGATGTTGGAAGACTGTGCAAGTCTCCTTTCTGGTAGCGTGGAAATCTAAAGACCGGAGTACGGGTTGAAATAAAGTTTCGGAAAAGGGATGGACGGCTGGGCACAATTTTTTCTAAGATCCAAAAAATGTACGGAACAAAAAGATTCTATATCCGTAGGGGCACAACAAGATCCAAGCAGAACCATCAAAAATTCCAAATACAAAGAAGCAACTACCAAATAAAATCCGACCAAAAAGGTCCAAGCTTCAAGAAAACCTGCAGATCTTGGTGGAGACTCGGCTACACTGGCCATCTTCACAAGGAGAGGTGACTACACTGGCCACCCTCCAGTTCTTTTCTTCTTCTTCTAACTTCTCCCCCAACTCGATTGTGAACACAGCACGACAGACCTTAGAAGGAAATACCTGACTCCCTGAGGACGAGTTACTGGAAAGGAGAGGAGCATGGTAGTCCAGCATCCTGGATGGGAAGAGCTAAAACCTTTCACACACATGAGTCGGTTATTCAATGTTCATAGGGTATACTTTGGGAAGAGGATTGATCTAAGATGACTTCTGAGCCGAAACTGTGACAATGATGTGTAGAACTTGAGGGCTGTTGATTTTAAAATTCTAAGTCTCACAGAAGTTCTGACACACAAATAATCCAAAGGTCGAGTTTAGTTTCACTTTCACCTTCAGTTCATGGTCTTGGTATGGAACCCAATCTCATTTCACCTCATGGCATTTCTTTTTGATGCTCAGGGACGAGCATGATTTAAGTATAGGGAGATGATGAATCTCGGATTCATCACTCTAAATCTCATTTATTAAGCTCAATTCCCTAAAAATCAACAGCATATCTGCATCTACTCTGCATAATTAGCATTCATGCATATTTTCATAAGAATGACATTTTATCCATCATTTTTGCACAAGATAAGAAACCAAAAATCCAAGCCAAATTTGATGTGTAAATAACCTAACTTCCCATATTTTTAACTCCTTCATGCTAACACCGCATAATCCAAAACCACTTCCACTGTGTACATATCACTCACAAGAATAAATGAAAAATACAAAAAAAAATCATTAACCCAAGTAAGTGGACCAAAAACCCAAACCCTAATTTCAGGATTTTTCGGACTAAAAGCCACATATCTTCCCCATCTGGTGTCCGATTTAATCCTACTCACTTTTGAACTAATGCACATTCAATTATCTTCAAAACAAGATCAAGTTCAAGTGAATCAGAGCTTGTATGTGAAAGTTGGGTTTTGGGCCTCTTTTGTACATTGAATTTAAGCGGTTTTTGACCTGTATTTTATGTACTTACTTTCTTAATTAATAAAAATCCAAAAAAATAGATTTAGATGTCTTTTATTTATCTTTGATTTCTCCTTATTTTTCTGGGTTTTTATCAGGTTTAAAATTGACAAAAAATAGAAAACTCAAAAATCAAGGTATTCTATGTACATAGGATACCCCAAAAATTCACTTTTTACATTTGATCGATTTTGGTTTTGATGTCTTCTTGAAAGTTGTAGATCTCATCGAGACGAGTATTTTTTATGAAGGAACTTTTTCGATCCGAGGTCGTTTACTATTTTTTTGTGATTTTATAAATCTTTTTCTTTCGAATTTTCTGGTGCTGACACGTGGCGGCCCCATAGGCCGCCACGTGTCAGCGGTTTTTTGCACTTTTTAATATTGTTTTTATTAAAAAATAATAAATAAAAAATAAAAAAAATAAAAAAAAGAAAATAAAAAAATAAAAATTAATAATTAACGGGCGCACGTACGCCGTACGTGCCTCCCAGGCACGTGCCCCGCGCTTCCTCCCATCACCGCCACGTGGCAGATGCATGGCCGTTCGATCTCGCTTGATCGAACGGCCCGAGTTCGTCGTCCTCCTCTAGCGCCGCCTCCCCCAATCCTCGCAACGACCCCTGCGCCGACCACCCGTAACCTCTGCCCTTAATCTAGTAACCACCGCCAACCTCGCGCCGGCCGCTCCGCAACCGCCGCTCCTCCGATCTCGCGTTGCCAGCAGATCGTCCCCTTCTCTCCTATATATAGAGTGTCGCCGCCCCTCTTCCCCGCCATCCGTCGATACACATCCATCTCCAGGCGAGCCGGTGGTGACAGCCCGACCTTGCCACCGCTACGGCGAGATCCGAGGGCTTCCCAGCCCCGTCGCAGCTTGCAGCTTCGCGCTGCCGTGCTTCTGCTCCGTTCATCGTCGAGCCAACCAATGACGACTCCATCTCCGCCTTCGTCAACCAACGTCATCTCCCCAACCGACTTCATCCACGCCATCGAGCATCTTCAGCTCCATCGCCTACGCCGCCATCGACCTCGGCTTCGACCACCGTCTTCACCGGCACCCCGCCCCTCCACGACATCGGAGCTCCGCTTCCGTGGAAACCCAGCAATGCCACGACCTGGTCTGGCTCCGCCTCTTCCAGCATCAACCTTGGCCGAGCCACCACCGGTCAATACGGGAGCGCCCATCGGTCCTCTGCTCACCTCCGCCTTCTTCACCGGGCGCCAAACCCGAGACCCCGGTACGCGCGAAGCACGTGCGTGGGGGACGTCATCAGCACGTCACCCCAGGTCACGTGCTCCACACGTGACCTTGGGTAAATTACGCAAAGAGCCCCCGAAGACCCCCAATTTACGCTCCAGTCCACCGACCAGCCCCTCTGGCAAAATTGCTAAAGCACCTCCTAGATTCTTGGTAATTGCAAGTAGGTCTCCCTCTGCTTTTAAAGTCATTTTATTTAAATATTGCATATGTACCCATGTGTTCCTCCTCTGTTTTGAACCTCTTCTCTACGCTATTTTATTTATTAAAAATTGGCATTTTGTTTCTCGATTAATTCTCGACATTTTGACATACTGTGAGCATTTTTGTGATTGATGGCTAATTAATGATTAATTATTCTGTGGAAATTTTCATACTTTGCCCAAATTGTGCTATGAAATTCATAGTTGATTAACCATTTCTCTAAAAATCCCCGAAAAACCACATCTTGTAGAGTTAATTTTGCTTGACGTTGTGGCCAAAAAGAATTGCATTTGCATGCATAGTTTGCTCCGTAAAAATTATTTTCCACATTTCACTGTTTAATTTTTAATAGGTATTAGATCTCACATTTTTGAGCTTTAGATTTTTCTGAGATCAATCACCTAGTGATAGATCTTAGATAATTTTGGTTCTCGAAAATAAGTAGGTTGGATATTTATTATAATTAAATATTGAAAATTATTCCGTTTACATTTAAAAATCCATAAAAAATTCATATTGCATCCAAAAATTCCAAAAAATTACAGTGCATTCATTTTGTCATAATCATCATCTCGGCCAAGTTTGATATTTTTCAGACATCGTTTGATCGAAATTTACATTTTAGTCCCTAAAATAGGACAAAAGTGCATTTTGCATCCCTTTATTGCATTGAAAAAAAGACCGTCTTAAAAACCGAACACGAAATTAGATAGACATAATTCTAGGTTGTTGCTTTGCCTCCTTGTGATTGACCTTGGGACTTGCCCAAGTAAAATAAATATAAAACCACTTAATTAAAATTGAATAATTTTTGTGGTTATTTCTTGACCGTTTCCGATCGCCGCCTACAACGAACGACATTATTCTCTTAACACGAACAAAGACAAAAACAACTTCTTAAAGCCGCGTTATCAGACCCATCACATGCTCAGGTATCTGCCTACAGAAGAAACTCTGGACGAGATTGGGCTTGCTGATACCATGGTGGGGACACCTATCAATGAGCTCTCGGAATTGATCCCATACTTCATGGAACTATTCATTGGGGATCATAGAGAAGTTACTGATCATAGCTCTGATTACATTGGTCAGGCCGAGTGGATAATACTTGTTCAGGTACTCGGTCCGAAGCTGCTACCAAGTGGTGACAACACCCCGTGGTGTTTTAGCCAGTAGGCTTCTCTATCAACCAAGGAGAATGGGAAGGCTATCGACTTAATGGTGTCTTCGTCCATCAACCTATCATGGACGGTGTTGCAGATCATCTCAAATTCTTGCAAATGGAGGTGGAGCTCCTCGGTGGCATGCCCATGAAATTGGGGAAACTGAATTGTTCAGGGGCAAAACTCGAAGTCGCCCACGATGGCAGGAAGTTGGATCCATCAACGAGTGAGGGTTGCACTAGGGTTGTACAACTGCCTCATGATGTATGCTGGCTTTTGTGGATCTCACGGCTTGTCCTGGTGTTTTTCGTCTGCTCGACCCTCATGTCTTGGTATTTCTCCACCACCAGCTGGTATTTCTGGCTCTTCTCTCCCAACTCTCATCTAAGTGAGCTCTCTCCTCACCTCTGCCATGAAGATTCCCTGGTCCCGGATTTGTCTCTGCATGGTCTCTAGGGAAGCTAGCAATGTATTGTTAATGGCGGTCTGGTCTAATACAAATGATGAAGTTTGAGGCTGCTCATCGGTTCTATCATCGTTGGCCATCTTTCCGATCTTTGCAAAGGCAAAAGACCCTAGCTTAGGTGTTGTCAAATGAATGTAGAGCTGTGCTGACCTGTTTGTCTATACCTCAGAAGTAGAAGAAGGATGATCTAGGGGGGACATAGTGGAGGTGAATTTGAGTTCAGAGAGCGGGCCTGAGCTCTCTGAAGCCGCCAAAGATGAACGGGGAGGAGTGATGGAAAGAGGTACTGCCACAGGCAGCCTAAGAGACTTCCTACCCTTCATCTTGATGTGGGATATATGAAGAGTGAATTTGGACTGAAAGCAGGATTAGAAAACAAACCTCCGATTCAACAACTCAACATGGTGTAATGACTATGAAAGCTTGATTTTTTATCTTGTCAATTTTTATTAGGTGATAATCCAATCTTATAGAGAGAGTTAGAGAGATGCTGGGAGCTCGATTCTCCCTAGAGACTGACCCTGATTCTTATGTCTAGTTGAGCCTATTTCTAGCCAGTATAGGTGTAAGTATGGGCCATTTCTGGCTAGTCTATTACTTGAGGACGACACCTTACACAATCTCCTCTAAACCACCCACTATGCTAAGGAAATACGAACTGTTTACCAGCTACCCATAAATCTTCACTGGAGAATAATTAATCGTTTTTGTTAGAACCAATAGTCTGAAGAAAGTTTAGGCGTGGCTCTATCCTAATGTGTGGTCGCTCAATGCTCAGCAAGTAAAATCATACAAGGAGGGGGTTACTCTCACCAAAACAATTTTTTGTCATTAAGTTTGATTTATGTCAAGTTTGCTTTAACAATCCTGATTTTACTGGTTCTCTCTTTTTATGTCTTTTTCTAGATAAAACAACGTCTAATGAATTTTCTGATTTCCTTTTTATTTTAAGTCCAATAAAACAGTGTGAGGAAGACTAAAAAGTCGATGCACGATGAAAACTCAATGATGCATGCAGAGTCAAAAATGCATATCGTACTCCAACAATCCACATGGATAGTGATCCACATATAATTAAAAGACATAATTAAAACTAATCTATATGATGCATGAAGAAATCACCCTAAAACAATATCTTCTATTAACGGGAAGAACCCGTGCTAATTAATCAGAAGATAGACATGAGTCCAGTCTTGGAGGTTGCTCGATACCCACCACAATTGGTCCTGCAAGTGCTGTATGCAACCTCTCACGGTACGTGGTCTCTAATCCAATTAAATTAGCCTTTTATTTTGACTAAGTCTAATTGTGATATGTAGGAATATATATCCTTGATTAGGGTGTTTGGACCTTAGTTTCTATCGAGCTCAGCCAAAATAAATCCTAAGTCTAGGGGATAAAACATCTAAAAACAAATAAAAATAAAGTATGTGAAAATAAAAAAAATCCAGTGAGGTCTCTTGAGTGCACCAACACTTGGCGAAAGATACCCCAAATAAATGCTCAAGTTTTTAAGAGAGAGAGAGAGGGAGAGAGAGAGTCCAAGGGTCTAAGTTATTACAAATGTTTTTGCAAAGAATAAAACTAAAATAAATCTATCTTGTATAACTGCCTCCTTCTCCTTCTGCTCCCCTAAGGTGTTGGTCCCTCTAAAGTACCAGGTTGTTCTCCAGCAGTCCCTCGCACAAAAAGCAAAACAGAAAAAGGTCAGAAAGGGTTATAAACGGTAGAAACAGAAAATGAGCAAATATAAATCCTAACTACTTAGCCGTGCTCCCCTGCAACAACGCCAGATGAGCATGCATATCTGATTCGAGTTAAGTGATTAATTACTTGTCGTTATAGCCCAAATCAAATTCATAATCAATGAGAAAATTATTCAAATCACTTATAAATCTAGCAACGAAGATGAGCGGTTTGCTACTTTTATTAACTTGGTATAGTGACCAAGGTCGAACTCAAGGAGCACAATTAAAAACTAAGCAGTTGATTCGAAAATCTAAAGATTTTTATTTCACTTTTTAAGTGGTTTTTGATTTTTCAAATTTTTAAATTTTCAGATAAGGCAAATAAAGCAAAAACACACAAGTCTTCTTTTTATATTTTTCAAATATGTTAAAAATACTCAGAAAAAATAAAATAAAAATATTTTTGGGTTTTATATATTTTTAGTATTTTTGGAAAATTTTGGGGAATTTTTAGATGTTTTTGTGATTTTATAAAAATTAAACAATGGTAAAAATAAACAAACAATGCACAACCATGTGAATTTTCCAATTTAAAATAGATGAAATGCTCAAAACACATGGAATAATTTTTTTATAAAAAAATAGAAATATCTACAATCAAGAACTTAAAATGCAATTTTTAGATTTTTTATTGATTTTATATTATTTTTATAAGTTTTCAAGTATTTTGCAAATTTTTAGGTTTTTAAAGCATTTTTCAACAAAATTTATAAAAATCTAAAAGGTGGTAAAAGATAACTACCGAAATTTTTGTGGAATTTTTTAAGGACATTTCAAATTTTTATGCTTTTTATGAGGCAAATAGGAAATCCATCTATTGTTTTTGATTTTTTAATAATACTAAAACTAATTAATTTGTAACAAAAATTTATGTAAGTAAGCACAACAAAGCAGGAGGCTAATGTGATTTTATGGAAAATTTTGGCAACAAGTTAATATTTATTGCAATTAATAAAAGGGAATAGTTAAAAGTTATCAAGTAGGGACCTAGGTACAATTACTTTAAGTTTTAGGGCCAAATGATAACCAACAATAAAAGCTCAAATGAACATTATGCAAAATGCCCAACAATCATGTGCACGCTCACAAGAGCAGACACATAGGGGTATATATGCTATTAATCAAAACATTTCATTCCTTAAATAACACGTTCAAAGCACGAGGTAGATACTGAAAATAACCCAAACAACACGTGAAGCTACATGTGACTGCATCTCGATTGGACTAAAGAGAAAATAAAGAAAATACACGTTCCTTAATGCAAAAAGTTTTAACTATTTATTACAATTAGCAGACTAAAGCAAATAGGAAAAAAGGTGAGCACATGAGTGAAATATACCCTGTAGGCATGCGACACACGTGAGGTGGGCGGGGGCTCTGATGCGATCATGGGGATAATGATCGAACGGTGGGGGAACGTGACATAGGCATACGGTGCAGATGGTCATTAGCACCCAGATCTGACAACTCTGATGGCAGGCGAGTGTGCGCATTAGATCTGGCACTGCTCTGAATCAGACGGCGCAACTGTTGGGCTCAAACGGTCGGTCATGCTGGAATCTGGAAGGTGGTGGGGCTCATCTGACGGTGTTGAAGGCTGCTGGAGGAACACAACATTGGTGAAGTTAAATAGCGACTGTAGGTTGATCCGCGGGTCGGATGAGCTCACTGCCAAGCACAACACCTTCGCCAAGGTGTTGCACGTCGATGGGTGGTCCCAGATATGATGACAGACGGTCGGATAGATGCAACGGGGATCAGCCACCTGAAGATGCTATGACAGTCGAGTTGAGGCTCAAGCCAGGCTTCCTGTACATTAGAACCTACAAGTACACTCACGACTCGAAGGCAAGGCTTCGGTCAAGGTTATTTATGCTAAAGGCCAAAGAAGCGTAAGGGTGAATGAGAGCGACGTCCAACGAGGGTGGAAGAGAGATGTCTCATCTTGTTCTCACTCTGATGAGAGAGACTCAAGGTGATCATAGTGCACTCAAAAGATGAGGGCGAGGCGAGGAAGCGATATGCGTGGATGTGAGTGAACGTGGAGCTCTGACCACGGTGGTTGGAGCTAAAATGGGGATAGGTGGCTGACGAGTAAAATCGAGATGAATACTGGAAATGAGAATTGATAAGGGCTACCTGAAGATCCTGATATGCTCAACAACTTCAGGTGTGGGCGTAGGCATGGTTGTGGCCTCTACTGGGTTGCGAAGGACCTGGGAGGCTATTTGCTGTGGATTACTCTGACCACGAGTGAGCTGCGGCTGAATGACCACCAAATCTCACTCCAAAATGATCCTCCTGAAGCCTGTCACTCTTCTATAGGTAGCTAAGGGGTAGGGTGTTGGGATATAGGGCATGATGGAGGTAGACGAGAAGATTTATAGGGAACCTCGGACATCTAGAAGGATCGGAAAAATCACGTAATCCGAGCGCAATCCGACAAAGCCTAGGGATCCATGAAGGTCATGAATCCGAGGGGAATAATCATGCGCTAGATTCGAGGGAAGAGGTGGTCGGACCCGGGATGGGGAATATGGATAAAATGGGTCCGACAAAGCTAGCCGGTTCTAGACCAGGAAAGGGGAAGGGTTGACCCGGGTCAACAGACCTTGGCTGTCCACTCAGAAAATTCAGATTTTAAAACTCAAAGAATAATGGAAATAAAATATTAAATGAATTAAAAATGTTAAATGAAAACCATTTTTTATTTTTCAAGATATTTTTCTGTGATTTTTAATTATTTTTATGAAATTATGTATAAAGTATATACAATAAGTGGTATTATGTACATGTACAGTATACCTATATATTTTATTATTTTATTTTATTTTATTATTTTTACATAAATATCCTTTATTTTATATTTTATTTATTTATAAAATAATTTAAGGAGCATGAAATTATTTTTATTTGATTTTTAAAAGTTAAGTAAAAGTATCAGATAAATAGAGATTATATACATTATTCACAAGTGTTGCTTTTGTACTATGGACTTATGATTTTATCTTTAATTTGTTTTGAGTTTTATACCTTTTATTTTATTTTTATTTTATTGTTAGGAGTATGTTTAAGTGTTTAAAATACAACATGCATAAAGTATGAATCAAAATAATTAAATACACATATTTACAAGTATAGATACTACATGGATGTACAATGCAATCAAAAGCCAATTTTTACCTCACAACTCTAAAATTTCCCATTTTCATTTGAAAGATAATTTAATTTAGAGTCCAATAAAGGTGATTTTGAAAGAATTTAAATTCATATAGAGCCACAATTGACATTTTAAGTTCTTGTTGTGTGGCTTTTTATGAGCGGTATTATTTGTATTATGTACAAAAAAATCATGATGCAATTATTACTTTTATTCAGAAAACATTTTTATTTATAAATTTTATTAATAAAATAATTTATTTTGAAGTCTTTTTTATTGATGAATAAAATGGAAGAAGTGATATATACATAGAATGCATGGTGATGAATATACAAGGACCCTATCTTCCCCTACTTTTTTCCTTGTCGATCATGCCAATAATTGACCTTCTCTTAGGATTTGGGTCAATATGTACTTACTACATAATTATATTATTCCTTTTTATTTTTATCTTTATTCTTTTATTTATGGAAAAATGTGTTAATTATTCATCATTATCAATAGTATGTACAATGGTAACTTATTAGATTTGCAATTGCATTTATCAAATATAAATATAGAATATTATGATGTTATAATTTGGTATACCAACGAGGGAGATTATTGAAATGAGGAGCAAAAGTATGCTAACACATGCATGTCTACCAAAGCGACAATAAGCTGATGTAGTAAACATCAAAGAATATCTAATAAATCATGTTCATATGCTGTGTTGGTCGAAAAACTTCCAGAAAGGAGGAAAATCTCTCTCACTTATGTATTATAGAATGCACAAACTATGTTCATATAGGAGGATAGAGGAAAATTCGATACACAATCAAGTAAGTGCATGTTTGTTGGATATGGTACAGATTGCTATGGATAAATATTGAGGAATTTAGAGGATAGGTAGACAGTTAGAATCATGGTGTTACCTTCAATTCGTTTTTATTATATAAGAATTTTGATAGAAAAAATGGAAACATTAATTATGGGGAGTTTGATGAAACTCCTAAACACTCCAGTGTTGAGGATGTCTATTGCAATGTATTGACTTTCTCTGAATTATTTATTACAAACTAACAATGATGAGCTTAAATGTTTTTATGGAGTACTACATGGTGAAACAAGGAAGTATTCGAAGATAATAATGAAGGATGTGATAAACTCCATCACGAAAAACTAAATTTGGGATTTAATTTTTAGGAAATTGCATCCCGGATACCTTGTTTTAATAATGATGCGCACAACTTGATAGTTAATTGCCTAAATGTATCTTTGTAGCTTGCAAGATTTCAATGATATCTAGTTCATGCTTCCCAAGTCAAGATAAGACCTCGCTCTTGTTCAATATTCCTTGTATTAATACATGTAAAAATCCCATAGAGACTCAATCTTACATGTATACTTATTTAAGTCATTGTACATTTACCAACAAAGTCAGTTCAAGCAAATTTCGTAGATTGATCGATTTCTTGAAGTTCCCCAATATAACAACTTTGGCTACTTGTTATAGATCGAAAGTTCAACCTTGCATATCTGATTTATTAGCATTTGGTATTGTTTTTGTCCTTATTGATCACTCTCATAATTAAATCGATCAACCTTTGATTGATCAACTTTCTTACTCATGTTCATTGATCTCATCATGTATATTGATATGATCGATCACATTTCAAATGAAGCCTCCAACGGCCACAACTTGATTGATTAAGCACTGTTCCAATCGATCACTTTTTACATTGATCGATTGAAATTGAGTTTTTCGTGAATGATTGAATATTGACATTATTTTTATTTTGGAAAATGCCGATTACGTCGGACCTCAGTGGCTATAGTACTCTACAACATCTATTTTGCCTCTATATGAGCTACTAGACATCTCATTATCGTAATTTTGATCTACATTTGTACTGTGCTTATTATCGACATATATACGTAGAATATGAGATCCGTTGATTGATAAAATGGAAAAAATTGTGTGTGTTTTTCTCTCAACATCTATTTTGCAGGAAGTTGGTGTTTGATTCAAGTTTGAAGGAAATTGGTGTTTAATCCAAGTTTTTAGAACCTTGGTGTCTGATCTAATTGTTTAGGAACTTTGTTGTTTGATCCGAAGTTCAAGCCTTAGGTGTAAAATTCAAAGTAGTATAGTATTTTATGGAACTTTAGTGTGTGATCCAAATGTATAAATGCTTGGTGTGTGATTCAAAGCTTACGTAGAAGCAATTGAGTTATGAGCGACAAATAACTTTGTATGGCAGTGCGGCTAATCGAGAATCCTTAGTTGAAGACTTAGGTCATGGTTTTCACCTAGTTTGTTTTTTAGGGTAACATTCATGTGGAAGAGGTTGATGCCTGGTTGATATTTGTGCTTGTTGTTTGGATTATTCTACCTGATTACTATTTGTGACAACTATTAACTGATAGTAGTATCATGATGCTACAAGTATCCACATTCGTTCCACTACTCAAGTGACAAGTTGGTGCACATGATGAATATGAAGATGATATTGTCATATAAGTAGTATATTGAGACGATATTTGAAATATTTAACATGGAAAACACTAAGGGTGCGTTTGGTTCGTGGGTTATCCAGGGGTGAATAACCCGGTTTTGTGTTTGTGTGTTTGGTTGGTGGGTTAAGGGTTGGGAGGGTTTGTGTGATGTGATTGTATTGGAATTTGAAAAAGTTGATAGTTATTATGGTATGATTGTATTGAAATTTGAAAAAGTGGGTAGTTGTTGTGATGTGATTGTATTGAAGTTTGGAATATTGAGTAGAAGTTGAGTATTTTAAGATTTTTAGATGATATGATGGTATAATATATATATATTTTTGGTTGGAAAGAGAGTGGGCCCCACTAGTGGGTTGAGAATATGGGTTTTGGGGGGTAACCCACCCAAAGTGGGGGGTAACCCCCCAACCAAACGCACCCTAACGGGCCGTTCGGGTAAAGAAGTAATCCCCCATCAATCCACTCTTTCTCTCTCCAATGTGGACCCCACATTTTCTTTTTTTTAATTCAATAAATAAATCAATTCTCTTTCATACACTCTATCAAAAAATAATATATTATACCATCATATCATATAAAAATTATAAACTAATCAACTTCTACTCACTTTTCCAAACTTTAATACAAGCATATCACAACAAACTCACGACAAACTCACCCCCAGTTTAAACCTCTACTCAAATACCAAAACACAAAAATAGGTTACCCTCTACCATTTTAACCCACCCTAACCCGCGTACCAAACGCACCCTAAGCATATCCAACACTCCAGACATTCAAAGTGACAAGAAGTTGCTACATAGGAGCACAAATTCATGTCCAAAGTACTCTACTAATATGTTGTCGATATTTAATGTACGCATTGGTTTGCACCAAGCTAAACATCTTCCATTTAGTGGGAGTTTGTACCATATCATGGAAAAGATTGGTAAGAACATTGGGAAGCGATGACTGGGATATATACTACGATACATATGAGGTATAAACACGACATTGTATTTTGGAAACACTGACATATGTGTTCAAGATCTTGTAAATTCATATTTGAGATACATAAATAATATGGGTTGACGACAAAATTAAATAAATATAAACATGGATTGTCAGCTATTCAACAATAGTCAAAGTGCAATTCATCTAGAAATAGATTCTGAGGATATGTTTGCCAAGTCTGTTATAAAGAAATATCACCTTAATGAAATATATAAAACAAGCCCGGACCAAGTTGGTAGTGACCCTCTCCTCTATAGTAGGCTTCAGTCTCTTCTAGATTATTGGGTGAAAAGCAAAAATAATGAGCATCTTACTACAAAGGACGTAAAGGATGTATATATAGTAACTACTAACACATGCAGAGTAATGAGTCGATGATTCAGACAGTCAAAGTGCAAATCATCTTGAAAAAGCCTATATTATTCGATCAAAGACCATACACATTGATGTGAAGTATTTCAATGGAGGATGATCTGCTCGACTTGAAGAAAATCTACACAATGCAAAATCAAGCGGTTACAAGTCTATTTACGGTCAAGAAGTTGAACACATGGTTAATTTCTTTAGGTCATCAAGCATAGCAGTCAAGGAAGTTCCACACCAACAACACTGTTGACCATCAAAGTTTGGAGTCAATTCGGAACAACTACTAAAAAGCAGCCTTCAAACGAGAGAAGACCTAATATTTTGAAGATGTCTGGGATCCGAAACTGATATTTCTGTCCTTTTTCTTTGCAATGGCATTGAGTTGATCTTGCTTGCAAGGAAAGAAGAAGGGGCAGAGAGAGAGAGAGAGAGAGAGTCAAAAACAGGGGGCGAGATGGTGGGAGCTTAATCCATGGAGGTGCAACCGACGGCCATGAACGTCTTTAAAAAATACGACTCTTTCCTGCAGAGGATAACGTGCCATATTATAATGCACTTGAGTAAATAAGATCAAAATATCACAAAAGAAGGTTGGCATGTATTTATGTTGACTAAGATCTGTACAGAACACTGGCACTCTATATTTTATCTCTCTTTCTCTGTGTGCAAGTTCTGTAGACTTTAATCAATTCAAAAGGTCAAAGCCTTGATCATGCAATTCTCAGATACGACAGCAAAACCACATCTGATTAGGATGTTCACTGACCTGAGCACAGAATAGAAGTATTATGATCATGCAAGACAGATCAAAGGTAGATATTTACATCCAAATCTTTATTGAGTAAAGAAACATACAGAACCAGCATTTGCCAGAAAAAAGGCTTATGAGTTTTGCACTTACCTGATCCAACACAGAACAGAAACCGTAGGACACGCTCGCAAAGTCGCAGAATATACATAGACGATGACCTCCATACATGCGCTCTGATATAACCCAATAAGCAGGCCTATCTCATCAATGAATACAATGTAGAAAAACAGACCATCATACCCACACGCGACAATATATCGCTAATCTAACTAATGGAAGGCTTTCTCTGGCCTGAAGCCGCGAGGACACACCAATACAGAATCCACACACAGACCTCCCTTTGTATGTGTACAATCTATCTGTGTCATAGAGAACTTCACCTTGGTCGGCATTAGGGGTTTCCCTATGACAAAATCGCCAACGTGGTAAAGGTTCCATATCCCTGGCTCACCCATGTAGCACTCCGTCGAGGCACGCTGACCACACGAGGTGGACAGCTGAAAGCGGACTGGTTTTGTGTTCCAGCCGTGCACGTGCTCGGAGTTGCAGGTGCGGCGACCGAGTCTCTTGGTAGCACGGCCTAGATGGAGCCTGTAGAAAAGGCTGTATGTTCCTACAGGGAATTGGAACTCGATCTCCCCGTCTACTTCAAGCCACCAGATCTGCTGGAGGTACGCCACGGTGCTGAATCTACAGATTGTCAGAGAAAAACCTATGAGATCTTTCTTCAAGCAAACACTGGATATCAATGAAAGAGTTATATTTGCTTCCTGTTTATGCTCAATTTTGCACTGACAAATGTAAGCTGATTTTGAGACTATTTTTATGGATAATGAAGCATCTCGCCTTCTTTGTCGTGACAACTAAGCAACCTTAACCAAGTTGGATGGCCGGACGACCAAGAAGTTGCTTTCAACTTGAAGTATACTTGCGTTCTTTGCACTCATTCGCTTGCGGTTAAATCACCAGTTTTAGTTCACAAAGGCAATCCGAATTTAAGGATCTGTATGTCTTTTCCATTTTTGTCCTCTTATCTTAATATCTTGAAAGTGGGCAATCATAAAAAAACCCTTCATTAATTCGATAGACTGATGCGATATCCTAATTAACAGAGTCCACATGATGGTTAGCTGGATTTTCCACAAATATGGAAAGCCATGATCAATAAAATCCAGAGAAGTACTGCATCTACAATTCATTCATGTGGAGAATCCTTTGGACTCTAGTAGATTTTTCCTGAGCATCCAGAAGGTTGGTTTTGGCCTCCTTGGAACATGTTCAAAGAATATAATTGAGCTTTGGTTCCGGAAATTTCCATGTCACCTCAAACACTATAGTATTGCCTAAGTGTTAATTCTGACAGAGAAAGATGCCCCAGATCACCAACAGAAAACTTAAATGAACATGTTTTCCTTTTCAGATTTCTAAACAAAATTCCAATCTAAAGAAGATCCAAAAAAGAAATACAGGTCCTGTGCAAATTAGTGAAATTATAATGAAGGAGAATACCTAGATTCGTCTGTGGGGATGTGATTCCAGTATCTCCGATCGTCAATTCCAGTGATGGCCAATGCCTTGGAGGAGATCAACATACAAATCCCTGCTGTATGCTTCTCCAGCCAGAACACCTGAGTTCAGAGGAAGAAAGAACCACATCACCAAACAGATCACACACTCAACTTAATCTCTAAGTATCTGATAGCAAGAAGAAAACCTTATTCCGGGAACAAGTATTCCCATCTTTTAGAGTACGAAAAAGGTCATAAGTCCGGTATCCTTCAGTTAAAAAAATCGAGTCTTTAATGATGATTATTACTTGCCTCGCAGAACAAAGAAATCAACACTAAAGATCACAGGAAAACATCTCCCAGAGTCGGGGGAAGTGCCGAACCGAGTCTAATCACAAAACCCACAAACTATACAGCAGGAAAGCACGCAACAGACGGCAATTCCAAAGAAAAGACTCGATTTTTCCCACGAAAAGGTGAAAAGAAGGAACCTTTGTGCCTCCATCGAAGGGATTCCGGTGGCAAAGGCGAGCATAGATCTCTTTCTTGGTGAGAAGCTTTTCCTTCCTCTCATCAACCATGTCCAAAAGGTAGGCGTAGTTGTCGGGCAGCTTGGAGCCCCAAACGAAATCCGCCGCAGCCGCACCCCTGAAGGCCCTGTTGAGCCTGGCAGCCCCGCAAATCTCTGGGGGATCGAGGTGGAGGAGCACCGAAGCTACACAGCTTTCAGGAAGGTCTCCCAGTCTGGAACCATCCAAGTCCACGGCGGAGGATGCAGCAGCACCCATGGAAAGAAGTGGAATTTAGAACTACCGGCAGCAACAGCAGCAGCAGTAGTAGAAGGTGAGGGACTTGGAGGAGAGGCGAATGGAGACGCCGAGGTTGATCTTCCTCCTCTTCACCATTCGCCGCTTCCTCTCTCCCTTCGTGATAGATATTCTTAAGCGGCGAACGGAAGAAACAGAGGAGGAGTAACGCGGGGAGGAGAAGCGTGTGCCAAATTTGTACTGAGAGAGAGAGAAAGAGGAGAGGGCTGTGATAATAACGGTGAAGTTGGTTCCGAGGAGGGTGCTAAGCGCAAAATGTCCATAGGATACTGCTAACAAACATTATTTTTGGGTAAATTACAAAGAAAAGGCTCTAATTATTATATTTTGATTCTCCATTACCATTTCATTTTTAAAATGTAACAAAGACGATATTAAACTTTCATCTTTAAAGTTTAACATCGATATAAAAAAGATATCA
The DNA here is from genome assembly GCA_037367405.1 of Ottelia alismoides. NCBI lineage: Eukaryota > Viridiplantae > Streptophyta > Magnoliopsida > Alismatales > Hydrocharitaceae > Ottelia > Ottelia alismoides. Next base: position 180,011 of record JAZKJV010001366.1, on the reverse strand, counting down.
ACCGTTGTCTGCAGGGGCGGAACTAGTATATATTATGGGGAGCCATGACCATCCATGATTATTATACGTCACTTGTAAAATGTATTAAGTTTTTAACATGGTCCCTCCTCGATTGTATTATAATAAATGTTGTTAGAGAATGAATGTAGAATTATTAAATGGTTAAGTGGTAGAGTGTGAAAGCTATTATTTTGGAGATCAGGGTTCAAATCTTTCTCTATCAATTTTACTTTCTTTTATATGGTTTATCCAATCACTTGTAGAGTATCAAAATAATTTGATATAAAATTTTATTCGAGTTTATTTATCTCTCATTATTTTTATTACTCCTTGTAAAATAAAATAAATTTTATTATTTCCTTTTAACTATGAACTTTTTTTTTTCAAAATTTCACTTGATAATTCAACCTTTTTACCACTACCACTGAAAATACCAATCTATTAGAAATTCTAACATTGATAATTGATTTAAATTCCACGTTTATCAAGATTTAAAGAGGTTCATTTTAAAATATTAATTCTATTTAAAAATAATGTTGGAAAATACATAGATTTTTTCCATTTTGAAGCATTCATAATAGTTGTATACGTGGCCCCTCCTTGATGAAATTTCTGATTCCGCCCCAGTCTGCGTAAATATCGATTTCCATCTTTCTGTCAACCTTTGCTAATGGTCCGGTGCTATTTTTGAATGATGAATAAACATTCTTCTTCTTCTTCTTAAAAAAAAGAATCGGTAACTCTTGCAAAGGCCTTTATTTGAGAGAAAAACAAAGGATCGGATCTCTCTTTGATATCGAGTCATAGCAGGACCTTTTCTATAATTTACACAATTTTTCTTTTTTTTTATCCCGTCAAGTTCTGCGTGATTAATTTAAACCTTCTGGACGAAAAGTATGAGAGTTGTGGAACAACGCGAGTTCCACGTTGCATCTTTCGTACATGACATAAAATGTGCGTCCCATTACAAAGTAATGCTTTGCACATTCTTTCGTCAAAATTTAAATAATGACTACCATTTTGAAAGATATGACCAAAGGCAAGAGAAACATGTGTCATGATATTTGTTTATATGTTTTTTCTCTCGCTTGTTTGCAAAGCATGGGTGTAGTTTACTGTACAAAAAATGCAGAATGTACGCATGGTGCAAGGCTTACGTACAGGGCAACGTGTATCTACTATCACACAGGTTATTAGGGATGGGTTATTAGGCCAGCTCGGTAGGAGAATAAGTAGGAATAAGGATGAAGAATAAAGGAAATAAGGGTCTATTCTCCGTTCGACTGGAGGATAAGAATAAGGAGAATAAGGTGAAATAAAGATAGGTAAGGTGAGATAAAGATAGGAATAAGAGTGAAATAAGATGAAATAATGAGAAATAATCCTACCACTGGGAACCGTGTCGGGCGGAGAATTGATCCCTTATTCTAGGACCTATTCTCCAACCAAACAAGACCTCTAGGCACTGCAAATGAAATGAAATCCAAGCAGAAAACAATCGCATCTTATCTGTGTGGAAATAGTTTAGAAGATGGCATTGCCTATAAGATAACCTGCAAGTTCATTAAATGATGTGGTGATCCTTAAGAAGATGAGATCAGACACCTCATCTCATAATAGTGGTAAGGATATATAATATGTATGTTTAACAGGAAGCTAGTTGTTTCCGACGGTGGGTAATGAATGCTGTGCTTGACATGATATGAATCAATTATATATTTAGGAAGTTTCAAGTTCTAAGCAAACTATATATATTCATCTTACTCAAGAGAGAGAAAGAGAGAGGATGGAAGAAAGAGAGAGGAACAAAAAGAAAGTTAAGGTGATTCCCCACAGTACTCCTGATGCTATCGAGATATTGCAGAAGTGGCAAAGGAGAGGGGATTCGCCAGCGCAGTGGTAATGAGGGAAAACGGAGGCGTCGCCTCCACTCAAAAATATCTGGATAAGTATGGAGAACTGTGAGGACAGTGGGTGGGCCCCACTTTTGTGGATATTTCTAGACTCGTGCCGTTCACTTCAACATCCCTGCATGATTTTATTTTGGATTTCCATTAATGGAAAATACCAAACTCTTGCCTCTTGGATTCCTTTTGACTTGTGAGATAAAATGGGAATAAGTAGAACTCAGCATCAACTCAAGGAGTTGTTGGTTTTGGATTTTTATGGTTGGATCTATTTTGATCATGTAAATAGGAAAATAATCAAACCGTAGACAAAAGGTAATTTTTCGGTTCATTGCAGGACTGTTGTATTATTGTCGTTAGGAAAGAGGCGCATGTGAACTTTTTAACTGATCTGTAAGAGGGAAGATCCACACTTAGATCTGCTGATAATTTGATTTTTAGATGGGTTGGAGGAAAACATGCTTGTGTAGCTCTGACAGGAGTTTCTCCGCTGGTGGGGTTGAAGAGTGAGACCTTTACCACGAGACATGTTGTCTTTAAAGTTGCTGCAGCAAAAGTGGTGAAGCATGAGAAAGCATGCATTGAGAATCAACATGCCTTTATCCCTTTTTGTTTTGACACCTTTGGATTCTTAGCATCAGAAGCTGTTGAGCTTTTGAAGAGGGTCCAAAAAGTCATGAGTAGTGATGTTATGGCTCGTAGGTTTATGGATGTGGTATTTAGAAGAATCGATTTTGCAATTCAAAAAGGACCACCGGCACAACTTGTTGCTCCTTTGTCCCATATTTCGATGTAATCCGACGTTTGTATTGTTGGTTTGGTTTGTATGATCCAATCGGGTCGAACCAAGTTCACTCGATATTTCATGCAATAAAAAGAGTATTGCTTCCCAAGTTTTTCAATAACGCATGTCTTTCCAATTTTTTCAATAACACTTAATTTATGCCCCTATTTTCTTACAATTATATGTGTACCTTATATTTTTACAAACTTCATAGTATTTGCCTTTCATTAGTACATTTGTGCTCTTATATTATATCAACATAAAGACTATTGTTGATTTTTTTAAAATATAAGGCCACGAGTGTAATGGTTAAAAAGTAAAGGGTACAAATGTTATTACCTAGAAAACTCGAAAGAACGCATCAAATATATTATCAAATTCTTATAAATGCATAATTGTGATGCTCAAAATTAATAATTTTAAAATTATTCAAACTCCAATTAATGACAAGTATTGTTAATTTACTGCTTCTCATAGTATGACTACGACAACTTCTTTACATGGAGTTGTCGTTTATTGCTATTGGAAGGGGACAACTTCATGCACAGTATGGTAGGACCGCGGCAATGCTCGTAAAGAAAGAAGCAATTGAGTCATTGGCGCACATTGAAGGAGAAGAGATAAAGAAATATCATATAATAAGTTAGAATGAAGCTAGATTATAAATAATTTTTAAAAAATGTATTTTATGAAATAATTATGAATTCTTTTTTTAAAAAATAGATGATCGAACCGATGGTTTGGTTCAATTGGTTCAATCAGGTGAATGTGGTACTATCGGGTTTTGACTAGTTTTATTTTTTTTGAGAAAAATCAGGTGGTTGGAACATTTTTCTTTCGATTCTTAATTTAACCAGTTGAACCATCCCGTTCAGTTCGATTTTTAAAACCTCACTTGAAACAATTAAAAACCCTGGAATAAGAACATATTTCATGATATGGTTTATTTTCAAGATAAGTATGGATGAGGAAAAGAACCATCCTTTTCTTTATCTTCCTCAATCAGTTATGATCATCATTTATCTTTTGATATATGTCTTGACTCAGACAACACAAGTAGTCGAGATATTTTTGGATTTAACATAATCTAATAATACTTAACAATAATCAATCACATGCATACTTACTTCACTGCCAACAAGTATTAAAGGAGATCGTTGCATGACTATCCCTTAAGGTCGGTCATGCGTCATCTGATTAGAAGGGACTACATGCAAGAGACAACCATGTTGATTATCTCTTCTCGTAACTCATGGAACAATCACCTACAATGGACAATACGATGTTTTAATATTTGGATGGGCTGGAGAGAAGCATGCATGTGTTGGATTGACTGGAGTTTCTCTATTAGTGAATCTGATAAGGAGTGATTTTATTGCGGGATACTCTGCACAAAAAGCTGCATCGGCTAAAGTTGTTAAGCATGAGAAGGCTTGTATTGACAATCAACATGCATTCATTACTTTTGATTTTGACACCTTCGGATTCTTGGCAAGTGAAGCAGTACAACTCCTCAAAAGGGTCCAAAGAATTGTGTACAACATTGTTATGATTCTCAGATCTATAGATGTTATATTTTGAAGATTTGGATTTGCCTTCCAAAAGGGATTGACGGCGCAACTTGTTGTCCGTCTCCCATCAATCTCTCTGTAATAGCTTTCTGTGTTGAGTTTCATGGTCGATTTCCTGAAAAAAATAGACAGTCATGATCATCCCTTAAAGTAAAGCATGTCGGACGTGTAAAACATGCAAGACCTAAAAGATTGTTTGTGGTTTCACGAGTAATATTAGAAAATTAGGATTTTGATCACTCACTGAGTATATACCACAAATCATTGACAAAAGAATGAGAGGACACGAAAGAAGGCAATAGCCGTGTTATACTAGAATAATCGGTCTCATCTACTTTTAAAGAGAAGTGGCAAACCATTTAACAATGTATGTTATTGCAATTACATTATTTCTATCTGAAATAAAACGTATTTAATTATGCACGGTTGATCAAGTCCCTCTATATAAGGTTAGGGTTATGTACCTCATCCACTTTGGATACACATAGCTAGCGATCTAAAAAGAGTTAGACCGGGATATAACATATATATAGTTGTTGGTGCAAATAGTTATATTGAAGGTACAACTAACAACATACGATATTATTCAATAATGTGATATCTAGTATGAGAAAAGATGTCCGATTAAGTCATCTACATAGAAGTAGATATTCATAGTTATCAAATTATCCAAGTTAAAGAGTAGCTTGACACGCTCGAGGTAGATGAAGTTTCGTATTATAAACTAACATGATACAAACAATCATCCTTTGAGTAGAGGCAGATATGCCTCTCTATATATGAATATGTACATTTGGCTGACTGCTAGGTTGATGGCATGAGAAGGTCTATGTACCAATGAGAATTCATACATGTTTATACTTGATAAACCTAGAGAAAGAGCTAACTCATGAGACATTGGAGTAACACAAATTCTATTGGTAACCATCTTGTTTGGGGAAGATGATACAAATTTGATAATATTAATATATACTTTTGGAAAGTGTATGATTGACAACATCACCCTATAGTAAAATTAAGGAATCTTCTGCTCAACCCTTGAAGGAAATTGACAAAGAAATGAGGGAACAAATACTTCAAGATATCCAAGTTATCCAATACATAGAATGCATGTGTATCAACCCAAAAAATAGTCTTACATCATTAACTCACAAAATGTGAGAGTGGGTTACAAGTGTGGGGGACTACCACTTTCTAACTTGATCTTAAGAATATTATGGGTGGTGGTCATCAAGTCCACTTGGGCTCAAACCCAACATGTTGTTAGGGTCAGTTTTCCTCGATAATGGTTTGTGGACCTAAGTCCGGATGTTACAAATGGTATCAAAGTCAATTTTCATGTGATAGTGAAAAGTACTGCACAATAGATGGAGCCACCCCTAAAAAAGAAATATGAGGTAAAGGCTACACAAAGTGTGCAAGCACCACCGTCATTGGGAATATGCAAGGGATGGACTATTTCGCAACAAGAACATTGCTAATATAAATGGAGAAAGTTATAACAACTACACAAATAGTCACACATCAGAAACACATAGAACGTGAATGCAAGTTATAAGTGTGCAGGATTACCACTTGATAACTTAAGCTTAAGAATTTTGGTTAGTGGTCATCCAGTTCACTTGAGCATGAACCAACAAATTGTCAGGAGCAATTTTCCTTCATAATGGGCCAGGTACCTAAGCCAGTGATGTTGCATCATATGAGTATTGCGAATACTCGAGCTTGGTACTAATGTAATAAAATGTATAGCACGAAACTTTTATTCCGAAAGAATGATGAAGCGTAATAGATTTTAGTGACTCCGTTTAAAGACTAACTGAATGAGATTTGATTGGATTAAATCTCAGTTGAATGGATCGATGCAAGTTTCAAGAGTTTGAATCGATTACTAATGTCATTCAATGTCTACTAAAAAATGGACAACTTCAACGGTTATTATCTTTGATATCAGATTTAATTTGATATTAAGTAGCTATACATGATTTATATGATCTTTAGAGCAATATCTTCAAGTATCCACACTTGTTTCACAAATTGGAGGATATCCAATGTGATTGGGATATCCTTATCCGCAAAACCCATATCAAAATTTTGATTTTCGAGTCGTGTGTCAGTACATCTACTCATGATCGAATCATTAGGAGATCATGAGAATTGAATTCTCATAAATCGTGGATAGTGTTCTCCATAATATTACTATAGCTAAGAAATCTAAGTAAAGATAATAAGATAGACATATCCTTGTATCGTTGACTCAAGTTTCTGATGTGTAAGTTCAATTAAAATTTAACAAATAAACAATCTTCGTGAATACAAATAATATATTTTAATAAATCCAATTCATCTAAATCAATGTTCAATTGTAATTTGGTATTCAACCAAGTCAAATCATACCATATAATAAACGGTTGACTCCAATTAACTTGGTGGAACCTGTCCTCTCTACGTAAGAGAGGATGAATGACCACCCTAGTCCCTCAAAGACTTCACCTTTAACATTGTACATATATCCTTTAGAGTCCAAGACTCTAAGGTATATCAGGTTCTTCCTCAGATCAAGAACATAACATACTTCTGTCACCGTCCTCACGACTTCATCATGCATCTTGATCTTCACATAGGTGATCCCTACAATCATGCACACCACATCAGTTCTCATGACAACTTTTCCATCATCTATCTTCTCATAGGTGCAGAACAAATCTTCATCGGAAGTCATATGGTAAGAACAACCTGGATCGAAAATCTATGCGTTATCTGTCATCTTCTGATATATGATGGTGAGAATAAGATCATCTTTAGAATCTGCACCCTAATGAGTCACGACAACAACCGTGGCTCTGCCTTTTTTCTTCGGGTAGCCCTTCTTCCAATGTCCAGGTTTCTTGCGTTAGATATACTTGGCATTATGATTCTTCGACTTGGATTTCCGCTTTTCCTTCTTCGTGTAGCCAGAACCGACATGAACCTTTTCATGAGTCATAACCAAACCTATACCAATAGCATCATGCTTCTTGGTAGCCATATACCAAAGTTCACACATATTACTTACGTGGACTTCCTCTAGGGTCTCTTCCCACAATAATTGATTGAACAAAATTATCATACGATAATAGAAGAGAAACCAACAAAATCAAGATAGCATTTTCATATTCAATCATAACATCTACATTTCTTAAATACGTCAATAATGTATTCAAGCAATCTAGATGTTCTTTAAGAGATGTACCTTCTTGCGTGTGGTGAGAGAATAAATGTTGCTTCAGGAGCAACTTGTTGGTCAGAGACTTCATCATGTACAAACTTTCGAGTCTAAACCACAATCCTATCGTCGAGTTATCATCGACAACCTTTGCAATAATCTTGTCTGTCAAACACAACATGAACATTGAGTGTGCTTCCTGCACCTTCAACTCAGAGGGTTCGAGTGCCTTCGTCCGCTCTTGATCCAATGACGCCCATATGCCCTGCTGCTTTAAAAGGGCACACATCTTGATCTATCAATAGGCTGAATTCATTCCTCATCATGAACTTCTCAATCTTCAGATTATGCAATGTAATAATTCTTGATTATCTAGGCGCTCGATGCTTTGATAATAGTTCATCACAAATCATGTAAGCACATGTAAACAAGATCAATCAAATAAATACTGGGATGCACAGATTTACAAGGTTCACTCGTAACTGGGTTATATCCTTGGGTAGAAGAGATCGATTTTCACTATGTGAAAAGAAGAAAAAAGTACAGAGGAGTATAGAGAGCCGTAACCTTAGGGAGTTTATATAGTACTCCCATACAAAGGGATCCTTGAAAAATGGACCATATACCTGAATCCAAATACATGAATACATTGAGATCCCTATCTTGTTGAGGTATGGTAAGGCATGAGGGGTTGCATACGAGGTTCTTCAATCTGGATCAGAAGGTTAGGATTCAAGGCATATCAATATTTTAACATCTAGTGGTCTATATAAAGTAGATATTAATGAGTGTATCTAGTACCCTAAAGATATCAAGGGAAGACGAAGTCCATTTGACTATTATTCAGCATCAACGACTTGGATATGTGTTTATTTGTAGGATCATGAACTAGTAACATATGTACCTTTAGATTTTCAAAATGTTTGGACCTTACCAACTCGGTCAACTTCCCCCCCAGGACCACCTTCCACGGGTTTTGGACACCCGACCCGACTTCTCTTATTTTTCGTGTCCAAACCCGATCACCATCTCCCTAAACCCCGGGTCCGCTCCACTCCTTACACATCCGACACCCTCGCCGGAGCCCCAGCCTCGAGATCCGCGCTTCACACAGCCCTATGATGAATCCACATTTCATCATCTTTATTCTATCATTTTGGCACCAAAAACCCTAGCAAATACCTGTAAATAGCCTTTATTTCATCATATTAGCATCCATGCATGAGCATCTAATTAGTGTATAAATTATTGTAATTAAAGCCAAAATTATAGAATAAATAAAGAAAAGAAAAAGAATAAAATATTGTAAATATTTTTTGACTCAAAACCCCCGAGACCTAGGCATCCTGATGAATAGGTCGACAAGGAATAAAGTAGGGGGAGATAAGGGCCAAATACCTATATTTATTAATTCATTCTTTATTCAGTTTGGGACCTATTTTTAGTTCCACTTTTTACACATCACACAAAGAAACTTTGTACATGAAAGTTGTAGATAATTTAATAAAGAAAATTACAAAATTGATTTCACTGAAAAATAATGTACAGATAAAAATTTATGGTCTGAATAAAAATCCAGAATGCCAACTTCCCAGACCCGTAACTCACAAATAAAAACTCCAAATGGAGCCTACTCACCTTTAATTGTATATAGAATAAAATAATCTATTTAATGGCGGTGGTTTCGCATTTGGCGGAGCTACGGTTTGAAAGTTGACTTTTGGACCTTCATTGTATACTTGTACAGATTAAAATATTCAATTTATTATTTATTTATTATTTTTATAATTTTACATTTTTATAATATTGTAAATATTACTTATAATAATTGTGAATATTAAAATCAGAATAAAAATGTAAATAAAATTCAAAATAAAATACATGTATGTAAAATACATAGGTATTATACCTATACTTATATCTATACAAAATATACCTCTATTTTATTAAATGTACAAAGCATATCAGAAAAATAAAATAAAAATATCTTTATGTATATAAAAGTATTTTATAATTTTATAAAATAACAAATAAAAATAATAAAATCAAAATACACAAAATAAAAATAAAATACTAAAATATATAGATATTATACCTATATGGGGTATAAATGCAAACTTGTAAAAACATAATTCATAAAAATAATTAAAAATCATAATAAAATACTACATAAAATAACGAATATTTTTCATTTTATAATCATAATTTAATTCGGCGTATTTCTATTTTTAAATGAATTGATAAAACATTTTTTAAATCTTTTCCCTGGTTGGTCCACGTGGACCAACCAGGAGCCCCCGACTGTTGACCGGCGGGTCAACAGTCCGTCCTTGCCCCTTAGGTCTGCGAATGGCCTCATTTTTCGCCCACTTTCCCCCTTTTTTCGAGGCCACGCCATGCGTCCTTTGCCGCCGCTTCCTTCTTGAGAATTGTTCACTGTTCATCCATCTCAATCACCGACCTCCTAGATTCACCCAGATCTGCTCATCTCGCCCGTGACTTCATCTCGAAAACGCGCGCCCAACCCTCTTCAAATACGAACCTCTCACTTCCACCCTCGGTTGGTCTGCCTTCGGACCACCCCTCTCCACCTTCCTGCGCTCCAGAGCTTCCTGGATGTGACAGCTCCAGCTCCAAGCCTTCAGCCGAGGTGATCGAGGTCGGAGGAGCTCCCAAAACCTCTGCCAAACGCCGGCGTCGAGGTACCCTTCTTCCTCTGGCTCCGGCCATTGAGGGCTTCACCCCGCCTTTTTATTTACGCCATCTTGTTCCTGTCAGCTTAAGCATGAAAAACCCTAAAAAAATTTGAAGTTTCATCGATCCTCTCGCCCAATCGAGCACCTTGGCCGGAGTGCACCTCCGGCCGTGCACCCCCATCTCGCTCCACGCATCCCCGCGACCATCCAAGGGTCCAGGCAGTTTGCCCTGGACCCTTTGACTCTTTTTGCAGGTCAAAGCCAACTTGAAAGCACTTGGAGGCGAGTTTTTGAGCTCGCCGGAGCCCAACGAAGCCTCACAGCTCCGCCAGGCCCCAGCGAGCACCACGGCCACCGCCGTGGCCTTTTGACGACTCCAGGAGATAGAGGAGGCCTCACCCCGATTTTGAAGCTCAAAAGTCACCGGAGCCGGCCGGAGGAGCTCGGGGAACTTCGCCCAGCCGGAGCTCCGCCGTGTTCTTCCAGCCACCTTCGCCACCGTTGGATCAGGGCGTCCCCTCCAGAGCAAGCAGCAGCCGTCCGATCTCCAGCGTTCTCCATCGTCAGATCACCTGTGGAGATCTAATCGCCGCCATCCACGCGAAGTGTCATCGGCCGTCCTCAACGCGCCACGTGTCAAGTGGCATCTTCCCCGCCGTTCGATCCGCGCGCCGAGGGTATTTTGCACCTACACCCTCGCGCATTTTGTATTTACTCTTTAGTATTTAAACTTTCATCTGTAGTTGAAAAACTCTGGGTTATTTGCCTGTAAGCCCCTGCACTTAGATTTTAATTACACTTGGTCCTCCGCCACGTCACCTCACGTGACCTGTACACGTGAGGTGGTGGGCTTTTTGCAAGGACCTCCCTGGGGTTTAGTTATTTCAGTTTAGTCCCAGGATTTTGTAATACAGTGTAAAACTTTGGGTTATTTTGCATCAACCTCCCGGATCTTTTTGGATATTTCTCTTAGATCCCTGCCAGGCGCGTGTGTAGCACGTGCTTGGCTTGGACATTTTGCAGTAAGGCCCTGCCGAGTTTTGTAATTGCTGTTTGGCTCTAAAAGTTGCATATCTAGTATAAACTTTTGTGGAAATTTGCATGTATGCCCCTGGATGTTTTGAAAATTGCGTTTATACCCCTGCCAGGACTGTTTAATGTTTGGATGTTTGTTGTAATTATTTGAAGTATCATTTTAAATCCAAAAATTCAACAAAAATAGGCTTAAGCTCCTGGTAACTTGTACTTGCACGCCATATTTTCATATTGCATTTTTATTGCATTTTCACATTTATTAAAAATCAAAAACATGCATTTATTTCACTGTTTGCATTAGAAAACCCCTAAAAATTATAAAAACGTTTTGAAAAATTCCAAAAAATTACCTAGTATCTATTTTATCCTATTTTAGTGCCAGTCCAAAAACCACTAAAAATCTCAAAAGAAAAACCTTAAAAATTTGAAAAGACTCAAAAACTTCAAAAAAATCTAAAAAATCAAAGAAAACTCCAAAAAATACAAACTCAGCTCCTGTTTGTTGTATATTTCAGTAGCTTTATTTGAAAATTAGTGTGAAAAATTTTAACTACTGGTTGCTATTTTTAAATCCCATTTTACTCACAGCCAGCACATATTTCACTGTTTTGCCTTGTTTTGCTATTTAAAAATATCAAAAACACCTTGAAAAATCCCCAAAAATCACAAAAACAGTAGAAAACCACAAAAATACCAAAAAGATTTTATTTCTGAATTTTTGGATATTTTTGCACTTTTTTTATAAATATTTTATCTTGTCTTGTATTACATTGTTTATAAATTCCAATATTGAAAATAAAATATAAAATATAAAATATAAAAATCAGAAAATTAAAAATCAAAATACAAAATTAAAATTAAATAAAAATAAAAAAATTAAAAATTAAAAACCCACAAAAATTTCCTTTGATTGCTTGCTTAGTGTAGACACTAGACATCACACACATTCACTTGTGCATACTTGTTTGAACTGCCCTGTTTGCTCCCTGTGTTCGAACTCTCTGCATACTTGTCACTATACACCATTTGTGCAGAGTTAAAAATAAATTTGACTCCACACTTGTTTTTCATTGTTTGATACTTGATTGTGGGTTCATTGTTGATTAATTACATTTTATTGTGGATCGCCACAACGACGTATTTAGACCCTCGATAAAGTGTGATTATCAAATGGTGCCGTTGCCGGGGAACAACAGCGAGTAGTTCACATTTTGTTTGATTGTGTGATTGTTTACCATAGATTTATTTTCCATCTCTTACATTTTTGATATATCTTGTTGAGCTATCTGACCATCTTTTTTTTCTTGTCTTCTTGCGAGGGACCGCGGAGCAAGGCGGATTACTTAGGTGACCCGGAGCATCCTTGGGAAGCGGAGCCGGCTATTCTTTAGCCAAGCCGGCAGGAGAGAGCAGGAGGAGTGAGAGAGTGATTAGTGTAGCTTGCATTTTATTTCTGTGAGAGAGTGACTTATTAATTTGTAATAATACAGGTACACTTGGACTCTTGGACACTACCGGGCCTAATTTCCGGGTGTTTGTTCACCCGGGGGCTTACCGCGGTTTTTATCGTGTTTTGCCGCTGTCATTTGCCGGTTTTGATTTCATTTTCACTTTCTTTGTGGATTGAGCCCTTAGATCTAGGCCTGCTTGATCGATTAAATTAGGTCCAAACACACTAATAACCTTTGCATGTACCTATAGCTCGTATTTGGACTTAGTTAAAAATTAAACAGTTAGCCCCCTTTCTTAGATCCGTCGTGCCGCAAGCCCTCTCCATCAAGCGCTACTCCTGAACTCGATGTGTCGAGAAGAGGAGGGGAGGGTCTAGACCGGACTCTTAGGATCGACGATAGGAGGTTGACTTGTGGTTCTTCACGCTAGCAGTTGCCTATCTTAGGACGATTTCCGCATTGCATATCGGCACATAAACTAGGTTTATAAAATTCTGCTTTGCATCCCGCATGGAGAGAGCTGGGATTCGCTGTAAGTCTTCTTACTTTGCATCCATCATTTAGGCACAAAGGTGAGATTTCCATCTTTGTGTCAACTTGCACGGCTTTTCCGACTCTACTCTCCCTCTATTTTTGGACAAAGTAGGATCAAGAAAATACAAAAATCGTTAGGCGCTTGTTTGAATCTACTCAAAAGAAGCGATAACACCAAAAAAATTAAAAAAGGGACTGCTAAGAAAACTTGACCAAAAATAAAATCGATAATTGGATTCATTGCTTGGGGAGAGTAACACCCTCACTTGTATTCAGGTTGCATGGGAAGGTCTCCTTCCAAGTGAGGTGAGCGCTTCGTAAGGATTAGAGCCAAAAACCCAGCTTGTGGCTGCCTTGTGTATCGCCTGGATTTCCGAAGTATTAGCGCTACTATCGTACGTAGTCGAGTAGGGCTTGGTCGCCATTGGTGACTCACTATTGTGTGAGCATCGACCTTGTCCGAAGTATCGAGCCTAGGCCACGCCTTCACGGGGGTGTCTGTCTCACCGGCTGCGTCCGAGTAGGTTCTTGCACGCTCACGGGTGATTCCGTTGCGAGCGAGTTCTGAAGTATCGGTTTCGCCTATTGGCTTCCTCTCTTATTCTTTGGCTGAGTAGGGATCCAGGAAGGGTTACAAGGACCTCAAAAAGTGCAAGCTACAGGTTACACAGGAGGAGGACAAGTACGGGATACTCTTTCGGCAGTACTCTCTCTCCTTTAGGCGTAGCGCGCTAAGGACTCGTGAAAAGATTAATTCTTGAATACAAGCTAAAACCGAAAAGATAAAAGCCGAACCTTCACGGCTTCACATGTTGAGTTGGTGAACTCACCCCTGCTTTGTGTTTGATTGCTAGATTTGTTTAGGTCAAGATCAAAAACACCGCACAATCGTGCGCAATTTTGTTGCATCTCATTTCACTCTTCTTCTTCTTCTAAATTCCCTCTGCTCTTACCAAATAATCAAGATGATGGGACGGAGATCTCTTAGGCCGACTTTGTCGGCACCGCTATCCAGCACTCCTCCTCATTCATCTAGGAATACCTCGGAGAGTCCACTCTCCGAGCCCGAGTTTACATCCACCATGTTCCCCCTCGACCACCCTTCTCATTCTCCTTCCATCAGTCCAAGAGTGTCAGAATTCAGTGCATCACAGTGTTCAGCTCATTCGACAGCACCTGAGATGGCCTCTTTTGCTTTTTCAGAAAATCCAGACATGGCAGACAGAGGCGAGCATACAGATGATCATGAGCACCCTCCGTTCCTATTTGATCAGGCAGCCATCAATAATTCCTTGTTAGCATCCCTGGAAACTATGCAGAGGCAGATTCGCGACCAGGGAACATTAATGGGTGATCTGATGAGAGAGATAGCACAGATGAGAGAGAACTGACCTGGGGGCGGTGGCGGTGGAGGAGGAGGAGGACCAGATGCAGGAGGAGGCGATCCAGACGCTGAGCGACCGCCACAGACCATCATGAGGGAGTTGCACAACCCAGTTGCATCCCTTACTCACCGTCGGATCAGATTCCCGCCAATTCACGGCGATTTCGAGCTTCGGCCCCACACTATCCAGCTTCTACCCAAGTTCCATGGGTTGCCGACCGAAGAGCCGCACCTCCACCTCCAAGAGTTCGAGATGATTTGCAGCACTATCCATGATCGGTTGATGACCGAGGACACCATCAAGATGATTGCCTTTCCATTCTCTTTGGTTGATAGAGCCGCATATTGGCTCAAATACCTTGGGCGATTCGTCGACACATGGGCAGATCTCCGGACCGCGTACTTGAAGAAGTATTACCCTCTCGGCCAGACCAATGCAGCCAGAGCCATGATCAGCAACTTTGTCATGATCCCAAATGAACAGTTCCATGAAGCTTGGGATTGCTTTCGAGAGCTCATCGACCGGTGTCCACATCATGACATTTCCAAGCCCAATCTCGTGCAGAGTTTCTTCTGTGGCCTGACACCGGAGCTGCAGGGGCTTTTCAATGCCTCCTGCGGTGGATCATATTTCTCCAAGGGTGAAGACGACGTCTGGGCCATCTATGAAGGCATGGCAGAAAATTCAACTGTGATGACCCAAGCCAGAGTCTACACACAACAAAAACCACTGTAGGGAGCAGGATCATTTCAGAGGATCGCCCGCATCGATGCCGGTCCTAACACATTGTCGGTAGCCGCAGCCTAAGCCGAATCAGCCGCAACCGACATAGGCATTATTAGTGAGAAGTTGGACCGCATGGAGATCCTCGAGAAGAAGCAGAATCAAGGTCTTGCTCAGATGGACCTTCTCACCAAAACTATGAGTGACCTGAAGACTCAAATTCTATGCATTCAGGAGGCACAAACTCGTTCCCAACAGCCTCCCAGGTCACGGGCTGACCCCAGCAGTAACAATACCAACCAGACCTCTACCTCATACCGCCAGGTGAACCATATCCAGGCAGAGCCGGTTCCATTGCTACAGTACCATCTAGAGCGACCGCCATCTCAGGAGACTCAGATGGTGGTCTATCAGCCGGAGCAGCCACTGGCCATTCTTCCTCCACCCTCCTTTGAGCAGGAACCATTGATGGAAGTCAATGGGATTTGGTACGACCAGTACCCTCAGCCCGGGATTCGTCGTGATCATCCCGGATTCCGTTGGGGCAACGGTGGCTCCTCTTCCCAATAGTAGAACCCTGCTCAAGGACATCAGAACAGCCAGCAACAGCAACACCAGCAGCAACAGCCCCAGTATGCCAATCAACACCAATACCAGAGTGGTCCTCGTCCCACCTATCAGGGACAGCAGTGGAGGCAGCGACAGCAGCCTCAGCAGTCTTATTCCCAGCACCCCCCGTATCAGCCACAAAAGCAGCAACAACCCCATTTCCAGCAGGGACAGCCATCCGGTTCTCAGGGTCCTGCCTTTGAGAACCCAACCCTTGATGATCTTGCCCGCTTGCTATCTGAACAACGAGCCTCTTTCAGGCAAAAAATGGATGAATTCTGGCAGGAGATGAGGGACATCATGAAAGGCAAGGCCGCCATACCTGCTCAGATTGAACCTAACCCGAACAATCTGAAAAGGAAGTCTGAGCAGGTAGAGTTTACAGAGGATACCTCTCCTAGTGATTATTTGAGTGACATGTCTTATTCCTATCATGATGCTGATTTTGTTACTACTAGGAGCGGTAGGATGCCAGCCGGCGGCGCCTCTTCTGAGCGACAACCAGACGCAGGATCAGGAGCGCCAGAGGAGCAGAGGAGCGGTGCTGATGCCGCTCATGATGATGTTGACGGTGGTGCTGATGCCACCCATGATGAATTCCAGGACGACGGTGCTGATGCCGTCGTGATACCAGTTGCAGACGGTGGTGCTGATGCCACCATTTTGGATGATGAACCAGAGCGCGGTACTGATGCCGCGAAGACCGGTGCTAGTGGTGGTGCTGAGGCCACCACATCCACTTTTGTTGAATCACCATCTGTGATGTTGCCACATTTTGTACCCAAGGACTGTGGGAACAAAAAGAAAAATAAAAATATGAATAAAGGAAAGGCTTCTGTTCACATTGCGGATCCATATGTGTTGCATGATGATGGTTGTATGGATCCTTCTTCTTCACAGGCACAGGAACCGATTCCTAGTCCTTCATCTGAGGAGGCCCCCACAATCCCCTTCCCTGAAGCACTCCGCCGAACGAAGGGGAATAAAAAAGAAAACCCAAAAAAGAACCAGCAGGTAGAGTTCGGCAATCAAATGATTGACAGATTTCACATTCAGATGACTCTACGAGAAGAATTTGAGCATATCCCCTTCTTCAAAAAGAACCTGAAAGAGACAACTACTGTCCGAAGAAGGAAGAGGCACAGAGATCAAATCCATATGCTCACTCATGACACATGCTGCACCATCCAGAACAAGCTGCCAGCCAAGCGACCAGACGCAGGAGCTCCCTATGTCAGATGCGAGATTCAGGAGCAGCAGTTTGATCGTACTCTATTAGACAGCGGCTCTTCAATTAACCTCCTTCCGGCAGCCTTACTCAAGCGATTCGAGTTTGGCCCTCTTCTTCGAAGTAGAACAGTCCTTCAGTTTGCTGACAGATCGATAAAGAGGACGAAGGGGTTATTGAAAGACGTGGTCGTTACCATTCAGGGCCTGAAATTCCCCGTGGACTTCGTTGTGTTGGACATGGAGATCCCTGAGTCGGTAACCGATGCCCCCATCATACTTGGACGCCCATTCTTGGCCACAGCCAAGGCGGTGACCGACCATGATTGCGAGAAGGTGTACTTTCGCGTAGAGGGCGAAACCATACAAATAGAGACGATCGAGGAAACCAGGGCTAGAGAGTTAGAATGCTCAGAGCAGTCCAGTGAAGCAGCGCAGATGACAGAGGAAGAGCTGGACATCCACCAGGTGTGTGATTTCATAATGACTGATGATGAATCCAACTGGACAAATCCTGTAGCACCGACCCTCGCCTTGCCTACAGATTCACTGTATCTCAAGCTCATGGCAGTCGAGAGTCGGGAGAGCACACTCCTGGATGAGGATACACCTGAGGCTGACAGTGTTGGGACAAGTGGTGCCGATGATTTTCATTCTTGTTCATCTTCTTCTGATCCCTCGGATTCAGACATTGACTGGGATGATTTTGATGAATACTTACCGTGTCTGATTCCTTCTGAGCCAATGACCATTACAGAGTGCGAGCCAGTACAGTTTATTGATGATTCAGTGGGCCGCCTTTCGTCAGAGATTCATGCAGAGCGAGAGTTCTCCCATGCAGACCTGGTCGCCTTCACACAGACATACCAGAAGCCAGATCTGCCACCTCCCAGTTGTCCAGAACTGAAACCTCTTCCGCAGTCAATGAAGTATAGATTCCTTGCGGGTGAGCCAGAAATGCACCTAGTCATCATCTCAGCAGATTTGACTGGAGAACAAGAATCTCGTCTGATGGAGGTTCTTGAAAGGAACCGCAAGGCAATCGGTTGGAGTATAGCTGATCTCCAGGGGCTGAGCCCAAATCTTTGCTCTCACCACATTTATCTCGAGGATAACGCTAAGCCGTCGCGTGAGTTCCAGCGACGGCTGAACCCGAATCTTCGAGACGTAGTCATGAAAGAAATTTCCAAGTGGTGGAGCGCCGATTTTATCTATCCCATCTCCGACTCCAAATGGGTAAGTCCGCTACATGTGGTACCCAAGAAGACGGGTATCACTACAGTTGTCAATGAGTCTGGAGAGGAGATCGCTACCAGAGTATCAACTTCTTGGAGGGTCTGTGTGGACTATAGACGATTGAATGAGGCCACCAAGAAGGATCACTTCCCGCTGCCCTTCATTGATCAGATTATCGAGCGGCTAGCTGGGAAGAGTCATTACTGTTTCCTTGACGGGTACTCTGGATATAATCAAGTGGCCATTGCGCCCGAAGACCAGGAGAAAACGACATTCACCTGTCCGTTTGGGACGTATGCTTTCAGACGGATGCCCTTTGGTCTATGTAACGCTCCAGCGACATTCCAAAGGTGCATGTTGTCCATCTTCTCGGACATGGTGGGTGACTGTTTAGAGGTCTTCATGGATGACTTCTCGGTCTATGGCGATGGGTTCGATGCTTGTCTTGACTGCCTAGACCGTGTGCTGAAGCGCTGCATCGAGGTCAATCTTGTATTATCCTGGGAGAAGAGTCATTTCATGATGACTCAAGGGACGGTCCTTGGTCACATCGTCTCCAACAGGGGCATGGAGGTCGATCCCGCCAAGGTGGATATCATCAGAAAACTCAATCCGCCGTCCAATTTGCGTCAGTTACGGTCTTTTCTAGGGCATGTCGGTTTCTACCGACGGTTCATTCAGGACTTCAGTCGAATTGCCCGACCGCTCACTGACTTACTGACAAAAGAGACCGAGTTTATTGTCAATGATAAGTGTCTGACGTCATTTGAGACTCTCAAAGAGATGGTTGTTTCAGCTCCTATCCTTCAGCCACCCGACTGGTCTCTCCCATTCGAGATCATGACAGATGCTTCAGATTTTGCCGTTGGGGTTGTGCTTGGACAGAGGAGGGATGGGTTACCCTTTGCTATTCATTACGCCAGCCGGACTTTGGATGCCGCTCAGCGGAATTACACTGTGACTGAGAAAGAGATGCTGGTCGTAGTCTTCGCTCTTGATAAGTATCGATCGTATATTCTCGGATCTAGAGTGACTATCTACACTGATCACACCGCCATCCGGTATTTAATGGCTAAGAAGGATGCCAAAGCACGTCTCACCAGATGGATCCTTCTACTCCAGGAATTTGATATTGAGATTAAGGATAAGCCTGGAGTCAAGAATGTGGTGGCGGATCATCTCTCCAGATTGGAGAATCTTGAGGAATCTGAGCCCAGCGCACCTATCACAGAAACATTTCCAGATGAGGTGATCTTGGCTGTCACCTCACTCCCGTGGTATGCTAACTTTGTAAACTATCTTGTTGCCAAGACAGTCCCTCAGGGTTGGCCCAGACAGAAACTTGAGACCTTCCTAGCTAAGGCCAAGTTTTATCATTGGGAGGATCCCGTCCTTTATCATGAAGGAGGGGATAGTATCTGGAGGAGGTGCATTCCTCAAGAAGAGCAGCAAAGCGTCCTCACATATTGCCACAAGCTTGAGGCAGGAGGACATCATTCTGGAAAAAGGACAGCACAGAAGGTGCTTCAATCCGGCCTATGGTGGCCTATTCTCTTCAAGGATTATGATGAGTTCGTGAAGAGATGTACTGACTGTCAGAAGATGGGAACCTGCGGACAGAGAGACATGATGCCCATGCAACCCATTCACTTTTGTGAGGTTTTTGATGCATGGGGGATTGATTTCATGGGCCCATTTCCTAAGAGTCAGGGATTCGAGCATATTTTGCTCGCTGTGGATTATGTCAGCCGATGGGTTGAGGCTATCCCCGCCCGAGCCGCAGATGCGAAAACCGTGTGTAAATTCTTGAGGAAAAATATCATTTCACGGTTCGGGGTACCTAGAGTCTTGATTTCAGACGGGGGGTCTCATTTCATCAATGATAAGGTTAGGGCCCTTGCAGACGAGTTCGGCATTGACCATCGGGTTGCCACTCCTTATCACCCTCAGACTAATGGTCTTGCCGAAGTTTCGAATCGGGAGATAAAGACAATCTTGCAGAAAGTAGTCCTCCCAGACCGAAAGGATTGGTCACAGCTTTTGGACTCGGTCTTGTGGGCCTATCGGACCTCTTTCAAGAATCCATTGGGGACATCTCCCTTTCGTCTCGTCTATGGCAAGTCGTGCCATTTGCCAGTGGAAATCAAGCACAAATCTTTTTGGGCAGTCACTGAGTTGCTTTTAGATCCTGAGAGCATAGGAGAACAGAGAAGAGCTGAATTGGCAGCCCTGGAAGAACTGAGAGATACAACCTTTTCCAACAGCCTACAGTACAAAGAAAAAGTGAAGACATGGCACGATTCGCATATCAGCCATAAACAGTTTGAGCCAGATCAGAGAGTTTGGTTGTTCGATTCCAGGCTGAAATTATTTCCAGGGAAATTGCAGAGCAAGTGGAAAGGTCCGTATGTGGTCAGGAAGGTACATGACAATGGCAGCATCGACATATCCGAACCGTCATCTTCCTCTCCCTTCCGCGTCAATGGTCAACGCCTGAAGTTATATCTAGATCATGACCCGCCGACCATTGATGTTGCCCCCATTCTTCTAGTATGAGAGGTGTCCTTTGACTCATATCATATGCATCTCATACATGGTGATCACTTCTATCTTCCGCTGTACAGATCATCTGTCCATATCACTCTTTCATCGGTTGATCTATTTTATTCTTTTCTTCTTTTCTTCTTTTCCTCTTCTACCTTCTTCATCTATCAAAAAGGTGCCGCCCTTGTAGACAGTTTTCCATACTTAGGACGTACTTTGTCCTAGGTATAGGGGGGTGTGCACCCCGAGTGTTTCCAGTCCTTGATCCTCTCCATTGTCTCCTCTTCTTGTCTATACTTAGGGATATCTTACCCTAAGTATAGGGGGAGACAATTGGAGTACGATATGTTCATTCCCGCCCTTGACCCTCCCTGCGTTATGTACAGTCTGCTATACGTAGGATTATTGATCCTAAGTATAGGGGGGGCGGTCAACTTCTCATTCATTGATTCATTCATTTATTCCTTTATTATTTAGACTTGCCTATACTTAGTACGAGTTATGTCTTCTCTTTTCTCTCCGATCTATGAGGACATAGCTCAAGCTAAGTATAGGGGGGTCGTATATACTACGTATATACTTTAGCCATAACTCGTACTTTCGTATTTTCTTAATAAATATGGCTAATAATTCATCAAAATTCATTAAAATTCCTTAATAAAAAGGTGTTTTATTCCTCAAATTCTTTTTGTAATTACTGATTAATAAATCAGGTGAAAATGTTTTTTGCAAAATGTTTGAAAAATAGTTGGAAAATCTTTGTGAACATCTATTGAAAACTATTTTGAAAATATTTTGTTACAAGTTTTTCAACCTGTGTAAAAATTTGTGTTTTGTAAAATTTATTTTCTTTGTGTGAAATAAAATGTTTGAAAAATGATTTGCAAAGGGTTTGAAAAATGGTTGCAAAAATATTTTGAAAAATCTATACATACTGTTTTGAAAGCCTTTGCAAAATGATTTTCAAATGTGTGTACATGTTTGTAAAATGTTTGTAAAAATTAATTTGAACTAAAGTTTTCAAAAAATTATTTGAAAAACCTTGTGTTAAATAAGTTTGAGGAATACCTACATCACACCAAAATCCACTATATGTACTTATAAAATTGATCACTTACCCTTGTAAATTCTTAAAATCCACTTCTTGTGTATATAAGAAGCACTCCCGTGTACATAGTTTTCACCTAGTTTTCAGCCAAAACTTTTTGTTTTCAAAAATCCCAAAAATATTTGCAAAATTAAAATCCAAAAACATTTGAAAAATCTTTCTGAAAAATATAAAAAATTGCATCTGCATATGCATCATGCATCATCTTTTCAAAAATCCATAAAAAGTTCAAAATCTTTGAAAATTGCATCACAAAAATATTTTCTGCATTGCATTGCATAGCATTCGCATTTTTCGGATTGAGTTGGTAGTTGAACAAGTCTAAGTAAAATCCGGAGATTGGAGCTTGATTGGACCTTAAAATCTACCTAATAACAGAAACCTTATAGGAACTGGGTTTGAGGTACTTCAGGTCTAGTTGACTTAATTCTTTGAGGATCACGGGACTTGGTTCAATGGATTCTTGACTGCTAAGTAGAGTATTTCGGAGCACACGCACGACTCTTGTTGATAATGACCTAACTTGGACACCTGCACCTTTCACATAGCTCTCCACGGATGAGGTAGTGAGGAGGCAGTTTCCTTTGGCTTGGGGTAGCATATGAGGGTAGTACTTCTAGGCGGAACCTCTCTTCTTTTTATAGTGAAGGAAGTGCACCTCAACTTGGTCTAGTGGTGATGAAGGCTAAAGACAGAAGCTGTGGGTTGCAATAAAGCTTCAAAAGAGGGATAGTCTACTGGCTCAAGAGGAAAATTTTCTTGTATATATGCTGCACCATGTAGATATGTTGTACATATGCAATTGAAAAAAAAAGAGAACTCCAAAAAAGTGGTGGGTCGGATTGAAAATTTAATAACCCCACCAGAGTGTATATAGTCCAATAAAGCAAAAGCTTATGGTATCCATGTTACATCTCATGAAGCTTGCAGCAGGAGACTTAGCTACACTGGTTGAGCTCCCAAAATTCTATACCTCTTATTCCCTCTCTTCTTGAGCCGGTTGCACTTGAACTTAGAAGGGAATACCCCGCTTCTCGAGGAAAGAGTTGCTAGACCAAGGCATTAGAGTTACCAGGTTGGGGGAGGTTGTTTCCTTGTTACTTCTGAGGTGGGGAGCTACATATCACTTACACTGTACGAGTCAGATTCATAGTCGTAAGAGTTTGCGTATGAGTTGAAGTATTTCTGACCTGGCTATTGAGGAAACTTGGACAGAGTTTTGGGATTTTCAAGGACTGTTGGATTTCAAATTTGGTTCTCATTAAGGTTCCGACCGCACTAAAATTCCTAAGGTCCGACTTAAGCTCCAAACTTTGATTTTGTAAAGACAAGTTTGATGATTGAACTAAATCCAAGTTCTTTTTCTTTTCTTTCTTTTTCTTTTTGCACTTATTGCATAAGTGTTTGCTAGGGACTAGCAAAGGTAAAGTATAGGGGGATGATGAATCCACATTTCATCATCTTTATTCTATCATTTTGGCACCAAAAACCCTAGCAAATACCTGTAAATAGCCTTTATTTCATCATATTAGCATCCATGCATGAGCATTTAATTAGTGTATAAATTATTGTAATTAATGCCAAAATTATAGAATAAATAAAGAAAAGAAAAAGAATAAAATATTGTAAATATTTTTTGACTCAAAACCCCCGAGACCTAGGCATCCTGATGAATAGGTCGACAAGGAATAAAGTAGGGGGGAGATAAGGGCCAAATACCTATATTTATTAATTCATTCTTTATTCAGTTTGGGACCTATTTTTAGTTCCACTTTTTACACATCACACAAAGAAACTTTGTACATGAAAGTTGTAGATAATTTAATAAAGAAAATTACAAAATTGATTTCACTGAAAAATAATGTACAGATAAAAAGTTATGGTCTGAATAAAAATCCAGAATGCCAACTTCCCAGACCCGTAACTCACAAATAAAAACTCCAAATGCAGCCTACTCACCTTTAATTGTATATAGAATAAAATAAGCTATTTAATGGCGGTGGTTTCACATTTGGCGGAGCTACGGTTTGAAAGTTGACTTTTGGACCTTCATTGTATACTTGTACAGATTAAAATATTCAATTTATTATTTATTTATTATTTTATAATTTTACATTTTTATAATATTGTAAATATTACTTATAATAATTGTGAATATTAAAATCAGAATAAAAATGTAAATAAAATTCAAAATAAAATACATGTATGTAAAATACATAGGTATTATACCTATACTTATATCTATACAAAATATACCTCTATTTTATTAAATGTACAAAGCATATCAGAAAAATAAAATAAAAATATCTGTATGTATATAAAAGTATTTTATAATTTTAGAAAATAACAAATAAAAATAATAAAATCAAAATGCACAAAATAAAAATAAAATACTAAAATATATAGATATTATACCTATATGGGGTATAAATGCAAACTTGTAAAAACATAATTCATAAAAATAATTAAAAATCATAATAAAATACTACATAAAATAAAGAATATTTTTCATTTTATAATCATAATTTAATTCGGCTTATTTCTATTTTTAAATGAATTGATAAAACATTTTTTAAATCTTTTCCCTGGTTGGTCCACGTGGACCAACCAGGAGCCCCCGACTGTTGACCGGCGGGTCAACAGTCCGTCCTTGCCCCTTAGGTCTGCGAATGGCCTCATTTTTTGCCCACTTTCACCCTTTTTTCGAGGCCACGCCATGCGTCCTTTGCCGCCGCTCCCTTCTTGAGAATTGTTCACTGTTCATCCATCTCCATCGCCGACCTCCTAGATTCACCCAGATCTGCTCATCTCGCCCGTGACTTCATCTCGAAAACGCGCGCCCAACCCTCTTCAAATACGAACCTCTCACTTCCACCCTCGGTTGGACTGCCTTCGGACCACCCCTGTCCACCTTCCTGCGCTCCAGAGCTTCCTGGAGGTGACAGCTCCAGCTCCAAGCCTTCAGCCGAGGTGATCGAGGTCGGAGGAGCTCCCAAAACCTCCGCCAAACGCCGGCGTCGAGGTGCCCTTCTTCCTCTGGCTCCGGCCATTGAGGGCTTCACCCCGCCTTTTTATTTACGCCATCTTGTTCCTGTCAGCTTAAGCATGAAAAACCCTAAAAAAATTTGTAGTTTCATCGATCCTCTCGCCCAATCGAGCACCTTGGCCGGAGTGCACCTCCGGCCGTGCACCCCCATCTCGCTCCACGCATCCCCGCGACCATCCAAGGGTCCAGGCAGTTTGCCCTGGACCCTTTGACTCTTTTTGCAGGTCAAAGCCAACTTGAAAGCGCTTGGAGGCGAGTTTTTGAGCTCGCCGGAGCCCAACGAAGCCTCACAGCTCCACCATGCCCCAACGAGCACCACGGCCACCACCATGGCCTTTTGACGACTCCAGGAGATAGAGGAGGACCTGAGGAGGCCTCACCCCGATTTTGAAGCTCAAAAGTCACCGGAGCCGGCCGGAGGAGCTCGGGGAACTTCGCCTAGCCGGAGCTCCGCCGTGTTCTTCCAGCCACCTTCGCCACCGTTGGATCAGGGCGTCCCCTCCAGATCAAGCAGCAGCCGTCCGATCTCCAGCGTTCTCCATCGTCAGATCACCTGTGGAGATCTAATCGCCGCCATCCACGCGGAGCGTCATCGGCCGTCCTCAACGCGCCACGTGTCAAGTGGCATCTTCCCCGCCGTTCGATCCGCGCGTCGAGGGTATTTTGCACCTACACCCTCGCGCATTTTGTATTTACTCTTTAGTATTTAAACTTTCATCTGTAGTTGAAAAACTCTGGGTTATTTGCCTGTAAGCCCCTGCACTTAGTTTTAATTACACTTAGGTCCTCCGCCACGTCACCTCACGTGACCTGTACACGTGAGGTGGTGGGCTTTTTGCAAGGACCTCCCTGGGGTTTAGTTATTTCAGTTTAGTCCCAGGATTTTGTAATACAGTGTAAAACTTTGGGTTATTTTGCATCAACCTCCCGGATCTTTTTGGATATTTCTCTTAGATCCCTGCCAGGCGCGTGTGTAGCACGTGCTTGGCTTGGACATTTTGCAGTAAGGCCCTACCGAGTTTTGTAATTGCTGTTTGGCCCTAAAAGTTGCATATCTAGTATAAACTTTTGTGGAAATTTGCATGTATGCCCTTGGATGTTTTGAAAATTGCGTTTATACCCCTGCCAGGACTGTTTAATGTTTGGATGTTTGTTGTAATTATTTGAAGTATCATTTTAAATCCAAAAATTCCACAAAAATAGGCTTAAGCTCCTGGTAACTTGTACTTGCAGCCATATTTTCACATTGCATTTTTATTGCATTTTCACATTTATTAAAAATCAAAAACATGCATTTATTTCACTGTTTGCATTAGAAAACCCCTAAAAATTTTAAAAACGTTTTGAAAAATTCCAAAAAACATTACCTAATGTCTATTTTATCCTATTTTAGTGTCAGTCCAAAAACCACTAAAAATCTCAAAAGAAAAACCTTAAAAATTCGAAAAGACTCAAAAACTTCAAAAAAACCTAAAAAATCAAAGAAAACTCCAAAAAATACAAACTCAGCTCCTGTTTGTTGTATATTTCAGTAGCTTTATTTGAAAATTAGTGTGAAAAATTTTGAGTACTGGTTGCTATTTTTAAATCCCATTTTACTCACAGCCAGCACATATTTCACTATTTTGCCTTGTTTTGCTATTTAAAAATATCAAAAACACTTTGAAAAATCCCCAAAAATCACAAAAACAGTAGAAAACCACAAAAATACCAAAAAGATTTTATTTCTGAATTTTTGGATATTTTTGCACTTTTTTATAAATATTTTATCTTGTCTTGTATTACATTGTTTATAAATTCCAATATTGAAAAAAAATATAAAATATAAAATATAAAAATCAGAAAATTAAAAATCAAAATACAAAATTAAAATTAAATAAAAACAAAAAAAATTAAAAATTAGAAACCCACAAAAATTTCCTTTGATTGCTTGCTTAGTGTAGACACTAGACATCACACACATTCACTTGTGCATACTTGTTTGAACTGCCCTGTTTGCTCCCTGTGTTCGAACTCTCTGCATACTTGTCACTATACACCATTTGTGCAGAGTTAAAAATAAATTTGACTCCACACTTGTTTTTCATTGTTTGATACTTGATTGTGGGTTCATTGTTGATTAATTACATTTTATTGTGGGTCGCCACAACGACGTATTTAGACCCTCGATAAAGTGTGATTATCACCCTACCCGACCAACCCTAGCCGGACCTGCACCCATACATAAGCCGAGCTCCGCCACCCTATTCTTCCATCTTTGGCTTGTCGTTCCCCCTTCCAGTGACCTCCACCTTCATCGCGAGAGTGACAGCTTGCCCCGGAGGTGTTGCAGCGAGGCTGAGGACGCTCAGACCACTGATCCGGCGAGTCTCCACCGCCGTGCTTCGCCCAGAGCAGGAGCTCGAGCCTCGAACGTCGACGCTCCTTGAGGCGAGGACCCAGAGCTTCGCAAGCTCGCCCATAGTCGATCCCTCCATCCAGGTAGACCCAGTTCCCTTTCCTTTTCGCTAATTTCCGATTTCCCCCAAATTTCGCCGTCGCCGTCTCTTGCTGATTCCGACCATCTCCCACTTCGCATCGATCATCGGAATCCATCATCGCCTTCGCCCTTCCCTCGCGCATCTTCTTCGCACTTCCACTCAACCCAGCTCGCACAGGAGCTGGGAATTCGAGCTCCTCCGTCCACACCCTCGCCGGAGCTCGCCCACATCGACCCCCCGACCGCCTTCACCACGTCTAACGGGGTCGAGGCAGTTTGCCCTCGACCCGCGAGATTTCTGGTCTAGTATGCAGGTTCATCCAAGCTTATCTGAGGGCTTGGACCATTCGGTCTAGTAGCTCCAGCTCCGCCGACCTTGCCGGAGCTCTCCAGAGCTCGGCTGGGTCATCGGAGACCTCTAGGAGACGCGGAAGCCTTCCACGCACCTTTTCAGATCATTAGAGGGTTCTCAGGAGGAGGCCAGCGCCGTCACGACTTCGGCGAAGTTCGCCGGAGGCCAGTTCATCCTCCATCTCTGTCCGCCGTTCGATCAACCTCCTGCTCCAGATTCGATCTGAGCCCTTCATTCACGGAGCAGCAGCCACCGCACGATCCTCAGGAGGTCTGATCCCAGCCGTCTGATGGCCGAGGCTTAGCAGCGATGCATCTCCATCGCCAGATCTAGCACGTGGCGAGGCCTCGACCGTCAGATCCGCGCGAGGATCCCAGCTTTGGAGCGCCACCCGCATCCTGACCGTTTATCTACCACGTGGCGCTCATCCATCGGCTCGTCTTCTTAAAGGGTAATTTACCCTTAAGCCATCTCTTTTCTTTTGTTTAGCATTTAGTCCTGTAAATACGTTATCTAGTTGTTTAGTTTTTGGTACAATTGCATAGAGGACCCTGCACTTTATTTCGTTCGCATTTATGCCCCTGTGTATGGTGTAGCACGTGCTTCGACACGTGGTTTTCTGGGCTATTTGCATTTTATACCTTATAGTTCTGAGATGTTATGGAATGAATGAATAGTTTTGGATTATTGCATTTATACTCCTGTGCGTAATTTAATAGTGCATGTGCGCTTTTTATTGGGTTAATTGCAGACTAGCCCTCGGACTTTTGGTAACTGTTACCAAATAGTCCTAGGACTTAGTTTTTATTACATTTAGGTCCCTGAATGCCTCAGGCACGCGCTACGCGTGTGTTTTCATGGATATTTTGCATCGGACCCCCCAGGACTCTTGGTATTTGCACTCAGGTCCCTGTGCACAGTACCCACTTCTTATTTTTGAATAAAATAGCAAATCAACTCCAAATTTGATGAAAATTGGATACATGGCTCCTGCCATGATGTAAAATTTTTTATAAATTTTGGAGACATTTTAGACATTGTTTGATATTTTTAAAAATTCAAACACACGTATTTTCTTTAATGTCTTATTTGAAAAATCACAAAAAAATAGTAAAACTTATCTAAAAATTACAAAAAATTAGTTACTGTTTGTTTTGGCTTGCTTGATTTTCTAGCCAATTTTGGCTATTTTTAATCATACAAAACTCATAAAAATTGAAAAACACTAAAAATCTTATAAAAATTCTAATAATTAATATAAAATCCAAAAATAATAATTAAGATGCCTAAATTTTCCTTGTTTCTTTCTCTATACAGGAAAATTACCTCCAGGCTTATTAGGGATTTTTAGATATTTTATCTAAGTCCCTTAAGCTCGGCTGGACAGTACCTCCTTTTTCTGTCATTGTTTCATTTTTAGAAAATTAAATAAACATCAGAAAAATCTCAAAAATTCAATAAAAACAGTAAAAAACATAAAATACACAAAAACATTTTTTTTCTGGAATTTTTGCTTAATTTTTGATGCATTAAATAAATAGTTGAATTGCCTGGTGTTCTTGCTTTCTTTATTTTCTTAATACATTAAAAATCCAAAAAAATATAAAAAGAATTAAAAACCACCAAAAACACTTGTCTTGTATTTTATATCATTTCTTGACTACTTCGTAGGCCACAAGGCCATTACGTGCTCCCTGAGTTCGACCCTGGTCGCTATACCAGGTTAAAATAATAGCAAGACCGCTATCTTGTTTTGAGTTGATTGTATCTCTTATTGGTGGTTTCTTTTTCTGGATTGACCACATCTGGTGACTTGGGTCGCAACGACCATTTTAGATACCTTTACCTGAGTCGCTCGCTTTGTGTGTCATCAGAATGACACCGTTGCCGGGGAGCACGACTTAGTAGTCGTTTTTCCGCGTTTTTCTTTTCGCGGCTTTCTGTACATATTCTTGTATATACATTTGACTTGTTTATACATTTATCTGGACTGACCACTTTTGTTTGATTTCTTGCGAGGGCCCGAGGACCGAGGCAGCTTTCTTCGGAAGCCGAGCAACCGCGGGAACCGGAGGCGGCTCTCTTCTTCACAGAGCCGCAGGAGAGCGCAAGGAGCGAGCAGGAGTGCAGGAGCCGCAGGATAGCCGCGAGATTAGTGTAGAGTAGATTAGCTTTATTTCCCGCATATTTGAACAGTTGTAATAATACAGGTATTCAGAGATAGTGGGACTCTCGGGTCTGTTTCGCCGAGCACCGATGTGCTCGGGGGACCCTTTAGACTAGTTTAGATTTTTCGCGGCTTTTTCGCGGTTTTAGCTTTTTAGCTGCCTTTTACGGTTTTCCGCGGTTTTTATCGAGCCCCTAGACTTAGGATTTTCTGCTTGACTGTGCCGTAAATAGTAGGATCCCCACACTTAATTGCTTTCCTGTTCCTATATAGCGATAATTTGACCTACTAATAATTCATTAATAAAAATAGCCGAGTCACTTTCCTAAGAGCCTACGCGCCGCGAGCCTGCCCCGTCAAGCGCTACTCCTGAACTCGACCTGTCGAGAAGAGGAGGGGTGGGTCTAGACCGGACTCTTTGGATCGAGGGCGAGTGATCAGCTAGACGGTTCTGTCGAGTAGAAATTGCCTGTTTAGGACTCGGTTTTCACCGCTGCACCATATAGGTAGTTTCTTTTCAGTCTTTAAATTCTGCGAGGATCATCTTGCATGTAGACTGCTGGAGTCAGGTACGCATTTCTATCTCTGCATGCATCATTGATTTATCGCGCATCGGCTTTTTCGTCTTCTCCCTCCTATTTTTGACTTAATAACCAGGAGAACCGAAAAATTCGTTAGGCGTTTTTGCTTGCATTAAAAAATCTAAAAAAAGAAAAACCATAAAATTGGGATTGCTAAAACTATCGACTCTAAAAGACACCTCACCTAAAAATTTGTCTTGGGGAGAGCAACCCCCTCATTGTTTGGTTTGATTGTGCGAGAGAGTGACCCGTACACTAGGTAAAGCCCTCCGGTGCTCATCTCGACTGATTACCGACTCTTCTGTGCGGGACAGTCGGTTGAGAGAGTATCGGGTATCCCAACAGGTCACGTAATCACTCTGATATTTTGATTGTTCACCAAAATAAAAATTGACAAGATAATTTGATCGAGCCTTTACGGTCTTCAGCTCGTGTTGCGTTGGTGAACTGGGGGTTTGCTTTCGATCATAATTTTTCCAGATCTCATCCGCCTTACTCGCTAGATCACGATGATGGTCAGGAGGTCTCTTAGGCAGCCTCTGGCTGCACCGCTTTTTAGCACTCCTGACCATTCATCTAGGTCGGTTCGTGGGAGCTCAGACCCGCTCTTCGAACCCGAGTATGACTCCGCCCTGTTCCCCCTCGACCACTCTTCTTCTTCTGATTCAGAGATACCAGTGCCAGAGGAGAGACAGACAGATGATTTATCGGCACCTGAGTTCGGTTGTTTTGGTTTTACAGAGACGATGGCCGGCAGTTCCGATGATCGCACCGGAGGTCCACAAGGAGAGCAACATTTCGTTCTGGACCAGGGTTCGATCAACTCCACCCTGACCGCCTCCCTCGAGTCAGTGCAGCAGCAGCTGAGGGATTAGGGAGCATTCATGATGGACATGAGGAGAGAGCTTGAGCAGATGAGAGACAACTGCGAGAACCGCGGAGGAGGAGGACCCGACGATGCGGCAGCTGCCGCCGCAGCCACAGCCGCGGCAGCAGCCGCAGCAGCAGCAGCAGCAGGAGGAGGAGCACCACCACCACTTAGATCGATGCGGGAGAACCATAATCCCGGGTCGACCTTGACACACCGCTGGGTGATACTTCCAGCCATCGTGGGGGACTTCAAGTTCCCCCCGAACACTTTGCAGCTTCTTCCTCGATTCCACGGTTTGGCCACAGAGGAGCCTCATCTCCACCTGCAGGAGTTTGAAATGATATGCAGCACTATCCACGATCGTCAGGTGGATCAGGATACTATCAGGATGATTGCCTTCCCTTTTTCCTTAGCAGACAGAGCAACCACCTGGCTGAAGCACCTCGGGAAGTTTGTCTACACTTGGGAGCAGCTCCGCGCCGAGTACTTGTACAAGTACTATCCACTCGGGCGGACCAATGCAGCGAGAGCCCTCATCAGCAACTTCTCCATGCTCCCCAATGAGCAATTCCATGAGGCATGGGAGAGGTTCCGTGAGCTGACTGATCGATGCCCGCACCACGACATCTCGAAGCCCAACCTTGTGCAGAGCTTCTTCAACGGGCTGACACCAGAGCTTCAAGGCTTGGTGAACGCTTCTTGTGGCGGGTCTTACTTCGCCAAGGATCACGACCAGGTCTGGGCCATCTACGAGGAGATGGCCGAGAACTATATGGTGATGTCCCAGACCAGGTTGTACACTCAGGGCAGACCCCAGCAGCCAGGACCCGTGCAGTACCAGAGGATAGCACGGGTCAACGCCAGTCCTTCTAGTTCGTCCGCAGTAGCAGCAGCTCAGGCAGAGTCCACAGCTGCGGACATGGGCATCACTAGCGAGAAGTTGGATCAGATGGAGCTGATAGAGAAGAAGCAGTGCCAGAGCATCACTCAGATGGAGAAGATGGCACAGACTCTGAGCGACATGAAGACCCAGCTCATGTGTCTCCAGGAGGCACAGACGGCTTCCCAGCCCCGTCTCCTGTCGCGAGGCGATCACGGCAGCAGCAGCAGCTCGTCCCAGCACTTCAGCTCACACCAGCAGCCTAGACAGGTTCACCTTGTACAGGCGGAGCTGTACCAGCAGCCGCAGCCCACTTACCAGTCACCACCATCTCCAGACTTGCAGATGGTGGTATACGAGCCTGATCAGCCTCTGGCAGTACTCCCGCCAGCCCCGTACGATGCAGAGCCGTTGATGGATGTCAACGGGAATTGGTATGACCGCCCTCAGCCTGGAATCCGACGGGACCATCCCGGATTCAGGTGGGGGAGTGGAGGTACCCAGCCCCAGCAGCAACCATCTAGTCAGGGAGGCCAGTACAGCCAGCAGAGAGAGCGCCAGCAGCAGCAGCATCCCTCAGTGTACCATCCACAGCAGCAGCAGCAGCAGTCTTCCTATAGTCCTCGTCCCTATCAGCAGGGACAGTCTTGGAGGTGTGAGCAGCCTCACCAGCAGCAGCAGCATCACTCATACCCCTCTCAACCACAGCAGCAGCAGATCCAGCAGCCTCACTACCAGAGAGGCTACCCGTCGGGTTCTCATGAGAACCCTGTTTTGGATGACATAGCCCGCCTCCTCACGGACCAGCAGGCTACCTTCAGACGGGAGATGGACGAGTTCCGCCAGGAGATGCGGGACATTGTGAGAGGGAAGGTCGCCATCCCTGCCCAGATCGAGCCGAACCCCAACAACCTGAAGCGGAAATCTGAGCAGGTAGTTTGTACTGAGTATACCACTCCTAGTGATACATTTGGTGATATGACTGGATATCTGTTTGATACTGATTTTGTCACACTTAGGAGCAGTAGGATGCCAGCAGGTGGCGCCTCGTCTGAGCTACGTCATGAGGATCTACCTAGAGCGCCCGACGAGGAGGATGATGACGGTGGTACTGATGCCACCAAGGATGCTGATTCCACCGGCGGTACTGAGGCCACCGTTTCACCAGTACAAGGAGGTGGTACTGAGGCCACTCCTGATGCCGAGCCAGAGCGCGGTACTGAGGCCGCGAGTATTCCAGTTGAGCCAGCCGATGGTGGTACTGAGGCCACCAGAGTTCATGTAGAGAGATCTGTTGTTTTTCCTTCACCTGATGTATCTCTGAACAGTTCTGTGAATAAAGGAAAGGGTTTATTTTCTTCTGGTCCCACTGTGGTGCATGATGTATGTGTGGATCCGGTCGTCGAACCGCCTAGACCCTTTTCTAGTCCTTCATTTGAGAAGGACCCAGTGATCCCCTTCCCTAGAGCCCTCCAGATGGGAAAGAGGAAGAAAATAGAAAATCCAAAAAAAAGAGATCAGGAAGATTCAGCCAGCAGATGATAGACCGTTTTCACATACAGCTGACTCTTCAGGAGGCTTTGCAACACATCCCCCTTCTTCAGCGTTCATTGAGAGACAGGACCACAGTCAGGAGGAAGAGGAGGAACCACCACTCTGAGATCCATGTGCTGACGAAAGCCACGTATTTCGCAATCCAGAACCGTCTGCCGGCCAAGAGGCCAGATTCAGGAGCCCCTTATGTCAGATGCCATATCAGTGAGCAGAGGTTCGACCGTACTCTATTGGATAGCGGATCGTCTATCAACCTCCTTCCGGCAGCCCTTCTCGACCGTTTCGAGTTGGGCACTCTTAGACAGAGCAGGACAGTCCTTCAGTTTGCTGATAGATCTGTCAAGAGGCCAAAGGGGTTGTTGCGAGACGTTGTCGTCACTATTCAGGGTTTGCAATTCCCCGTGGACTTCGTAGTGTTGGACATGGAGATCCCTGATTCAGTGACCGATACCCCCATCATTTTAGGTCGCCCGTTCTTGGCCACAGCCAAGGCAGTGACCGACCATGATAGCGGGAAGGTATACTTTCGCATCGAGGGCGAAAGTGTACAAATAGAGACGGTCGAGGACAGCAGAGCCAGAGAGAGATCATGCTCAGAGACCACTTCAGATACAGAGAAGCTGACAGATGCAGGGCTAGACATCCACCAGGACTGTGACTTTGTGATCACAGACGATGAGGCAGTTTGGGCAGACCCAACAGCACATGCCATCCTCTCATTTTCAGACACCGCTGATACAGAGATGACAACAGAGGAGAGCTTGGAGAGCACATTCCTGGTTCAGGATACTTTAGAGGCAGCAGAGCAGGTTCTTGACCGCGATACGGATTTTTGTGACGATGGTGGTACTGATGCCACCTTGTGTGATGCAGATCCCTCGGAGTCAGAGTCTGAGTGGGCAGATTGTGATGATTATATGCCAGACCCGATTTCCACTGAGCCTACAGCTGAGGAGGAGGTAGATGCCGAGCAGATCAGAGACAGTACAGTTGAGCAGCCTTCTCCAGATCCAGTTTGCGAGAGTACGCTCTCAGTCTCCCGGACAGATTTGGCAGCATACATGCGACTTCTTTCGAAGCCAGATTTGCCAGCACCCAGTTGTCCAGAGCTGAAGCCACTTCCTTTGTCGCTGAAGTATAGATTCCTTGCAGGTGAGCATGAGATGTACTCAGTCATTATCTCAGCCGATTTGACTGGAGAGTAGGAACCCCGTCTGATGGGGCTTCTTGAAAAGAACCGCAAGGCAATAGGATGGAGCGTAGCAGATCTCCATGGAATTAGTCCGGCCATGTGCTGCCACCATATCTATCTCGAGGATGAGGCAAAGCCGTCGCGTGAGTTCCAGCGGCGGCTGAACCCAAATCTGAGAGAGGTTGTCATGAAGGAAATTTTGAAATGGTGGAGCGCCGATTTTATCTATCCCATCTCCGACTCCAAGTGGGTCAGCCATTTACATGTGGTGCCCAAGAAGACGGGCATCACTACCGTGATTAGCGAGTCTGGAGAGGATATTGCTACACGAGTACCCACTTCTTGGCGGGTTTGTGTTGACTACAGGAGACTCAACCAGGCCACCAAGAAGGATCGTTTCCCCCTGCCCTTTATTGATCAGATTATTGAGAGACTAGCAGGGAAGAGCCATTATTGTTTTCTGGATGGGTATTCGGGCAATAACCAGGTGACCATCGCTCCTGAGGATCAGGAGAAGACCACCTTTACCTGTCCCTTCGGCACATACACCTTCCGACGCTTGCCATTTGGGCTATGCAACACCCCTGCGACTTTTCAGAGATGCATGCTGTCGATCTTTTCGGACATGGTAGGGGAGTGCTTAGAGGTCTTCATGGATGATTTCTCGGTTTATGGCGATGGATTCGACTCCTGTCTTGACTGCCTAGACCGAGAACTTCAGCGATGTATTGAGGTCTGCTTGGTTCTTTCTTGGGAGAAGAGTCACTTTATGGTGACTCAAGGGACGGTGCTTGGCCACATCATCTCCAACAGGGGCATGGAGGTTGATCCAGCCAAGGTTGATGTCATTAGAAAACTCACACCACCGTCCAACTTGCGGCAGTTACGGTCTTTCCTGGGGCACGTCGGTTTCTATCGGCGGTTCATCCGTGATTTCAGTAGAGTTGCCCGACCGTTGACTGACCTGCTGACGAAAGACACCAAGTTCCTTGTCGATGACAAGTGTCTTTCGTCCTTTGATACTCTCAAGCAGTGTATTGTTGAGGCTCATGTCCTCCAGCCACCAGATTGGTCTCTCCCATTCGAGATCATGACGGACGCCTCCGATTTTGCCGTGGGGGTTGTGCTGGGACAGAGGAGGGATGGAGTCCCATTTACTATCCACTATGCTAGCCGCATCTTGGATTCCGCCCAGCGGAATTATACAGTCACAGAGAAAGAGATGCTAGCAGTAGTATTCCCCCTAGATAAGTTCAGATCGTACATCATTGGATCTAGAGTGACTTTGTATACAGATCATACCGCCATCCGATACCTCATGGCAAAGAAGGATGCCAAGGCCAGACTGACTAGATGGATCCTTCTACTCCAGGAGTTCGACATTGAGATCAAGGATAAGCATGGAGTCAAGAATGTGGTGGCGGATCATCTCTCCCGTTTAGAGCAACCTGAGGAGTCTGAGCAGATTGATCCCATTTGTGAGACCTTCCCAAATGAGGCGATCCTTGCTATCGCCTCACTCCTGTGGTATGTCGATATTGTGAACTTTCTTGTTGCTAAGAAAGTCGCACAAGGTTAGCCCAGACAGAGGCTTGAGACCTTCCTCGCGAAGGCCAAGTCTTACCACTGGGAGGATCCCATCCTTTACCACGAAGGAGGGGATAGTGTCTGGCATAGGTGCATCCCTCAGGATGAGCACCATAGCGTCCTCACTTACTGCCACAAGCTTGAGGCAGGAGGACATCACTCTGGGAGGAGAACGGCACAGAAAGTGCTCCAATCCGGCTTGTGGTGGCCAACCCTCTTCAAGGACTCTGATGAGTTCGTGAAGAGGTGTACTGACTGTCAGAGGATGGGCACTTGTGGACAGCGTGACATGATGCCAATGCAGCCCATTCACTTATGTGAGGTTTTTGACGCATGGGGCATCGATTTCATGTGTCCATTCCCTAAGAGTCAGGGATTTGAGTACATTCTGTTGGCCGTTGACTATGTTAGTCGTTGGGTTGAGGCTACCCCCGCCCGAGCCGCTGATGCCAGGACAGTTTGCAGATTTTTGAGGAAGCACATCATCACGTGGTTCGGGGTACCTCGACTATTGATTTCAGATGGGGGGTCTCATTTCATCAACGACCAGGTGAAGGCACTTGCTAGTGAGTTCGGCATAGACCATCGAGTTGCCACTCCATACCATCCACAAACGAATGGTCTAGCCGAGGTCTCGAACAGGGAGATCAAGACTATTTTGCAGAAAGTTGTCCGCCCTGACCGAAAGGATTGGTCACAGCTTTTGGACTCGGTCTTGTGGGCATATAGGACGTCTTTCAAGACACCATTGGGCACATCTCCCTTTCGCCTAGTTTATGGAAAGTCGTGCCATTTACCTGTTGAGCTGAGGCATAAGTCACTTTGGGCAGTCACGGATATTCTTTTAGATCCAGATAGTGTAGGAGACCAGAGGAGGGCAGAGTTAGCAGCCTTGGAGGAGCTTAGAGATACAGCCTTCTCAAACAGCCTACAGTATAAGGAGAGAGTGAAAGAGTGGCATGATTCTCATATCAGCCACAAGCATTTTGAGCCTGGACAGAGAGTATGGTTGTTTGATGCTAGGCTTTGTCTATTTCCAGGGAAGCTACAGAGCAAATGGAAGGGACCTTATCTTGTGAGAAAGGTACACGACAACGGTAGTATTGATATATCTGAGTTGTCTTCTGAGAGTACCTTTCGAGTGAACGGCCAACGGCTCAAGCCATTTCTAGATCATGAGCCGCGGGTCGTTGATGTTGCCCCTATTCACTTTGCGTGAGATGTGGTATCTTGATTCACATCTATTACATCTCACGCCTGATTATCACTGTTCTTTCGACCTGTATAGATCCAGTTGTCCATATCACTCTATTCTTTAGCCCCACATCCCTTTTCTCATCTTATGATTATGCTATACTTAGGGTGTACTTTACCCTAAGTATAGGGGGGATGTAGGACCTGCGGGTATTCTTTTCATTCGTTCTGCCCCTGTTTCGCTGCCTATACTTAGGGATACTTTACCCTAAGTATAGGGGGGGCAGACTCTGTACATTCTTCACTCGGATTTCCCTTCATGTACAGCTTGCTATACTTAGGATTATTTAATCCTAAGTATAGGGGGAAACCACCGACTTCTCCTCATTCTATTCATTCATCTCTGTATCTAGCCATTCCTTTTCACTTCCCTGTTACTAAGCACGAGTTATGTCTTCTTCATCGCTCTTGATCACTCTGAGGACATCGTTCGAGCTAAGTATAGGGGGGTGTGTATATATTTCATATATACTTTAGCCATAACTCGTACTTTGTGTGAGTGTGTTAATAAATAAAATGGCTAAAAACCCTAAAAATCACAAAAATTAAAAAATTTTTCCTGCAAATAATCATTCTTTTATTGCATATACATAGCTAGTGTACAAAATTATTTTTGTAAAAATGTTTTCAAAAAACTTTTGTGTAAAGTTTATGTAAATATTTTCTTATCAAAATTATGTATATAGTACAAAATTTTTCCAAAATGTTTTGAAAATCAAAAGTTTGCAAAAATCTTGTGTAAATGTTTGTAAATACTTTTGCAAAACTTGCACTTCATGCATTCATCCATTCATGATTTCAAAACATTTTTCAAAAACTTTGCACAATTGTAAATATTTGTAAATAGCATCTTTTTGTATATATGTATATAGTTTTTTCTGGATGATAGTTGACATTTAAACTAAGCCTGGAATTAAATTGGGAAATGGAGCTTGATTAAGATCTTAATCCACCTAATTCTAAGAGGAACCTTATAGGGCTTAGGGTTAAGGCTTTTCAGGTCCATAAGGACTTAATTCTTTGAGTCCACTAGGCTATGAGCATATTTCATCTTGATGAGCCTAAGTAGAGCACTTAACAACACACACATGACTCTTAGAGACAATGGCTTGACTTGCACCAGCACCTTACACATAGCTCTCCACGGATGAGGTGGTGAGGAGGCAGTTTCCTTTGGCTTGGGGTAGCATATGAGGGTAGTACTTCTAGGCGGAACCTCTCTTCTTCTTCTAGTGAAGGAAGTGCGTCTCAACTTGGTCTAGTGGTGATGAAGGCTAAAGACAGAAGCCGTGGGTTGCAAAAAAGCTTCAAAAGAGGGATAGTCTACTGGCTCAAGAGGAAATTTTCTTGTATATATGCTGCACCATGTAGATATGTTGTACAGAGGCACTTGAAAAAAATGCAAAAAGAACTCCAAAAAAGTGGTGGGTCGGATTGAAAATTTAATAACCCCACCGGAGTGTATATAGTCAAATAAAGCAAAAGCTTATGGTATCCATGTTACATCTCATGAAGCTTGCAGCGGGAGACTTAGCTACACTGGCTGAGCTCCCAAAAGTCTATACTTCTTCCCCCTCTTCTTGAGCCGGTTGCACTTGAACTTAGAAGGGAATACCCCGCTTCTCGAGGAAAGAGTTGCTAGATCGAGGCATTAGAGTTACCAGGTTAGGGGAGGTTGTTTCTTTGCTACTTCTGAGGTGGGGAGCTACATATCACTTACACTGCATGGAAAGATTCATGGTCATTAGAGTTTGTGTATGTAGACCTGTTCTGATCTGGTTTATTGAGGAGTCTTGTCCATAGATTGGTGGAACTTAGAGGCTGTTGAGTTTTAAGCTTAAGTCTAAATAAGGTTCCAACACATTAATAATCCAAAGATCTGATCGGGCTCCATATTTCAATTTAATGAAGGCAAGTTTAATAATCAGCCTTAATCCATGTATATTCCTCTCTTTTTCTTTTTCTTTCTTTCTTTTTCACTTATTTTTCAAATAAGTGTTTGCTAAGGGACTAGCAAAAGTTAAGTATGGGGGGGTGATGAATACCCATTCATCACTCTTTATTCTTATATTTTAGCTACAAAAACCTTTGCAAATACATGTATATTCATGTAAATACAAATAATTATCAAAAGCATGCATTGTATAAAGTTTAATAAGTAGCATGTTTTTGTGCAAAAATAAAAGAATAAAGAGTAAAAAGAAAAAGAGGGAAATATTTAGAATAAATATTGAGCGACCTAATTCCAAGGGAGGGCTCAGCATGGGCCTGACCTCATAAAAGCCAAAGTAGAGGGAGATAGGGGCTCATGTGTGTAAATATATTTGTAAATATAATAACTATATTTTCCTCCAAAAATAGAATAAAATGGGACTGTATATATATTTATAAATATAAAAACAAGATAAAAATAGAAAAATTAAAAAGAAAAGAAAAATAGTCACTTATGCATATTCATCATGTATATAGCCCACTCCCTTGTATTTATTTCACCCTATAAATAAATAAAATGAAATTCCATAAAATTTGTAAATACTCTATATTTTATGATGTAAATAAATAAAATAAAAACAATTACAACAAAAACAAAATAAAAAGAACAAAAATTCAAAACACAAAAATATATTGTAAATATACCATGTATATACATGTACATATATATTTATTTCACCCTTGTATATAAATAATAAAAATAAAATAAAAATACCCTTTTATTACTAATTTTATATTATAAATAAATAAAATATAAAGTGGGAATAAAAATGCACAAAAATAATAAATTAAAAATCAAAAATAAAAATCTATATATTGTATATATACCTATATATAGTCCTACTATGTAAATACACTATTTTTATTTTGAAAAATTAATTAAAAATCACTAAAAAATAGAAAATATTAAAACAAAAATATTTCATGTTTTGAATTTTTAATAAATCGGCCATTTACTATTTTTAAATGATTTTATAAACATTTTCCATGTGGCCTGTTCCCATTGGTCCAGGGGATTGTTGACCGCCCGGTCAACTTCCCCCACAGGACCACCTTCCACGGGTTTTGGACACCCGACCCTACTTCTCTTATTTTTCGTGTCCAAACTCGATCACCATCTCACTAAACCCCGGGTCCGCTCCACTCCTGACACATCCGACACCCTCACCGGAGCCCCAGCCTCGGGATCCGCGCTTCACACAGCCCTACCCGACCAACCCTAGCCGGACCTGCACCCATACATAAGCCAAGCTCCGCCACCCTATTCTTCCATCTTTGGCTTGTCGTTCCCCCTTCCAGTGACCTCCACCTTCATCGCGAGAGTGACAGCTTTCCCCGGAGGTGCTGCAGCGAGGCTGAGGACGCTCAGACCACTGATCCGGCGAGTCTCCACTGCCGTGCTCCGCCCAGAGCAGGAGCTCGAGCCTCGGACGTCGACGCTCCTTGAGGCGAGTACCCAGAGCTTCGCAAGCTCGTCCATAGTCGATCCCTCCATCCAGGTAGACCCAGTTCCCTTTCCTTTTCGCTAATTTCCGATTTCCCCCAAATTTCGTCGTCGCCGTCTCTCGCTGATTCCGACCATCTCCCACTTCGCATCGATCATCGGAATCCATCATCGCCTTCGCCCTTCCCTCGCGCATCTTCTTCGCACTTCCACTCAACCCAGCTCGCACAGGAGCTGGGAATTCGAGCTCCTCCGTCCACACCCTCGCCGGAGCTCGCCCACATCGACCCCCCGACCACCTTCACCACGCCTAACGGGGTCGAGGCAGTTTGCCCTCGACCCGCGAGCTTTCTGGTCTACTATGCAGGTTCATCCAAGCCCATCTGAGGGCTTGGACCATTCGGTACAGTAGCTCCAGCTCCGCCGACCTTGCCGGAGCTCTCCAGAGCTCGGCTGGGTCATCGGAGAACTCCAGCAGACGCGGAAGCCTTCCACGCACCTTTTCCGATCATCAGAGGGTTCTCAGGAGGAGGCCAGCGTCGTCACGACTTCGGCGAAGTTCGCCGGAGGCCAGTTCGTCCTCCATCCCTGTCCGCCGTTCGATCAGCCTCCAGCTCCAGATTCGATCTGAGCCCTTCATTCACGGAGCAGCAGCCACCGCACGATCCTCAGGAGGTCTGATCCCAGCCGTCCCATGGCCGAGGCTTAGCCGCGACGCATCTCCACCGCCAGATCTAGCACGTGGCGAGGCCTCGACCGTCAGATCCGCACGAGGAGCCCAGCTTTGGAGCGCCACCCGCATCCTGACCGTTCATCTACCACGTGGCGCTCATCCATCGGCTCGACTTAATAAAGGGTAATTTACCCTTAGGCCCTCTCTTTTATTTTGTTTAGCATTTAGTCCTGTAAATACGTTATCTAGTTGTTTAGTTTTTGGTACAATTGCATTGAGGACCCTGCACTTTATTTCGTTCGCATTTATGCCCCTGCGTATGGTGTAGCACGTGCTTCGACACGTGGTTTTCTGGGCTATTTGCATTTTATACCTTGTAGTTCTGAGATGTTATGGAATGAATGAATAGTTTTGGATTATTGCATTTATACCCATGTGCGTAATTTAATAGTGCATGTGCGCTTTTTATTGGGTTAATTGCAAACTAGCCCTCGGACTTTTGGTACCTGTTACCAAATAGTCCTAGTACTCAGTTTTTATTACATTTAGGTCCCTGAGTGCCTCAGGCATGCGCTACGCGCGTGTTTTCCTAGGTATTTTGCACCGGACCCCCCAGGACTCTTGGTATTTGCACTCAGGTCCCTGTGCACAGTACCCACTTCTTATTTTTGAATAAAATAGCAAATCAACTCCAAATTTGATGAAAATTGGATACATGACTCCTGCCATGATGTAAAATTTTCTATAAATTTTGGAGACATTTTAGACACTGTTTGATATTTTTAAAAATTCAAAAACACGTATTTTCTTTACTGTCTGATTTGAAAAATCACAAAAAAATAGTAAACCTTATCTAAAAATTACAAAAAAATTAGCTACTGTTTGTTTTGGCTTGCTTGATTTTCTAGCCTTGGCTATTTTTCATCATACAAAACTCATAAAATTGAAAAACACTAAAAATCTTATAAAAATTCTAATAATTAATCTAAAAATCCAAAAACAATAATTAAGGTGCCTAAATTTTCCTTGTTTTTTCTCTATACAGGAAAATTACCTCCAGGCTTATTAGGGATTTTTAGATATTTTATCTAAGTCCCTTAAGCTCGTCTGGACAGTACCTCCTTTTTCTGTCATTGTTTCATTTTTAGAAAATTAAATAAACATCAGAAAAATCTCAAAAATTCACTAAAAACAGTAAAAAACATAAAATACACAAAAACATTTTTTCTGGAATTTTTGCTTGATTTTTGATGCATTAAATAAATAGTTGAATTGCCTGGTGTTCTTGCTTTCTTTATTTTCTTAATACATTAAAAATCCAAAAAATATAAAAAGAATTAAAAACCACCAAAAACACTTGTCTTGTATTTTATATCATTTCTTGACTACTTCGTAGGCCGCAAGGCCATTACGTGCTCCCTGAGTTCGACCCTGGTCGCTATACCAGGTTAAAATAATAGCAAGACCGCTATCTTGTTTTGAGTCGATTGTATCTCTTATTGGTGGTCTCTTTTTCTAGATTGACCACATCTGGTGACTTGGGTCGCAACGACCATTTTAGATACCTTTACCTGAGTCGCTCGCTTTGTATGTCATCAGTACCTCTCAAATGAATTCAAAGAATACTAAAGTAGAAATGAATTTATTCTAAAACCCATTCCTTAAGGTACTATTCAATATAATCTAGTTGCATAGAGATGCAATCGGACCACGTTGGAAATTGTGAGATCAATGATGGATAAAGCTTAACTTCCTCTTAGTTTCAAGGGCATATTGCAAAGACTACGATAGATATGTCCTTAGCAAGATTTCAAGCAAGTCATTACTGAAAAACCCTCATGAGGTGCAGTTTAGAATCAAGCCTAGTGTTAGACACTTGAGAATTTGAGGATGTTTGGTCAATGTTAAAATTATTGATTCAAATAAGTTGGAACCTTGCATTAGAGAGTGTTACATCTTAGTTATATAAAGAACGATATTATATACTTGCTTTATAACCTTGAGGCTCTAAATATCTTTGTATTTGGAGATTTAAAATTCTCAAAAGCTAAGAAAATAATTAAGTAAAGGAACTTATCGAGTCTAAATAAAATGATGATGTTTTAGTACCAGAATCCGAGAAGTT
This sequence comes from Ottelia alismoides, assembly GCA_037367405.1. Taxonomy (NCBI): domain Eukaryota; kingdom Viridiplantae; phylum Streptophyta; class Magnoliopsida; order Alismatales; family Hydrocharitaceae; genus Ottelia; species Ottelia alismoides. Next base: position 135,799 of record JAZKJV010001366.1, on the reverse strand, counting down.
GATGAGGAAGACACTCATATCCTCTAAGAAAGAGTCTTTGCGTGGAGAGACCACTTGAGAGTAATGGACTCTGTTGAGAAGAGAGACGAATGAGATCTCTATTCCATAGGTCTAGGGTCTCATATATAGAGAGAAAACCCTAGAGAGTACAAAAGGAAAAATACATAAATACCCTCAAGGGTTACGGAACCCTAAGGGCCTGTTTGGTTGTTGGGTTGGACTAGGTTGGGTTGGGGTACACCAGTGTACCCCTCCTTCCAACCCCCTTCCAACCCTCTCAATCCTCCTCACAGTTTACTATTCACAGGGGTACAATTTACTATTCGCAGGGTACCCCATCCCAACCCAACCCAGTCCAACCCAGCAACCAAACATGCCCTAAGGGTTGAAGGTTATGGAACTCGAAGGGTTAAGGGTTATGGAACCCGAAGGGTTACAAACATAATTATAAGTATAATAACTCTAACACCCCCCCTCAAGTTGGAGTATATCTGTCGATCATGCCTAACTTGGATGCTAAGTTCATGAGGCACTTCCTTGAAAGAGCCTTTGTGAAGATGTCTGCAAGTTGAAGTTCAGTGGAGATGTGTAGAGTGTCGATTCGTCTTCCTCGTACTGCATCACGAATGAAATGGCAATCAACTTCAATATGTTTTGTCTGCTCAGGGAAAACTAGATTGGTAGCGACGTACGTGCCATACTTGTTGTCGCAGTATGAGGGTACAGGAGTGGCGACTGACATGCCAAGTTCTGTTAGGAAAGAGACAAGCCATGTGATCTCACAGGTGGCTTGAGCCATTGCCCTGTATTATGCTTCCGCATTGGATCTGGAGACCAATGTCTGCTTCTTGCTTCGCCAAGTGAGAAGGTTATCCCCAACAAACATGGCTTATCCTTTAGTGGATCGATGATCCTTTGGAAAGCTAGATAATGAATCTATGATTATCATTCTTTATTCTTTTATTTTAGCTTTATCTTTTTAGCAAAACCATCTATAAATATTTGTAAATATAATAAATTAACTCTATGCATGCATGTGTTAATATCTCATAATTAATACCTATTTTTCAAAAATAAAAGAAAAAAGAGAAAATAAAAGGAATGATGTATTTAAAATAAATACATAAGTGACCCGAACCCCAAGAGAAGGTTGAATTTTGACCAGATCCCAAAGAAAATAAATAGCGAGAGATAAGGGTGCACTATGTATTGTACATACCACCTATACTTGTACAAAATATTTATTTGAAAAAAAATAAGTATCCTATTCTTTTTACACACTTGTATATAGCCTTAGAAATAATATAAACATCAACAAAATAAAATAAAAAGAAAAAAATTCCTTGTACAAAAGACATATGTATATAATACAACACCTCTTTATTTTACAGCCTTAAGTGATTCATAAAATCAAATAGAAATCATTTTGTACTCCTAAAATTATTGTGAGATAATAAAATAAAAATACTTGTACATATTACATAGGTATAATATACATATACATAACACATTATACTGTATATACCTTATTTTATTTTTCATAAAAAAATTAAAATTCACAGAAAAAATAGCTTATAAAATAATAAACAATTTTCATTTTATACATTTTTTATTTTAAAATAATTTACTATTTTATATTTATTATTCTTTCATTTTTGTATATTCTGCATTCCTATTGGGCTACGTAGGATGGTTGACCTTGGTCAATGCCTCCTTCCAGTCAGGTTGGTTCTGCCATCGCGTCGTTGGAGCATCTTCTCGGATTTTTCCGATCGGACCCGACTTCCGTTTGCCTTGATTCCACCGCTTGATTCCCCTCCTAGGATCCGTAATTCTCCCAGATACCTAGGGAGGATCAGATCTACCTAGGGGTTCGCTCCACTCGCCGATCTTTGATGACCCTCGGGCATTCTATATAATCTCTTCTCTACGTCCTGCTCTCCTCATCTTGTCACTCTCATCACCATTTCCTCCTAGATACCTTTAGTGGAGTGACAAGCATCAGAGGAGCAGCTCAGGACCCTTCGGAGATGCCTGGAGGATCGTAGCTCCCGACGTAGTCAAAGCTCCATCAGGTGAAGCCTTTCCTGCCATCCACCAAGGGATTGAGGATATAACCCTCACTGTTCATCTCATCTGGAGCTTCCGAGCTCATTAGAGTCCTTAGGTAGCATCCCTATCGTCCGCATTTTCCTTTCTACTTTGATTCTTCCATTTTCACCGTTACCATTTCCTTTGCTCCGATCAACTAGTCGGAGCTCCAACCAGCTCATCTTCCCTTATCGATCGACATGCCAAATCACCATCATCCTTCCCACACAACTTTTCCCCCTTAGGCTTGCCCCCTAGAGCGAGATTAAGGCCGAGACTTCTTTCCTCCATTCCTGCCGGAAGTTGTCCATCATCCACCACCACTTCCTTTGTCTTTCTTGCGAAATAACCCCGACGAAAGCTTGATATTCGAGCCTTGAGTATATCCTACAGGTTCGGATACACGAGGATGACCATCTAGAGCACCTGCTGCTTAGGCGGAGTAGATGTAGATGGAGCACCCTCGTCCCGCTCATCCCACCCAATTACCACCACATCAACCCTATCCGTTCGACGCAGAACACTTCCACAACCGTGTTGGATGCCTCGGCAAACTCATCGGAGCGTCAGATCTCCGTCCTCGTTTAGTTAAAGTTCACGGAGGACTTGATCTTCTAGCTACCCTCGTAGCCGCTCGATCTGGAGTCATGCCCCATATCTAATCTGAGCCCTCCTTTAGCATCTCATCCTAACTCTCAGATCAGATTTGGGCCCCTCATCTGAGTTACCTGACAAAGGGGATATCCAGATCGTTAGATCAGACCTTACTTGTTAGATATGACCGCACATCCGTGACAACTCCCTAGATCATCAGATCCACTTAGAGCATCCATCAGGACCGTATGTGAGAGGTCTTCCACATGCATGCCACATGTCCCTACTGGTACATTTCACTTCTTCTCCTTCTCTTTTATGTCTTTTTCATTAAGTACGATAAATGTAATAATTAGTTCGAAACATGTACAGTGTGGACCTTCTAGTTTTAGTATTTGCATTTTAGTCCTTCTGGATCCGTGTCATGTATGTCCCCACATGCTTTGCTAGGTTATTTGCATCTCGTGCCTTGAACTTTATGCTGGTCATTAAATGAACGTTAAGTTTTGATAATTTCATTTATACCCCTATGTGGCTGGACCACGTGCCGTGCATGATTTGCTTGGATTAATTGCAAATCTGACCCTAGAGCTTTAACTTATGTTGTCTGCTTGGTCCTATAAGCTAGAATAAGTACGTTTTGCTCCATATGAATTGTATTTAACTTCTTGTTTTTTATTGGATGAAATATAGATTAACTTCAAAATTTACAAAAAAATATTGTTGACTCTTGCTTACATGCTTTCTCTGTGGTGATTTTTGGGAGCTAATTTTTTTACCTTTTATATTATTAAAAGTCCAAAAACCCCTAAACAGTATCCTATTTGAGTCATAAAAATCATAAAATTTTGAAAAATGTCTTTAAAATTCCATAAAAATTTATGAATGTGTATTTTATTATGTTTTACTTCCAATATAAATTTTGCTTAAAAATTCCCTATAAAAGTCCTAAAAATTACAAAACACATAAAATCTTATAAAAAATATATAAAATCAAATAAAAATCCAAAAATTGTGTTTTCAATTCCCATTTAAGGTTTTTGTCTATATTTTATCATAAAAATATCAGCCAGGACTTTTAGGAAATTTAACTATTTTTAGTTTACAAATTGATCCTAGTTGTGCAATCTTTTGTAATTTTCCCAATGTTTGATTTTTAGAAAATTCCAAAAAAATCTGAAAATTCTCTACCAATTATCAAAAATATTTTAAAACCTATAAAACCCATAAATATTTTCTCTTTAATTATCTGAGTATTTTTTACTATTTTGGAAAATACAAAAAGAGTATTATGCTTGTCTTGTTTGTATTGTGCTTGTTTGCATTTTATTTAAAATTTAAAAAAAAATAAAAATTGAAAACTACTAAAAATATTTTATTAGAGATTTGACTGTTTAGTTTTTAAATCGTACTCCTTGTGTTTGACCATGATCGCTATACCAGATAAATATAATAGCAAACCGCTTACATTCGATTGCTTGATCTTCTTTAGTGATTATTTTTCTCGTTGATCATGCCGAGTGATTTGGTTCACAAGGACCTTTGATTATTTTCATACTTAACCCTAGTCACCTGGTCACTCATCACTAGCATAGTCAGAATCTGTATAAGCAGAGATATTAGTTTGCCCATTCACCCCATAGAAAACTCCACGTTGGTGAGATTCTTTCAGATATTGAATGATCAAAAGAACATCTTGCCGGTGATTGTAAAGAGGTTTCTCCATAGCTGACTGTCTCTACTTACATCATATGATATATATGGCCGAGTAACAATGAGATAGAGTAATTTTCCCACTAAGCTTATGTATCAAGGTTTTAAAAACCGAATCGAACCGACCGGTTGAACAGATTAAACCAAGAACCAGAGGAAAAACGGTCCAACCACCCGATTTTTATTCAGAAAATAAAAACCAATCAAAACTAGTTAAAACCCTGTTGGACCGATTAAACCTGGTTGGACCAATTCAACCGAACCATCGATTCAACCAGCTATTTTTTTGACAAAAAATAATTTCTAATAAATTTACAAAATGCAAACTTTTTAGAAATATTCATAAGTAGTATCATTCTTACCCATACTATAGTGCCCCTTTATCTATTTTCCTTCACATGTGTCAATGATTCATTATCGCTTCTCCCTTCCTGCCATATAAGAATTGCCACTCTCTTCCCACATCATGTATGGGATTGTCCACTTATAACAATAAAAACAAAGAAGACATTGTCATAATCATACTATGAGAAGCAATAAATTAACAACACTTGCCTTTAATTAGAGTTTAAATAGTTTTAAAATTATTATTTTTTGCATCATATATATATTTATATAAATTTTACAAAACATAATTATTATTTCCTTTCGAGTTTTTTAAGAAAAGTTTTACTCCTAACTTTTAAGCAACTTCACTTGTGCTCCTATATTTTTTAAATGATTCATAATATCATCCTTATGTTGGTATAAAATGGAAGCACAAGTGAAATAATAGAAGGCAACTACTATTGATTTTATAAAATAAAGGGGATACACAAAACTCTATTAAAATAGTGGTATAAGTGTTATTAGAAAAACTTGAAAGGAAAAGAGTAAACGAATCCTCAGAAGATATGATGTAGCATTTTTCATATTTATTTGTATGATATACCGGTCTAACTCGGTTCAATCCGGTTGAACCTTATAAACCAAACCAACAATACAATGGTTCGGTCTTTTTCGGATTTTTTGAATTACTAACATTATCACTGGTTCGATCGGTCAGTCCTATTGGTCAGACTATAAATGCCAATAACCGATTCATGCCCAATTTGACGCCCGATTCAGTTGTTAAAACCTTGTTCTATATCGTGTTGCATCCTCAAAAAGTGGATCAATAAATGATGAATATTTTCTTACTTCTGCAGGGATGCTAGATGGCTTGATCTAGGTAGTCCTGTCTCAGTCAAAATATCGAGGCAATACTTCCTCTGTGAAAGATGGAGCCCCTCTGTAGTGCGTATTACCTCAATGCCAAGGAAATAATGAAGTTGGTTGAGGTCTTTCATGACAAAGACCTTCTAGAGGGAGGTCTTGGTCTCCTGAATGGTGTCTACATCATCTCATGTGACAACCATATCATCAACATAGAGAACAAGAATGATCGTGCCAGTGGACCGTCGTCTAACAAAAACAGAGTAGTCAGATGTTGTCCTCTGAAAATCAAGTGTGTTAATCTCTGTAGTGAGCCTGTCAAACCATACCCCGGGGCTCTACTTCAGGCCATAAATGACATTGTGTAGTCGACATACATACCCCAGTGGTTGCATCATGTAGACCTCCTCCTCAAGATCACCATAAGAAAGGCGTTCTTCACATCAAGTTGATAAATGGGCAAAGCCTTATTGGACCAAAACAGAGAGAATGATATGTATCGACCCCATCATGGCAACGGACGAGAAGGTCTCAAAATAATCAATACAGAAGGTTTGTGTGAAACCTTTGGCAACAAGTCTGGCTTTCAAACTGTCAATAAAATCATTAGGCTATTGTTTGATCATAAAGACCCATCGATAAGACACAAGGCGAACTCCCGAGGACACGGCACAAGATCCCATGTGCCTCGGGAGGTACTCATCCATGGCCTGTTGCCAAGCATGATCCTATATTGCACTGAAATGATCTCTTGGAATAGAAATATCATTCAGAGCATCTGCAAATCTCTTGTCACATATAGATAAACCATCTGTAGAAGTAAAATATGACACGAGGTGATATGTCCATTGCCTTTTTTGCTCGCGTAGAGATATAGAAGCTCCTCGGGTACATCTGAGGCAGCAGTGATGGGAGCACTCGAAGTAGTCATAACATCATGTATAAAAGGGGCATGCAAAGGCACAAACACTAGTGTAGAAGGTATAGAGGTACGCTGGCAAGTATAGATGATTGGTGGAGCAGGGAGATCTAGAGGAATGTCACTCACAGTCTATGTGAAATAACTTGTTTTCTCAATGAAGGTGACATCAACAGACGCATAGTGTCGATGCCCAACAGAATCATAGCAACTATATACTTTATGGGTATGAGAGTACCCAAGAAAGACACATTTGATGGAACAAGAGAATAATTTGTCAGCTGCATGAAAGGTATGAACAAAGATACAATCAAAAATTTGCAGAGGTATGGGAAAATAAGACTCAGTAGGGTAAAGTAAGTAAAAAAGAGTTGCCCCTTCTAGAATAGATGAAGGAACACAATTGATGAGATAAACTACAATAATGATAGAATCTCCCCAATTATGTTTAGGAACACTCATTTGACTGAGAAGATATCTTGCAACATTTAGCAAGTGTCAGAGTTTCCTGTCATCTATACCATTATGTTGTGAGTTCAAGTCTTGTTGGGTTAGCTCAAGAGCATTGTCAGTATGAGTGATCTTAACAATGCTAGAAAGATGGTTTTAACATACTGAAAGAAATTTCTGACAATTTTATTAATCTCCAAATGCTCCTTTAATAGATATACCCAATAAGAACGACTATAATCATCAATGAAAACTATAAAATAGCAATGACCACTTAATGTGCGGATTGGACAAGGTTCCCAAACATCACAATGAATAAGATGAAAAGTAGAAGTACCACGAGACTCAGCACAAACATGAAACGAAGCTCTATGGTGTTTCCCGAACTCAATGGCCTTGCATTGAAAGGGCTTCAGAGTAGAGGTCAGGAAGCATCATGGAGATGGCCTTGGCAGAGGGATGCCCAAGGCGCAGATGCCATAGGAGCGGATATTCGGAGATGGACACATCACCAACAAAATTGGAATCCGAGGGTATATTAAGATAATATAGATCATTCTTCTCACGACTCCCATCAGAAATCTACCTCGTCCGAATGTCCTGAAAATAACAACAAGACTAATCAAATATCACACGACAATGAAGCTCAACATAAAGCATGTGAACTGGTAGCAAGCTAAGAGGAAAATCAGGAGCACAATGAACCCTAAAAAGTCGGAGCTTGGAAGAGAATTCCATAGTTTCGATAGTAGTATTCGGTGATTGAGTCCCATTAGTGACTCGAACTAACTTCATAGAGGTAGACGGTACAGAAGAGATAAGCAGACTACTTTCTCCGGTGAGATGAGTAGAGGTACCTGAATCAATAATCCAAGCTGGAAGAAGAGTGACAACAGAGTTGGATATTGTATCTGAAGGAGTAGCCATAGCAACAGTGGTAGTGTTATTAGTGGTAATAGGTCCTGAAGTCAGAAGGATCTACGTCAGGCATGAGTAATCTGTGTCATTAAGATGAACAATCTTTCCACTGGAGGTTGCTGTAGGCGATGCTTCTTCCAAATCATAGGCATCCTCATAGGCATTATTGGTGTGATAAGAAGGTACGACAAACTTCTTCTAGCATCATTCAGTCGGGTGGTTTCACCTGTCACAACGAGTGCATGAGGCAGTAGAGTCTCACCCATGGCCAAGACCAAAGCAACAACCTCATCCAGATTCCCATCCACGATCACGACTTGGATCACGACCGCATCCTCCTTATAAGCTATATCTACCTCCTTGCCTAGATGAGATGATACGTGTAAAGTTTTCTGTTGAAGGTAAGATGGGAGGCCGAGCAACCGATGTCTCCAGTTCCTCAAGTCAGACAAAGATGATCTTCATTGTTAATAGTGTGTCTGATATAAGAAATTTCTCCTTTGCTACATGGTATATAGAATGCATTCCATTAAGAAAGTGGTATATATGCCAATCAGAGTGCTCTTATATCTTTTTGGTGCAACATGAAGGCTGGAAATATTGCAAGCTCCTCATACAGGCTGGAGAGATGCATGTAGTACTCGATGAGGGTGGAATCACCCTGAGATGCTGACCAGATTCACCTATAAATTTCTGTAATTTGTGACTTTGTCTTATTGTGGGAGTATGTTTGCTTGAGATCCTCCCATATTTCCTTATCTATATTTTTGTAAAGAAGATTTGAGGCAATGTGAGCCTCAACACTATTTGTCATCCAGTTGATAACCAAGTAATTGTCTGTATGCCAGTTGTAGTACTTTTTATCCTTTTCATGTAAAGGATCTTTAGTCATAATGTAGAGTTTCCTCTTACCACCAATGAATACCATAAAAGGTCGAGACCAGAGCACGTAATGTTTTGTGCCCTTGAGTTTGATAGTAGTGCCTTGTGCCATATTATGTATGTCTAAGGGCTTTGTCTCGGTAGAAGAATACACCATGGTGGTCTTAAAATAGAAAGAAGATATTGTGATCAACTAAGGATTCTTGAAAGGGCTAGAAAATTCCTTAGAACTCACATTTTCCCTTGAAGAAGGCTTGAAAATTCTCAACGAATAATAGATTTGGATTCCTGAAAGCACTGGGTAGAGCTAGTGGGAGAGTTGTGAACTCCTGGCGGTACTAGCGAGCCTCCATATGTGGTTCCACCAATACCGGTAGGTGCTAGAAATGCTCCTTTTGGGTCGTGCTGCTACATTGGAGGTGATTGGATGGCCTTCTACGGGGCCCTAGTTCAAGAAAGAGGACCCGCGCAGGCTTTTGTGAGGCTTGAAGGTGGCGGTGGGGATTTTAAGTCTGAACCCTGTTCTAAGACCGTTGCTCTGATACCATGTAGAGAAGAGAGATGAATGAGATGTCTATTCCGTAAGGTTGGGTTATCTTATATAGAGAGAAAACCCTAAAGAGTACAAAAGAAAAAATAGATAAATATCCCCGAGGGTTACGAAACCCGAAAGGTTGAAGGTTACGGAACCCAAAGGATTACAAATATAATTTTAAGTATAATAACTCTAACATACTCCATGTATCATAATAGTTTATAATAATCCCACTTCATATAAAAAATCTCTTGCGGATCTTGATATGGAAAATGAATGCTAACAATGAAGTCAAAAGAAGACTCCATGCACAAGAATGGCTTCTGAACCCTCAAGGATCTACTTAAAGGGGAAACTCGTTCGGTGTAAATATATATTCAAGGAGAAAGAGGGGGTTTGATGAGATGGTAGAGACCTTTAAAAGCATGACATATAGACAAGGGCACTCTTAGAAAAAGAAGGCGTTGATTATGATGTCACATGCTCTTATGTAGCCACACTTAAATGCACAAGTATATTTCTACCTTTAATTGCACACTAATATTATGATATCTGACAAAAGGATGTAAGACTGCAATTCTTACTTGATATCTCGATCAAAATATCTAAATCACAAGGCTTCATAGAAGATGTGTCAAGGTGTGCAAGTTCAAGAAATTGAACTATGGTATGAAGCGAGATTTTTGTAATTGGAACATCAGATTTGATGAAACTATAAAGAATTATGATTTCATAAAGATTCTTATAAATCATGTGCACACAAGAAATTTAGTAGGAGTGCTATTGAGTTCCCCGTGTTTTATATAGATGGCATTTTATTCATTTAGAATAATGTAAGGACGATTACCAATGTGTAGATCTGGTTGTCCAATGCCTTTGAGATGATATATCTCAAGGATGACTCCTACATCTTGGCTCTGAAAGTGTTTACAAATAGAGAAGAGAGGGTATTGGACTATCACAATAATGATACATCAAGAAGATCTTTGAAAGATTATATATATAATTCCAAGAAAGTCTTTCTTCCCTTAAGACACGGTTTAACCCACTAAATGAGATGGGACCTCAAAGTTTTGAGGATAAAAAGTCTATAGTTAAATGACCTTACGCGTCGGCTTTGGGAAGCCTAGTATACTATGATGTGTATACTACTATACATTTGCCTTGTAGTGGGAGTGATAAGCCGTTACAAATCCTACTATGAAGAGAAACATAGAATATGGTGAAGAACATTTTCAAGCACCTAAAAAGATGATGTCGTCTTTCGTGGGTATAGTGATCTCCAAGTCTTAGTGTACAATGATTTGGATTCCAAAATTAATATCGATGACAGAAAGTCCACTTTCCCCATATTTGCTCCTCAAAGTCATTACGATTGAAAGGGACACGATCTAGAGGCCGCCTTTCTTGAAAAAAATGATGAGAATGCATAGCGATATACTGTATGAAGGGCCCTATCGAAAGTACCCTACAAAGATGAGGATCCTACCTTTGATTTTGGATTCGAATGGTTCATCTTCATGCTGAATGATGATGTCATGAGCAGGAAAAGTAAGAGGCATGATATCACTACTGATTTAACAATAAAGGTTGAGTACATTATCATGTCAGATGATGTTAAGGAGGTTATTTGGTTGTGCAAGTTCATCTTGGATATATAGTTTCCCTAGAGAATTCTCTCATTCCGTTATTTTGTAATAAACACTAGAGCCATTTCACAAATAAAGGAACCCATTTAACATAAAAAAGAAAATACATGGATAGTAAATACGATCAGAGATATAGAAATGAGGTGACATTACTATCATTGAAGTTGCCTCTAACAAAAATGTAGATGATCCTTTGACCAAAACATTGACTCAAAAATAATTTGATCGGCATGCAATAGTATGGATTGTAGAGAGGTCCTAGAATGACTCTGAGGACTACTGGAAGATTGTTGAACATGTGATCTCTTAATGAGCCATTTAAAGAAACATGTAGTGAGCCATTGGAAGCTACATACCTTGGCCACTTTGGAGATCATATAACTAGCGACCTATCGTGTTCAATCATAACAACAAACATATAATTGTTATCTAAAGAATTAGATTGGGGATGCAACTAACATCGTTTGATGTTAGCCAATAACGTGATATCTGATTTGAGAAGAGAAGACAATCTTCTTTATAGACTGATGTGAGACTGATACTTGATGCATACATAGGTATATATATGCAGAGTTGTTGGATTAGTCAAGATAAAGAGATGATTTAATGAGATCGTGATAGATGAAGTTCCATATTGTAGATTGTCGTGAGATATGAAATCATCATTTCATTGGAGACAAATATGCTTTGATATATCTGAATATGTACATTTGATTGACCACAAGTTTGACGGCCTGGCAAAGTCTATATATCGTCAATATTGTATGCATATAAAAATATATGAGTTGTATGATCTTTAAAAGGGATTATACATGTTTATACTTGACAAATCGAAGGACAGAGCTCAAGACATCGTCGTCTTGTGGTCAATTGATTATATATATATATATATATTCTGTTTAAAGTTGGAAGCAAACATAAATATATGGGAACACAAACTTCGGGTTACTTTTGTGTCCTGTATATAGGATGCATGAGTATTGCGAATACTTGTGGTTGGTACGATTTGTATACTATGATGCTTTTATCCAAAAAGAATGATAAAACATGATGGATTTTAGTGACTATGCGTGAAGACTAGTTGAATGATATCTGATTGGATTATATCTCAGCTCAACAAACAAAATCAAGTTCCATATAGTTTGGAGAATGATCCAAAAGAGTTTAGATCGATCAGTGATGCGATTTAGTAACAATGTGTGAGATATTAAACTTCTACAATCGATGCCTGTAATATCAGATTTAAAATGTTATTAAGTCAGTTTACATGGTTTACATGATCTCGCTATCAATATCTTCAAGTATCTGCATTCATTACAGAATATAAGGATATCCAATGTGATTGTGATATCCCTATCCATAAAATAACACTGTTATGGATTTTATTCTAGTTGTGAATGAGAATGTCTATACAATGGCTCCATATAATGAATGGGTGTGCTTCTTCCCTTTGCTCGAGTATGATCTACTTTGTACTCTTGGACATATGCTCGGCTTACGAAGGCATTACATGATATTATAGCATAGGGCATCACGATTTGGATGGTGCTACACTGATGCTCTTAGGCTTCATTTAGTTGCTACACTAGTGTACACTGGCATACCCCTCGTTCCATCCCTCCCAACCTAGGTTGGGATTACTTGTATTGACCCTTTAATTTCTTTGGTATAATATTTTCTAATTATATTAAAATAAAATTATTAACATAAAGATATATTATAATCATTAAAAAGTTAATATAACACATAATCAATGTCACATCACATCACAATTATCATTCCAACCCTCCAAATAGCTACTATTCACAGGGTGATATCCCAACCCAACCCAGTTGCCAAACTGGTCCCTAAGCTTGAGTTTTCATCTCTAATGTCGCAAATCTTGGGACGCTGGTCTAGATTGTGTTGGTCTCTTTGGTCTTTGTGAGGCATGTACATTCGAAAGTGGTTTCCTCCCTCATCACAAGAATCAAGAATAGTTCAACATAACTATAGTTGTCCATATCATGAATAAAAAACTCGAGGAATGAAAATAAACGAACTAGGTTTCTTCATTACATGCTATTGTAAATTGACCCAGTGTTTTGAAAATCGGACTGACCAGTTCGATCAGTTGGACCGGTGAACCATGTCTGGACTGGTCTGGTTAACCGATTTATATTAGTTTGATTTGAAATTTTGATTTTCGGTCTATTTACCAATTCAATTTGCTATTTCGAATTCGATTTAACTCAATTCAGATGAAATTGAATCGTAATTATTTTTGAAATTATTCAAAATAAATGATAATTGGGAGTTGAATCTTATGACCTTCATTAACTCACAACCAACTTCTAACCAATTGCGCTATCACACATTCTTGTATTAGATGGGATTTAAGTGCAACTTAAACTATTGTTCTTTTATTAAATATATTATGTAAATACTATACATATATATGTGTATAACATTTTAATTTTACATACAAAAAATTTATTTTACGTATACTATAAGATATACACATTAGCTATGTAATTTATATCTATTCCAACTATATTTGAGCATGTATTTTATACATGTTTTAATACATTCTGACTCAATTAGCTGATTTAACCGTTTTTTTCTCACTGCTTTGGTTCAATTCGATTTTTAAGAATGATAACATTATCATTCGATTGAACCGATTTGATTTCATAGTTCAACCCCGATCTAACTTTTTCGATTTTAAAAATATTGAATTAACCTCACAATCATGAAACATATCACTATGGCATATCTAGGACCCCTCCACTTGTTACCCATGGTTTGATGTCATACCAAAAGTACATATGACTAGTTTACATGGACTACAAGTTGACATTTGGTATAATTGTACGGATTATCATGCAATCCCTTTCTCTTTCTTTCCTCCTATTTCCAGTTGAATCAATTGTCCTCTCCTCTAACCCTTAAATAAATTATAAGGAGTCATTGAAGTTTATTCTAACACATTGATCATTGATTTAGAGGGCCTCGTTAACAACAAATCAAAGAGCTAAACATGTCTAATCATAGAACAACTAATTATTAGGAAATGATAACGATGGTGCGAATTTATACTCTCTATTAGACAGATCGAGCATCATATCATACACAGTTTCCATAACGTCTATTATTATTGAGCTCAATTTATTTTTTTCCGGCAAATCTTAGTTGGAACATTAGAAGATTTTGTTCCTTATTTTGCAAATCCCTATTCCATATATTAATATAGGGTATCATTAATTAACTCGTGCTCTCTATTTTAATTTCAATCAAATTAAAGTCCTTGATCCCTTAACATATAATACATACAATTATAGGATTGGAGGAGTAGGGCCGTACGTGTTCCATCATGTGTAGGGTCCAAACATGGATACATGTATTTGGAAGCTATAGATTGCTAATGTAAGTGTGGTTCCCACCTCTCTGGATGAGCTTCTAGGCGACGACGTGGATCCTAGTCAGTCGTGACACGCCCATGTCCTACTTGGAGACTCATCGTATCGCCACGTGGCGTGAAGACGTGCACATGACATCTTCATGTGTCTTAGTGTAAAGTCTATGTAAGTCGTGAATGCAGTACTAGGTGGTAATTAATTAATTAATCGGCTTAATCCCGATCTTTAATTATTATTAATTATATTCGACGACGACGTGCTTCCTTGGGATAATAGACCATATCTATTGAGTCATGGATTACGATTACGTTTACGTGTGTGTATAAAAATGATCGCGTGCGGGTTTATATGATCGATTAATCAGTTCCTGAGTCAATTTCACTATAATGTTCCATAATATCCTAGTTAGATTTTATCATCCTCTAGAGAGGAAATGGGGATAGTGACATAAAACCTGATGATTATGATTTGGCTCATTATTTACTTGGAAGAGCTTATCCAAAACTTTACAAAGATTATAGGGTTTGTGGTGTAAAATCCCTTTATTTTAAACAAGACAGGCCAAGAGTAACTACACTGTCAATCTTTTCTTACTAGTTACATGAAGCGGGAGGGGTTGAACCCGGGTCTTAGGAATATGAGCTCACTTCTTTTACTACTAGACCATAAGATGGGTTCAACTAAATTGTCAATCTTGAGAAAAATAATGAAGAAATCATCAATAATTATTTTAGATATTTCAATTAAAGGACCAAGGTATCCAAGCTCCAAGGATATTTTCCCCCTTATTCATAAGAAAACATTATCTTATTCCACGCTTGATAACTTGTATTGAACTTATCTGAATCATATTTTGGAATCACTTGCAAAAAAACTAATGCATCATTTGTAAAAAAAGAAACTTAAATTCCACATTTGATATAATCCTTTCTTTTGATTGTGTCGTCTTAATTTTTTACAATAGATTAGTAGAGTCCTTCAACTTTAATTTGATTGTGTAATCTTCAAATATTATTTTCTTTACATCTATCCATATTATCAATTTTTAAATTATTATTCAAATATTGAGAGCTAATGTGCTATAAAGTACAAACATGAGAGTAGGCTATTGAGCTGACTATTGAGCATGAAAATGTAAGGATAAAAAATCCGATCCAATCTGTAATGCAGTAAATTGAATTGTAGTTGAATCTGCGATGGATTGGATTGGCTTAAAAAGTTAAAATCCATCAAGATTGGATTGGATAAACATTAAGCTAATATCTGATCCAATCCGTGTGCATCCCTACATCACGTAAGATCGGTGTTGTGACACTAACAAACACACATATCCCAACTATGTATTTATAATGATTAAGTACCTCTCTTGCTAGTCAACCTTCGTTACTTTTAGGAAGATCTAAGATATTGTGGAGCAAGTAGTGCTCTAAATAAATTTTGATGCAATGCATCTGAGATGTTGAATTGGACACGTTCATTAAACGGTCTTGTTTCATGGCATGGTGGATAAAGACATTGGATATTTTCCCTCCCATTGAATCTTTTTGTTTGATATATTGGAAAAATTGGGAGGACAGAAAATGAGATAAGATTCCCCCTTTGATGGTGGCTGACAATGGATTACAACCATTCCACCTAACTTTTAAAAAAATGATAATCACAAGTGGATGATTTTCAAATAGCATGTCTATCTATGAGTTTATTAGGATTCAGAAGGATAGAAACTTGGATGTATAAAAAAAGGATATTTACACCCATAACCCTGAGTAATATGGTAATTACCCTAGGAACCCTCGATAAACATGAATTACACCCAAGACCCTGTGTAATCATTCCGTTTTACACATATAACTTTCCGTCAATTTATGTCATTAACTCAACCAGATGGATGAGTTAATCTAACCCATTCGTGATCCAACGGTCCAGATTAATTAAAAAAAGAGTACATGGCTTTGGAGCTTGCACATGCGGGTGATGCACGGAGAGCTGGTGCGGGAGGCGGCGCGGGAGGGCAGGAGGCGGGGGGGGGGGGGGGGCACGGGCGGGTGATGCACGGGGATGTGGCTTTGAAGGAGGGGGCCATGGGAGGGGATGAGGCGGGGGGAGGCACGATACCCGCCTCAAGGAGGCCCTCCAGAACTGCTACGAGCAGAACTAGGACTCCATCGATATCCTACACAACATCCTCATCTCCATGCAAAAAGGGAGGAGTGTGTTGAAGCAGAACATGGTCCACGAGCTTGGGGGGGGGGGGGGAGTCGAGCAGGGCAGGGCCGCCCGTGGGAGGAGGCTGAGGAGGTGTCGCGGCTCTCGAATGCGGAGGAGGCACTCGCGCCACTGGGGGTTGCGGGTCGCGACCTTGGCCGACTCAGATGAGGGCCATGGCGGATCGACGAGGCCGTGGCGCGGTCTGGAGCGGTCAAGCGCCGCTTGGAGGACACGGTCGGGACGATAGGCGGTGGGCGTGCGGGCGAGCAGGCGACTATCGAGCAGGGGCAGGGTCGGGTAGGGGGGGTGTCGAGCAGGGGCAGGGTCGGGGTGTTGTGGGGGGTGTTTCTTCCAGGAGGCTCCCCGGCGGTGTTGTGGGGGGTGTTTCTTCCAGGTTCAGTGGGGGTCGGGGGTGGCTCAAGGAGCTAGGCGCGGAGGGTTCCCCGACGGCTGGGCTCGGTTATGGGGCTTCAACGAGGAGCAGGGGGGCGACACCTCGGTAGGGGAGGCGGCGCGGGGAGACGCGGGATGGCGGGTGGGGGGAGGCAGCACCTGGAGCTTGCCCGGGTGGTGGGTGGGTGACGGCTGGGGCCTGGGTTTGCTGGAGGCAGGGGAAGCTTGCGAGGTTCCCAGGAGGCGTCGCGCCGGAGGGGGGAGGCTTGAGGGTTGGGGTAGCGGCGCCGACCTGGGCGGAGGCACGCAGGGTGGGAAGGGGTGCTCGAGCTTGCTGGCGATCGGCGAATGGAGGGGGGAGCTTGCGGGCGGTGGTGCATGCAGGGAGAGCTCGGACCGGAGGTCTTGCCGGTGGGGGGGGGGGTATTTTGTTTGATGGATGGCATCTTGTTGTAAATATAATGGGTTTGGAAGGACAAAATTGACTTTTTCTGTTAGAGTTAACGGAGAAATAAGACGGAAGTTGACACAGGGTTATGCCATGTAAAGGTTAACCATTATTCGGGGTTTTAGGTGTAATTCGTGTTTATCGAGGGTTCCTGGGGTAATTACCATATTACTCAGGGTTATGGGTGTAAATATCCCTAAAAAAATGAGGAACCTTTAAGATATATGTAGCGGATTAGCAGGAATAAAGGATATGTAGCGTCCATGTTCAAATCCCAAGGGAGACGTTCTAGATCTCTAAAATTACTGGACCCTACTATTAAAAAAATATAGAGGATTGGCATCTCCCGAGACTTTGTCTAAGATACTACATTGAGTGTCAATTGTACAATATATTATGCGTCGTGGAGTAGCCGAGACTCTTTATAGCAAATCGTATTTTTATATAAAAATATAAAAAAGAGGTTTGCCAATTATTTGAATATATTTAAGAATAAATGCGAAAAAGTCCTTGAACTTTAAAAGATAATAATGTGGTACCCGATTTTTTTAAGATTTATCTTAATATGATCCATGACTATTGAAATTTAATTGATCATGTTGACATCATCACCAGTCTTATCGGTTTGGATCGACAATCCAACCCGATTGGACCAAATCGAATAGTGATCAGTTCAATGTCTGATCCGACTTTTAAAACCTTGTTTCATATAGTTTATAATTGGCTCAAATTTACTTTACTAATTTCTTTATCTCCCAAGTTCATGCAAAATCATAAATAATCCATTATCTTCTTGTTTTTAGCATTTTGTGGATCTAAACAAATAGCAAAGTACCAAAACAGAATAGTTTATTCTGTTTAATTGGCATCACCCACCTACCCTTCTTTCATATCAAGGTTTAAAAAACTGGACCGGACCGGGCGGTCGGACCGGTTGGATCGGAACCGACCCACTCGTTCGGTTCGACCATTTTATGTAAAGGATTGACCCCGATTGACCCAGTTTTGATGGTTTAGTATATTTTCAAAAAAATACAGGTTTAAATAAAGAAATAATAGAGATTTTTATCACTTGTGCCTTCTTAACTTCTGCAATTTCAGTCATGTCTCTCTTTTTTAGAACATAACTTATGCTACTACTTTGTTAAAGTAATTTTCTATAAGAAATTATAAATAAATTATTACAATATTATATTCATATATAATGATAGAAAATGTGACTATCTTTTGTAGAGTTTTACTCGAAATAGACAATCATGTTATTCTATTGAAAGATTTGACATTTTAAACAATTATTTCATTGATATATAAATACATATTTACATATATGTATCTAGTTTTGTCAGTTCAAAAAATTGATTTGATCGATCAGACCAGTAAATTAAACTCGATCCACTTTTTTCCGAGTCGGTAGGATTGATGAAGTCATGTTGACATCATCATCGGTCTTATCGGTTTGGATCGACAATCCGGCCCGATTGGACCAAATCGAAGACTGATCAGTTCAATGTCCGATCCGACTTTTAAAACCTTGTTTCATATAGTTTATAATTGGTTCAAATTTACTTTACTGATTTTTTTATCTCCCAAGTTCATGCAAAATCATAAATAATCCATTATCTTCTTGTTTTTAGCATTTTGTGGATCTAAACAAATGGCAAAGTACCAAAACAGACAAAAATTACATATGACGCATAAAATATATTGCGGGACAAGTTTAACATTATGATGTTTTAAATTTTAGAATTAAATTCTTCATGTATTTAGAGGTCTTGAAAATTTTGTTTGAGATTAAGATCTTTAAGATAGATAGCTTATTGAATCACATGCTAAGAACTTAATGTTGAAGAACACCATCGATCTTTTCTCTATTTTACTTTTTTTAATATAAATAATATTATCCTTGAAAATTCACCTAAAATATGTTATCGAGCAAATGATATTGGTTTCTATAAATATGCATGTGCATGTTTTAGAAATATAACTGAAACTTATTGATATCATCGAGGTATATGTGATGTGTTTCTAGTGTTTGTAATTTGAGTATTGTATATAGAGATGTATATATGTAGTACATGAAGTACTTAGTTGGATGATGTTTATTTTTTTCATTGCATGAAGCAATACTCAAAATTGTTTCGTTACATTCTTTGTATGATGATCTTTTTATAGTAGGTCCGGTAATTTCAGGGTCAGAGCAATTCCTTGGGATTCGAACCCAGGTCATTTGAGGTGAAGGCACACTGCACTACCACTAGGCCACTCCTTATGTTTATGATGATTATAGATAATGATATTAGAGTTAGGGTGACAACGTAGTTAATTTAGATCCTTGGTCTAGAAAAATAAAAAGTCAACCAAAAACTAGATGTTATCTTCACATATTGAGTCATTCTTGAGATCTTTAGAGGGAGACTCAACCCATGTATATGTAGTTTGTGAATATAGAGAGTCATTTTTTGTGGTTTAAGGTCAAAATGTAGTGCGCTTATCATTGTTATCCCTGATTGTCTCGCTCGAGACATTATCCTAGCATATTATTTCTTTCATTAATTAGGAATCAATCAAGAAGAACTCTCTAATGCATATATATGAGGAAAATGGTAGGAATCACTTAAATTTATTCGAAGAAAATGTATGACTCTCAATTAAAGTAATATCCATGAAGGAGCATCGAGCCAATCGCAGCTTCATATGATCAAATACCAAGGTCAAACATGTCCAACATTATGGAACAAAATAAGAATGATGGGTGTTTTTTTATCAAGATAGATGGGATATTTTGTATGCAATTATCAATTTAGATAGAAGTCAACAAAAAGCAATACCAAGACATCAAATGGTCAACAAGAAGTTTTTCCAAAAGAAAATTGAGACGAGGAGGCTTCTATAACAATTACGAAGGAAAATGAATGGATTCCAGCGATGGAAATCTCTACAAAAGTCATGTATGCCATATATAGTTTGTTGAATAAGGAAGTATTTCAATCACATGATTGGAAATGAAAAGGAAAATAGTGAGTTCTACTTGAATATAGAATGATCGAGTTATATGTAAGTACTAACAATTATGCTTTATATCGCTCATGTTGGGTGCACAACAACAATTCCTCAATTAAATGTAAAAAAATGCAACTTGATCATGTTTATTACATGCCAAGTACAAAGAAGAGTCTTCTTTGTGTATGTAAACTAATGCTTGCATTACATTATGTTTTGTTTATTCCAATGATGTGCTGCTAACATAGTCAATCTGCTCAGGTGTAGTAGGATAGACCGATAAATTCTATAAAAGTGTTGAAGTTATACATGTCGACTTTTCATCAATGGTTTTTTAATATGTATTTGGGTCCATTTTTCTAAGAAAAGTCCTATTAGATAAGGAATTTTGATGAAGTTCAAAAGTGAAATTGAAAAGAAATTTCGATGCATATAAATGGATGATAGTGAAGAATATACATCCAAAGAATCCTTTACATACCTCAAAGAGGCTAAAACAATTGAATGAAGGGATTTTTACACAATAAATCCTAGAATCTTTATAAATTACTTGCTCGTCCTTGTAAACATTGTTACTATCTCCTTGACTCTATAAATTTGCTAACTCTTACATAATAGACCTTGTGGTTATTTGACATCTATTCAGCCGTTAAATTTAATAGGATTTCATTAGAAAAGATACATATTGCCCTCTTTGTTTATCAAATTTACAAAAGATGCCATCCTTCCTTCTTCCCCCCTCACCCTCCTCCTCACATCTTCTTCCCCTCCACCTCCCTTAGCCGTCCCAAGCACCACCCCTTCCCCCGTGCCCCTGATCTCTGCCCCCTCTTCCATCGTGCTGCCTAGAGCTCTGATCCCCCCTCGTGATGCCTAGAGCTTTCACCACCCTTCACCGCATGCTACCCAGAGCTCGGATCCCCTTCCCTCGTGCTGCCCAGAGCTCAGTCCCCCTCCCCATGCACACTGCCCAAAACTTCACCCCATCCCTGCATGCTACCCAAAGCTCGGATCCCCTTCCCTTGTGCTACCTAGAGCCTAGCCTGCCCCCCCCTCCATGTGTCGCTCATAGCTCCAATCTCCTCCCCAAACACCATTCAAAGATATGCCTTCCCTCCCCGCGCGCCACCCAGAGCTTGCATCCCCTCACCTCGCATCGCCTAGAGCTCTAATCCCCTCCCCCCACGTCAATTAGAGCTCCGCCTTCACTCTTTGCATGCCACCCAGAGCTCGGATCCCCTCCCCCCGCTGCCTAGAGCTCCCCAACACCCCCACCCCCCTCACAAAGTCGTATAGAGCCCCCCCCCCCCCCCCAACCCCCATTGCACCACCCAGAGCTCGGATTTCTTCTCCCCGCACCACTTAGAGCTCCGCCCCCATCCTCACGTGTCACCTAGAGATGTGATCCCCTCAACCCATCTGCTGCCCCTCCTCCCCGTGCCGCTGGACTGCTGCCTCAGGATCGGAGAAGCAGGTGGGTTGCATGGAAGGGAAAGGAAGAGGAAGGAAAGGGAGAGAATAAGGAAGGAGAGAAACTGGAAGAAAACCTACCGTTGAATCTGTTATGGTTTGATTAACTCAACTTTAACCCACGCAAGTTAATCAAAGAAGTGTCAAATCGACGGCATAGTTTGTGGTGTTAAACAGAGCAAGTTTATAGGGTCGAGGAGATTATAACAATTTTTACAGGGTCGAGCAGGAAATTTATAAAAATTCTAAGATTCGTAGTGTAGAAACTCCTTAAATGGACCTTTTTTTATATAAACATGGGTGTACTTTTTTTTTTTGAAATCTAAGTGAGAAACTGAGTAATATACTCCTAAGGTCTGCGTGCTTTGGCGTTTTTAGTACTCATGTATTTGAGTGGTGGGTAGAAGTAAACGTCTGATATGCAATGCTTTGTGAGGTTTGGACATTTTGTTATCAGCAAGAGGTGACTGCAAGGAAAGACAACGTCGTTTTGGATTTTGCTTAGAAAAGAGTAAATAACTAGTGGTTGCATGACCTCCATTGAGTCTCTCTTCCAACTCACCTTATTTATATCACCTCATATCACAGTCAGACAGTGATCACCAAACAGCCATTTTAATGTCACTCATTATGACCTTAATTACAGTATCTTGTTATCTCCGTAGGACTGTTAGAAGGAGCATCAAATGATGCTCCCCTTAAGACCAGAAGAAATAGGACTTCCACATCCATTATTTACTACGTTAAGCTGCATATATAACAGTTTGCAGCATGTAACCAGCAGACATCAAGTATTTACATAAAATTTCGTATTTATAACACTCTCCTCTTAACAGATTATAGGGCTTGTGATGGACTAAACCATCTCTTTTTAACTAGCAATAGTGACTGCTGCACTTGTTCTAGTTTGACTTGGCCACTGCAACTAAAGATCCCCATGTAATTTTCAATCAGATCACTTGTTCTTAATGGTTGGAATCTGCTGCTGTCCTCTGATGTAGTAAACAGGAACTCTATGCATTTGTAATTATGTGGGTGGTGAAATTTCGAGTCATCTCTGATAGCTCCAACTGCAGATATTTTGGCGAGAGAAAGGGAGAAGTTGATGTTTGAGTACCCTCCCCCTCGCCGTCCATATTTTGTGTGGATCGTATTTAATCCACTGATTATATATATCTTCAGTACGAATTATGTGCTGCTGTTCAATGAACACAGTTTTATAATTTTGTTTATAATATTATTAATCGAAAGGTAATGTCGTGTTCAATTGAAGCGCCCAGAGCTGATCCTAAGCCTAACAAAGATATGGGAGAGTTCCGAGAGGAGAAAGATTCAAATTATTATTTTTCAGAAAGATTGTGTGAGGATTCAAATACAGATATGGGAATAGAGATCAAAGATCAAATAATTAAATTATGGTAATACAAACACAAAACTAATGAAAATTTTGGCCTCGACAAAATTATCCCGAAACCACTTCACCGCTCTAAGAAATAGTAGCGGTGCCGGTGACCTAACCTTTGATTTGGAAGGATTGCATGAAATTATTCTTAATTTCTACGAGAGACTTTTCAAGGATCCAGAAATCGGGGATCCTTACTGTGAAATTCCCTCTGATCTTGTAATCCAATTTCATGAGCATGGATTATTACATATCTTTTTACTCTCAATGACTTCATGGAGCTCTAATCTTACTTTCAAGCCCCTCATTTCTCAGGGAAAATCTGAGATACCTAAATAACACACTCATCTCATTGATCTTCAAACAAGGGGAAATAATATTGAAAACTACATGCCAATAAGTCTTATAAATATTCCAATCTGTATCATCTCTAAAGAAATTGTAAATAGATGGACATCTTTTTTAGTCACATCAATTCCACCATGAAAATGTGCTTTCTTGAAAGGTCCTTCCACAGCTTATGCCTTCACAATGACCTCAACAATTATAAATGAATGGGATCGAACGGGAATTGAAACAATCATTCTCAAAATCAATTTTCGTAAGGCCTTTGACACACTTCGATGGTTGTTCATCCTGGGAGTACTCAAGGCAGTTAATTATCCAATTATCTCCATAAATTGGATTAGAGCTTTTCTCGAAACTTCAGATATTTCTTTTAAGGTTAATGGAACATCTGTGGGATTCCTAGACCCAGAGCGGGGAGTACGGCAAGGCCATCCCTTATCCCCTTTCCTTTTCAATCACTCCTTCTCGGTCCTCGGCACAATGTTAGTAAAAATGGCTGATCACAGAAAATTTCGTGGCTTCTTAAAAAAAATTGGAGGCTATGGTCACGAACGTCCAATTTGTGGACGACCTCCTCATTTTCATGGAGTATAAGTTAGAAGGCCTTAAAAACATCCTCTTGGCAATCAAAATCTTCAGTGAACTATCTGGTTTAGCTATAAATAAATAAAAATCGGCTTTCAATGCTCTAAATATCGAGCAAATTGAGGTGGAGAGTATAAAAAAAACCTCTTGAAATGGAAAGAACATACCTTTCCATTAAACTATCTAGAATTCCCATTGGCAAAGAGGAAAATATTGAACAAGGGTTTGTCTTCTATTATTACTAAGTTCTCTACAAAACGTCAAGGTTGGAAAGCAACATTGCTTTCTCTATCGGCAAGAGTCTCCCTTCTAAACTCCTCGCTTACACCTCTCATCATTCATATGATGTCGTGCCTGAAAATCCTCATTAGCATCATCAATCACATCGATAAAATTAGACGTAAATTCCTTTGGGCTGTGTTGACAAGATTTTTCGCGGTTTAAGAAGGTGATTTTATCAAGTCGTTGTTTTCCCACGATAAACCGTTATCAAACAAATAAAATACAACTACTTGCACAAGATGACATAAATAAATGTAAAGAGCAAGTTGAGGTTCGAATCCACAGAGACTGGGCAAATTTGCATGATTTCTCTTTTGATTTTCAAGACCAATTTGACTTTAAAGTAGTTCAAAGGAGTTACTATTTTTATAGCAAGTCAACGGATATAAAAAACTGGTATGAAGCATATATCAAATGTTTCAAATATAATCTACTCTTTTTAAGAAATTTCTGATTTTTTTATATTAATTTCGATGCTCGAAATGCAATCTAACAGCCTAAATGTAAATATCTTAGAAACTAGGGGTTGATTTGTAAAAGAAATAAAATGGCATTAACTAATTAAGAAGATTACTGGACATAGATGAAATTTTGACAAATTGAGCAACAGACATATTAATTGCATACGATGGAAATATCTAAAGATAACTTCACTTTGATTTGGAACCAAAAACTTGGAAATAATGCAAATGTAAGTTTAAATGCACACAACAGTACGAAACTTGAAACATTAAGTAAGAAAAAGAAGGGGAGGGAGCTTCCCTTCTCCGCAGGCTTAGGGCCCAAAAATAGAGATCAACGGCGGCGGACAGCTAGAGGTGTTGGTCGGCTGGAGGAGTGCGGCGACGCAGCTGGGACGTGCTATGCGTGGGTGAAGGGTAAGCGGCGTACTGGCGACGGTAGTACCTTGGACAGGAGCCTGTGCGGGTGGCGCAACTGGAATGGAAAGGCGGGGGGGCGCGTGTGACGGCACGAGGGTGCGCAGGCGGTGGCACTGTGAGAGGGGAAGACCGCGTGAAGACGGGTGCTGGCGGTCGCGTACACAACAGTAATGCAACTCGGGCTGGAGTAGGGGTATCGCGCAGGGCGGTACAGGCTGAAGGAGTTGGCCAGATGCCCGGGCGCGGTGCTTGGAGATACTGATGTCCTGGAGAGGGAAAATGGAGGTTGTTGGGAGCCGCGCACAGCAGCGTGCGGCTGGAGCTAAGCACCGAGGAGAAGGGGCCGCACACAGTGGCGTATACGCAGGAGGAGGACGCCGGTGCACGGTGGTGGGCGCGCGAGGTACAGGAGATGGCGGCCTACTGTGTTGAGGAGGAGGCGAGGTCGAGGTTTGCACGTGAAATGGAAGACAGTGGCTGGACGTTCTCGCGTGGCTGCTACATATCAAGCGTCATCTGCATAAGAAAAACAAGAGAGAGAAGAGCAGTATGCGTGAGATAAAAAGAACGAGAGAGGGAGTGTGTGAGTGGGGATGGGGGCTGTGCGTGCATGAGAAAACAAGAGGGAGAGGGAGTCTATGCGTGCATGGAAAGAGTGGGGGAAGGAGAGAGTGTACGCATGATCAAAAAATATGGGGGAAGGAGAGTGTCCTTTTATACTTGTTTTGTGCAACCATTCATAATGAGTCCCCATGCAAATAAAGACAAACACTAAATGCATGTGCATGGGGAAGGGATGGGCATGGGGAAGAGATGGTACGTGGGTGGCTCCATGCATGTTTTAATGAGTGGGCAAATTATATTAGTCCCCCTCCCTTTTTCTTATCAACAAAAAGTGTTAAAGGAATGTGTATCCATCAATGTGCTAGGTTGATTAAACTCCATGACATTTTTAATTTCTTTTGGGATACTTTTGGAGTAAAGCAAATTTCTTCAGGGTGATGATTTAACAGGATTGATCATTTATCTTTGGTAAAATAATATTTTCCATTATATAGCTGTATACCAAAATTCATTGGGAATAATCTATCTGGATGCAGAATTATGAATGTGTCGATTTTATTCTGTGTAATTACGTGGTTTTCTCTTGATGTGTGTATGGAATAATTTAGACATAATTTAAGCGAATTCAGAGTTTGTAACCTAAGACTTGATACTGTATTCCACATAATTTGAGCATATTATCTTGTCAAATCATATAATCATCACACCCCCATACTTAAATCTTGCTAGTCCCGAGCAAGAATAAGATAAGAAATAATGAAGGAAAATAGCCAAGATAGATTGGGTGAGGGTTTGCAGCAGACATACCCACAAAGTCTTGAGTTTTCAGATCCTAACCACATTGATGCACAAACCTAAGTGGAGTTGACCCATGGATTAATGATTTATTCGAATAGACAACTTGACTCAAGTTTTTTTATTTTCAACAGCCTCTCAGTTCCAACAAAATCAAACATGGTTTCAGAAGGTCGATCAGGTCAGCTCATCCCTAAGAAACAGGTATTCTCTTTGACCTTGAGTGGATATAAACAGTGTTAGTGATAGTTTTAGCTTTCGTGAGTCAAGAGAACGAGTTAGCAACACAATCTATCAAGGTACCGAATGATTCCCTATACAAATAGCCTCAGTCCTCACCTAGATTCAGGCATAATCTCATTTCACCCAAGTATGTCAGCATAGAAAAAATAGGTCATAGTTTATTGGAGAATGGGACTTAATTTCGGGGTTTTCCGTAGACCGCTTTGGTCCGTTGCTCTCATTCTTTTCCTTTTGCAGAGCATAACCCTGGGCCTCTTTGGGCCTCTTTTAAAAATTTA
Source organism: Ottelia alismoides (assembly GCA_037367405.1). Taxonomy (NCBI): domain Eukaryota; kingdom Viridiplantae; phylum Streptophyta; class Magnoliopsida; order Alismatales; family Hydrocharitaceae; genus Ottelia; species Ottelia alismoides. The sequence goes on along the minus strand of JAZKJV010001366.1, from coordinate 108,559 downwards.
GGTAGCATCATTGGGCTGCTACCACGGCTTTTTGGTGGAGAAGGGTTATTTGGTGGTCTTCTTTCCTTGCTTTTTCTTTGCACATCATTGCATGATTGGTGGTTTTTGGCATTTGTATTGTGATATACCTTTTTGTGGTATTTTTGTCTTGTGTTTTGGTATCAAGAGGTAGTATCGGCTTAATATTGTCTTTGGAGGCACGATACTGGCTTAATTGCTGACACACTTGGACTAGAGAGATCATGTTGCTCCTGAGTCAGGTTCCTTCACTGACTATAGATAAGGTTCAGGCATTGGCACAACCAATAGGACAACTCCTCACCTCAACTAGATTGTAATTGTATCTCGTAAACTCAACTCACTCAAGCTAAGTGCAATGTGTAGTTGTTTAATATCCACTGAAGAGTTTAAGAGTGCTACTAGTTGCTCAGGTGATCTAGTTAGATACAGAAGTTCATTCACCAGTAGAATTAGTGGAACTGAGAGAATAAAGTCCAAATGGACCTGAAGAAAGTTTAAAAACTCATGCCTAGTGAAATTCTGATGAAGTTTAGTGGATTAGGGTCAACTCAACCTCAGTCTATGATTTATGTAGTGAAGATCTTATTTTTCAAAATAGGATAAAACTAGGAAGGATGTATTTTTGGTGAATTTCTTGCTTTTTGAAAATATTTTAGGGGAATTTTTGCAAAAGAGAGTTTTTTCTTTTTCTTTTTTTTTTTGAAAGAGTATGCAATTTTGAAAAACTATGCAGACACCCCCCCATACTTAACAGAAACCATGTCCTCATGGTGAAGACAATGTACAATAGGAGGATCAGAAGGGATGTGAAATGTATTTTTTTGTTTTTTGTTTTTTTTTGTCTGTTTGGAATATAATGTAGAGGGGACCCCCATACTTATCTAATGCAATGCAGTGAAAACATGCGAGCAGTAAAAAGATACCTGTGAGGGGAGGCTCACCAGAGTGCATGATTTAACGCCTCAGCTAGGCGATGTGGTGGTTCATTTTTCCTGCAAAAGGTATGTTGTGCAAACATGCATAGGACCAGATGGTTCAACAACGGGTTTTAGTCTTTGACCATTGACTCTGAAAGTGACTTTAGTGTTTGGGTCAGAAATTTCTATCGAGCCATTATCGAATACTTGAGTTACAATGTATGGTCCTTTCCATTTTGATCTCAGTTTTCCTGGAAATAACTTCAGTTTTGCATCAAATAGCCATACTTTTTGATTTTCCTTGAATGTTTTCCTTGAAATGTTGGCATCGTGCCACAACTTGATTTTCTCTTTGTATAGCAGGTTGTTATCATAGGCTTGTGATCTCAATTCTTCAAGTTCAGATAAGTCCAACAGTCGTTTTTTTCCAGCCTCATCATAATCTAGATGACATTTCTTGATTGCCCAGAGTGATTTGTGGTGGACCTCTACAGGTAGGTGACACGGCTTTCCATAGACTAACCGAAATGGGCTCATACCTAAGGGAGTGCGGAAAGCAGTACGATAGGCCCAGAGAGCAGAAGGTAAGTGTTGGGACCAGTCTTTACGATCAGAGCGAACAATTTTCTGGAGGATGGTCTTGATTTCTCGGTTTGACAGCTCGGCCATTCCATTAGTCTGTGGGTGATAGGCAGTTGAGACACGGTGTTCGACTCCATTTTTCTTGAGTAAATTCTTAACTGAAGCATTCAGAAAGTGGGTGCCTCCATCACTAATGACCACCTTTGGCAATCCAAATCGAGAGAATAGGTCGTTTAAGAACTTGACAACAGTTGTGCTATCAGCAGCACGAGTGGGAATGGCTTCTACCCAGCGAGAGACGTAATCAACAGCGAGAAGAATGTGTTGGTAACCATGTGATGTGGTGAAAGGTCCCATGAAGTCTATTCCCCAAGTATCAAAGATCTCGACTATATGCACGGGTTGGAGGGGCATCATGTTACGACGGGTCATTGTTCCATTAGTCTGACAGGTAGGACAAGATTGAGCAAAATGATGGGCATCTTTAAAGAGTGTGGGCCAATAGAAACCGCATTGTAAGACTTTAGCGGCTGTGCGCCTCCCTGAGTGGTGTCCTCCACACCCAGAAGTGTGGCAGTGAGTTAGGACATCGTTGACTTCAGATTCGGGGATACATCGTCTCCATATTAAATCAGTACCCTCTTTGAAGAGCAAAGGATCTTCCCAGTGATAGTATCGAGCTTGGGCTTTGGTTTTGTCTTTCTTATGTTTTGGCCAATCATCAGGAAATGTGGAAGTGACGATGTAATTGACGATGTCGGCATACCAAGGGAGTTGAGAAACAGACATGATACTTTCGTCTGGAAAATTATCAGAAATTGGGATTGTGTCTGTGTTTGAGGAAAGGAGTCTTGAAAGATGATCCGCCACGATATTCTTTGCTCCGGCTTTATCTCTAATCTCCAAATCAAATTCTTGGAGCAATAATACCCACCTAATGAGTCTAGGCTTAGCATCGGTTTTCGTGAAGAGATATTTCAAAGCCGAGTGGTCTGTGTAGATGATGATGTGGGATCCTAGGATGTAAGATCGAAATTTCTCTAAAGAAAATACCACAGCTAAAAGTTCTTTCTCAGTCACAGTGTAGTTCTTCTGAGCATCATCCAGAGTTTTACTGGCATAGTGAATGGCATAAGGTTTCCCCTCTTTCCTTTGACCCAATACTGCCCCCACAGCATAATCAGATGCATCGCACATGATCTCAAATTCATAGTTCCAATCTGGGGGTTGTAGGATGGGTGCTTCAGTGATGATTTTCTTCAGGGTTTTGAAAGATTCAAAAGCATCCTCAGTAAACGTGAAGTCTTGATCTTTTTCCAGTAGTTTGGTGAGAGGGCGGGAGATTTTTGAGAAATCCTTGATAAATCGTCGGTAAAAACCGACGTGACCTAGGAAGGATCGAACACCCTTTATATTCACGGGTGGACCTAAGTGAGTGATGGTCTCAATTTTCGATGGATCCACTTCTATTCCTTTCTTCGATACGATATGTCCCAACACAATTCCTTGTTTCACCATGAAATGTGATTTCTCCCAAGATAAGATCAGGTTTACCTCAATACATTTTTGTAAGACTTTGTCCAAAAATCCAAGTGTCTCCTCAAAAGAGTCTCCAAAAATTGAAAAATCGTCCATAAATATCTCCATAAAATCACCAACCATGTCAGCAAAGATACCCATCATACATCTTTGAAAAGTGGCAGGGGCATTGCATAATCCAAAAGGCATTCGTCGGAATGCATAAGTCCCAAAAGGACAAGTGAAAGTGGTTTTATCTTGATCTTCAGGTGCTATGGCCACTTGGTTATAACCGGAATATCCATCTAAAAAGCAGAAAAATTCTTTTCCGGCTAGCTTCTCAATGATTTGGTCAATGAATGGTAATGGGAAATGATCTTTTCGAGTAGCCTTATTGAGTTTTCTATAATCTACACAGACTCTCCAAGATGTGGCTACTCTGGTAGGTATGTCCTCGCCTTTCTCATTTTTCACGATTGTTAATCCAGCTTTCTTGGGGACAACCTGGAGGGGACTAATCCAAGGACTATCGGCTATCGGATAAATGATGCCGGCACTCGACCACTTGTATATTTCATTCTTCACAACCTCTCGTAGATTAGGATTCAACCGCCTTTGCATTTCTCGAGAGGGTTTACTGTCATTCTCCAAATATATGTGGTGTGTACAGAATGTCGGGCTTATTCCTTTCAAATCAGTTATTTTCCAACCAATAGCCTGAGAATTCTTTTTCAACACCTCCATTAGTTGGCTCTCTTGCATATGATTTAGGTTGGCATTGATAATGACTGGTAGAGTGTGGGCATCATCCAAGAAAGCATACTTCAGATCTTTAGGTAGTGGTTTTAATTCAATAGTGGTTGTCGATGGATTCAGAGTTGTAATGTTTCCTGAGTCTATTACAGAAATAGTCTCAAATGGTGGTTCCATCATGGGCATGATCATGGTTGAGGTTAATGAGAGTTCAGAGTCTAATGTGTCCCAGGCATTATCAAGCTCCTCAATTTCTTGTCCGGTGAGAGGGCTTGGTGGAGCTTCTAGTGCAAAATTCAGATTGTAGGTGGCAATTTCATGGAAAGTATTTTTGTAAGTGGATCTAGAGGTGTTCAGACTAACCTCTAAAGGATCCTTGGTGAGATGGATGGGGGCAAAGTCTTTTTGAATGTTGAGAACAGCACATCTTTCTATCCAACCACATTCTTCGGTCTCAGATTCAGTGAAAGTAGGGGTGACAAGATCAACAGGAATGACTTGGCCATTGATTTTAAATTCAACTCTTCCAACCTCATAATCAAAATGAGCTTTAGCAGTGGCCAAAAATGGTCGTCCTAGTATGATTGGTGTCTCACTCAATATATTTGCTTGATCCATATCCATCACAACAAAATCAACCGGGAATTTATGACCTTGAACATCAACTATCACATCCTCAAGAAGTCCTTTTGGTCTTTTCACAGATCGATCAGCCATTTGCAAAGTCATTGAGACGGGTTTCAGTTTTCCTAGGTTAAATTGCTCCAGAATAGCAGACGGAAGAAGATTGATAGAAGCGCCATTATCCAGCAGTGTGTGATCAAAGGTCAATTTGCCAATTGTGCATCTAACTAGAGGAGCTCCTGGGTCTTTCTTTTTGGTGGGTAAGAATTGGGAGATGGCATTGGTTGTTGCTTGAGGGAGCACATGTCTCTCAATATGTTCATTGTCCTTTTTACTTTTTCCTTTGGATGTTCGTTTTGGTGTGCATTTGTCCTTCAAAAATCGGGAGAAGGCTGGAACTTGTTCGAGGGCTTTCAAGAGCGGGATTTCAATGACGATGTCCGAGAATAGTTTTTCTAACTCTGGATCAATGGTGGATGATCGCGATTTTCTTCGATGAAGAGCTCCGGGAAAGGGGATGGTTATGGTTGGGGAGGAAGGAGGGAGCATGGTTGTTTCAGTTGATTTCTCTCTATCATCAAACTCATCCTCAATTTCAATTTGATCCTCAGAGGCTAGTGGTCTGGTGTAGGCAGAAGTGGTTTTCCCATTTCTCAAAGTGACAGCATTAGCAGATTGGTTTGGATGGGGTGGGGTTTTGAAATTGACTTGATTTCTAGGCGCTTGTTGTGGGTTCCCTTGGTTTGTCCTAGAAGGTGTAAAAAATCCTTGACTCTGGTTTTGAAAACCAGGTGGTGAGGTGAAAGATCCGACAGGTGGAGGAGTTTGAAGTACTCCAGATGAGCTAGCCTTATTGGTGTTTGGATTGGGCAGTGGTTGAGGTGATAAGGCTGGGATGTACGATCTGATCTCAGCGAATTGATGAGCATTCTCAGAGTTGGCTTTTTGTTGGGCTTCAGTGGCCTGTTGTTGAGCTATAGCTAGTTGTTGTATTGCCTGAGCCAAGGCGTCGAAATTTACCGCTGTGGTGGAGGGTTGAGTCACTTGCGGTGCTATCGGTTGTCTGGGTTGGGTGTGATTTTGAAAATTATAATTATTCTGTCCATTCCACCCAGAATTTGGTTGCTCTCTCCATGTGTTGTGGTTATTTGAATATCCTCCTCCTTGATTTCTCTGCACCCAATTCACAGTCTCCGAATTTATGTCTTGATTATGGGTGAATGTGGTGTGGTTAACTTCCTGGTTGGTGGGGTTATTCATGGCCAATTTTTCTATGGCTTGAGTCATGAGGTTCATTTGTTTTGAGAGTGTTTCCCATTTGTCAGGATTCTCATTGTTAGATCTCTCATGATCAATGATATTGACTGTCCTCGTGTTTCCACCGTATTGTTCAATTGATGAACTATTTACCGAATTGTCAGCCATATTTTCAAGTAATTTCCAAACGAAATGCTCATCACGGCTGATGTAATTTCCATCGCAGGAGCCATCAATTACTCTCTTAAATGATGTATCTATGCCCTCATAAAATATCTGAACCAACTTCCATTTGGATATGGCATGATGAGGGCATTTCCTTTGAAGTTCCTTAAATCGTTCCCAGGCTTCATGAATGGGCTCTCTATTTTTCTGAGTGAATGATGATATGGCTTGTCTCAGGGCATTTGTCTTTCCTATTGGGAAGTATTTCTTGATGAATGCCTCTCTTAATGAGTCCCAAGAGGTGAGTGGGGTTCCATAATTTCGTAGCCATTGGAGTGCTTTGTCTTTGAGTGAGTGGGTGAAGGCTTTCATGTAGATGTATTCTTTCTCTACCCCAGTGATACTCATAGTGTCACAAGCAGATCGGAAGTCTTGGATGTGGAGGAAGGGATCTTCAGAGTCATTTCCATAGTATTTTGGGATTAAGGAGAGGGATGCGGGTTTAATCTCAAAGTCTCCTACTTCAGGCGGGATTTGGACCCAATGAACTAAGTCCTCTGCGGCCGGGTTGTAATGTGTGCTTATGGGTGGTGGTCGGATGAGAGGTGCTATTGTATGGCGGATCGTCGCATTTTCCTCTCTCAACAGTTGTAGTTGATGCAGGATGAGGTCCATAGGGTTTGGTCTTTCTTCACCCATGTCAGATGAATTCTCAGTTGAAAGAGATGGATTTGTTTTTCTTCTATAAATCGGGTCGTACTCTAATGGTTGTTGTACTGGATGTTTCAGAGATCTACGACCTAGCATACACAACACAATACACAAGACAATTTGTTAATTCACCAACTCACACAAAAATTGCCGCGGAAGCGGTTATCTTTTCGGTTTTAGTTTAGTGATTCAACAAAAGTTTTCAGAGAAATTAGAGTCCTTAAGGATGAGGTGGGTGTGGAAGATTGTGAGAAATCGATGTCCTAATCCGGCTGGGGGATCCAGGGTTGGTACTCAGATCGTTAGATCTGCTTTTCCCACAAGAACCTGTGCCCAACGCGTCGAGGAGTTACGATTTCTCTCTACAATCCCACGTAGCACCAGGGATTTTTGTCTCTATCCAAGGGTTCTATGTGCTCGTGATTTTTGTGTCATACACGTGCATCAAATCAAGCAATCACAATTTTTCCGCTTTCTGCTCGGGCCACTGCGGTGGCCTTTCAAGCTTATCTTTTTAAATGATCAGTACACGATTTGGTGGTCTTTGAGTTAGATTATCAGAGGGAGAAGACCATAGAGATGATGCAAAGAAGAAGTGTTTTTTAATTTTTTCGGTTTATGTTCGGAGCGCAAACAAATGCAGGAAATTTTAAAATCCTAAAATGCCTAAGAGAAAGAGGGACTCACAATGCCTGCACTTCTGGCGCTAAATCCGTAATATTTTGTCCTCTTGATGGCGAGCTTTTCCGAGATGGGGGGGGGAAGAAAAATTTTTTTTTTTTACAGATTACAAGTTTGCTAAAACAAAATGCTTGAAAAGACAAGTTTTTTTTCTTTTTTTTTTTGAAGACTAAGTACCTGCAAAACAAAAAATACACGGATTAGATACTTGAAAACTAGTTGGAAGTGAAGAAAAAATTGCAAATGTTGCCTAGTCCCCGGCAACGGCGCCAAAATGTTGACAAGATTTTTCGCGGTTTAAGAAGGTGATTTTATCAAGTCGTTGTTTTCCCACGATAAACCGTTATCAAACAAATAAAATACAACTACTTGCACAAGATGACATAAATAAATGTAAAGAGCAAGTTGAGGTTCGAATCCACAGAGACTGGGCAAATTTGCATGATTTCTCTTTTGATTTTCAAGACCAATTTGACTTTAAAGTAGTTCAAAGGAGTTACTATTTTTATAGCAAGTCAACGGATATAAAAAACTGGTATGAAGCATATATCAAATGTTTCAAATATAATCTACTCTTTTTAAGAAATTTCTGATTTTTTTATATTAATTTCGATGCTCGAAATGCAATCTAACAGCCTAAATGTAAATATCTTAGAAACTAGGGGTTGATTTGTAAAAGAAATAAAATGGCATTAACTAATTAAGAAGATTACTGGACATAGATGAAATTTTGACAAATTGAGCAACAGACATATTAATTGCATACGATGGAAATATCTAAAGATAACTTCACTTTGATTTGGAACCAAAAACTTGGAAATAATGCAAATGTAAGTTTAAATGCACACAACAGTACGAAACTTGAAACATTAAGTAAGAAAAAGAAGGGGAGGGAGCTTCCCTTCTCCGCAGGCTTAGGGCCCAAAAATAGAGATCAACGGCGGCGGACAGCTAGAGGTGTTGGTCGGCTGGAGGAGTGCGGCGACGCAGCTGGGACGTGCTATGCGTGGGTGAAGGGTAAGCGGCGTACTGGCGACGGTAGTACCTTGGACAGGAGCCTGTGCGGGTGGCGCAACTGGAATGGAAAGGCGGGGGGGCGCGTGTGACGGCACGAGGGTGCGCAGGCGGTGGCACTGTGAGAGGGGAAGACCGCGTGAAGACGGGTGCTGGCGGTCGCGTACACAACAGTAATGCAACTCGGGCTGGAGTAGGGGTATCGCGCAGGGCGGTACAGGCTGAAGGAGTTGGCCAGATGCCCGGGCGCGGTGCTTGGAGATACTGATGTCCTGGAGAGGGAAAATGGAGGTTGTTGGGAGCCGCGCACAGCAGCGTGCGGCTGGAGCTAAGCACCGAGGAGAAGGGGCCGCACACAGTGGCGTATACGCAGGAGGAGGACGCCGGTGCACGGTGGTGGGCGCGCGAGGTACAGGAGATGGCGGCCTACTGTGTTGAGGAGGAGGCGAGGTCGAGGTTTGCACGTGAAATGGAAGACAGTGGCTGGACGTTCTCGCGTGGCTGCTACATATCAAGCGTCATCTGCATAAGAAAAACAAGAGAGAGAAGAGCAGTATGCGTGAGATAAAAAGAACGAGAGAGGGAGTGTGTGAGTGGGGATGGGGGCTGTGCGTGCATGAGAAAACAAGAGGGAGAGGGAGTCTATGCGTGCATGGAAAGAGTGGGGGAAGGAGAGAGTGTACGCATGATCAAAAAATATGGGGGAAGGAGAGTGTCCTTTTATACTTGTTTTGTGCAACCATTCATAATGAGTCCCCATGCAAATAAAGACAAACACTAAATGCATGTGCATGGGGAAGGGATGGGCATGGGGAAGAGATGGTACGTGGGTGGCTCCATGCATGTTTTAATGAGTGGGCAAATTATATTAGTCCCCCTCCCTTTTTCTTATCAACAAAAAGTGTTAAAGGAATGTGTATCCATCAATGTGCTAGGTTGATTAAACTCCATGACATTTTTAATTTCTTTTGGGATACTTTTGGAGTAAAGCAAATTTCTTCAGGGTGATGATTTAACAGGATTGATCATTTATCTTTGGTAAAATAATATTTTCCATTATATAGCTGTATACCAAAATTCATTGGGAATAATCTATCTGGATGCAGAATTATGAATGTGTCGATTTTATTCTGTGTAATTACGTGGTTTTCTCTTGATGTGTGTATGGAATAATTTAGACATAATTTAAGCGAATTCAGAGTTTGTAACCTAAGACTTGATACTGTATTCCACATAATTTGAGCATATTATCTTGTCAAATCATATAATCATCACACCCCCATACTTAAATCTTGCTAGTCTCGAGCAAGAATAAGATAAGAAATAATGAAGGAAAATAGCCAAGATAGATTGGGTGAGGGTTTGCAGCAGACATACCCACAAAGTCTTGAGTTTTCAGATCCTAACCACATTGATGCACAAACCTAAGTGGAGTTGACCCATGGATTAATGATTTATTCGAATAGACAACTTGACTCAAGTTTTTTTATTTTCAACAGCCTCTCAGTTCCAACAAAATCAAACATGGTTTCAGAAGGTCGATCAGGTCAGCTCATCCCTAAGAAACAGGTATTCTCTTTGACCTTGAGTGGATATAAACAGTGTTAGTGATAGTTTTAGCTTTCGTGAGTCAAGAGAACGAGTTAGCAACACAATCTATCAAGGTACCGAATGATTCCCTATACAAATAGCCTCAGTCCTCACCTAGATTCAGGCATAATCTCATTTCACCCAAGTATGTCAGCATAGAAAAAATAGGTCATAGTTTATTGGAGAATGGGACTTAATTTCGGGGTTTTCCGTAGACCGCTTTGGTCCGTTGCTCTCATTCTTTTCCTTTTGCAGAGCATAACCCTGGGCCTCTTTGGGCCTCTTTTAAAAATTTAGGTAGCATCATTGGGCTGCTACCACGGCTTTTTGGTGGAGAAGGGTTATTTGGTGGTCTTCTTTCCTTGCTTTTTCTTTGCACATCATTGCATGATTGGTGGTTTTTGGCATTTGTATTGTGATATGCCTTTTTGTGGTATTTTTGTCTTGTGTTTTGGTATCAAGAGGTAGTATCGGCTTAATATTGTCTTTGGAGGCACGATACTGGCTTAATTGCTGACACACTTGGACTAGAGAGATCATGTTGCTCCTGAGTCAGGTTCCTTCACTGACTATAGATAAGGTTCAGGCATTGGCACAACCAATAGGACAACTCCTCACCTCAACTAGATTGTAATTGTATCTCGTAAACTCAACTCACTCAAGCTAAGTGCAATGTGTAGTTGTTTAATATCCACTGAAGAGTTTAAGAGTGCTACTAGTTGCTCAGGTGATCTAGTTAGATACAGAAGTTCATTCACCAGTAGAATTAGTGGAACTGAGAGAATAAAGTCCAAATGGACCTGAAGAAAGTTTAAAAACTCATGCCTAGTGAAATTCTGATGAAGTTTAGTGGATTAGGGTCAACTCAACCTCAGTCTATGATTTATGTAGTGAAGATCTTATTTTTCAAAATAGGATAAAACTAGGAAGGATGTATTTTTGGTGAATTTCTTGCTTTTTGAAAATATTTTAGGGGAATTTTTGCAAAAGAGAGTTTTTTCTTTTTTTTTTTTTGAAAGAGTATGCAATTTTGAAAAACTATGCAGACACCCCCCCATACTTAACAGAAACCATGTCCTCATGGTGAAGACAATGTACAATAGGAGGATCAGAAGGGATGTGAAATGTATTTTTTTGTTTTTTGTTTTTTTTTGTCTGTTTGGAATATAATGTAGAGGGGACCCCCATACTTATCTAATGCAATGCAGTGAAAACATGCGAGCAGTAAAAAGATACATGTGAGGGGAGGCTCACCAGAGTGCATGATTTAACGCCTCAGCTAGGCGATGTGGTGGTTCATTTTTCCTGCAAAAGGTATGTTGTGCAAACATGCATAGGACCAGATGGTTCAACAACGGGTTTTAGTCTTTGACCATTGACTCTGAAAGTGACTTTAGTGTTTGGGTCAGAAATTTCTATCGAGCCATTATCGAATACTTGAGTTACAATGTATGGTCCTTTCCATTTTGATCTCAGTTTTCCTGGAAATAACTTCAGTTTTGCATCAAATAGCCATACTTTTTGATTTTCCTTGAATGTTTTCCTTGAAATGTTGGCATCGTGCCACAACTTGATTTTCTCTTTGCATAGCAGGTTGTTATCATAGGCTTGTGATCTCAATTCTTCAAGTTCAGATAAGTCCAACAGTCGTTTTTTTCCAGCCTCATCATAATCTAGATGACATTTCTTGATTGCCCAGAGTGATTTGTGGTGGACCTCTACAGGTAGGTGACACGGCTTTCCATAGACTAACCGAAATGGGCTCATACCTAAGGGAGTGCGGAAAGCAGTACGATAGGCCCAGAGAGCAGAAGGTAAGTGTTGGGACCAGTCTTTACGATCAGAGCGAACAATTTTCTGGAGGATGGTCTTGATTTCTCGGTTTGACAGCTCGGCCATTCCATTAGTCTGTGGGTGATAGGCAGTTGAGACACGGTGTTCGACTCCATTTTTCTTGAGTAAATTCTTAACTGAAGCATTCAGAAAGTGGGTGCCTCCATCACTAATGACCACCTTTGGCAATCCAAATCGAGAGAATAGGTCGTTTAAGAACTTGACAACAGTTGTGCTATCAGCAGCACGAGTGGGAATGGCTTCTACCCAGCGAGAGACGTAATCAACAGCGAGAAGAATGTGTTGGTAACCATGTGATGTGGTGAAAGGTCCCATGAAGTCTATTCCCCAAGTATCAAAGATCTCGACTATATGCACGGGTTGGAGGGGCATCATGTTACGACGGGTCATTGTTCCATTAGTCTGACAGGTAGGACAAGATTGAGCAAAATGATGGGCATCTTTAAAGAGTGTGGGCCAATAGAAACCGCATTGTAAGACTTTAGCGGCTGTGCGCCTCCCTGAGTGGTGTCCTCCACACCCAGAAGTGTGGCAGTGAGTTAGGACATCGTTGACTTCAGATTCGGGGATACATCGTCTCCATATTAAATCAGTACCCTCTTTGAAGAGCAAAGGATCTTCCCAGTGATAGTATCGAGCTTGGGCTTTGGTTTTGTCTTTCTTATGTTTTGGCCAATCATCAGGAAATGTGGAAGTGACGATGTAATTGACGATGTCGGCATACCAAGGGAGTTGAGAAACAGACATGATACTTTCGTCTGGAAAATTATCAGAAATTGGGATTGTGTCTGTGTTTGAGGAAAGGAGTCTTGAAAGATGATCCGCCACGACATTCTTTGCTCCGGCTTTATCTCTAATCTCCAAATCAAATTCTTGGAGCAATAATACCCACCTAATGAGTCTAGGCTTAGCATCGGTTTTCGTGAAGAGATATTTCAAAGCCGAGTGGTCTGTGTAGATGATGATGTGGGATCCTAGGATGTAAGATCGAAATTTCTCTAAAGAAAATACCACAGCTAAAAGTTCTTTCTCAGTCACAGTGTAGTTCTTCTGAGCATCATCCAGAGTTTTACTGGCATAGTGAATGGCATAAGGTTTCCCCTCTTTCCTTTGACCCAATACTGCCCCCACAGCATAATCAGATGCATCGCACATGATCTCAAATTCATAGTTCCAATCTGGGGGTTGTAGGATGGGTGCTTCAGTGATGATTTTCTTCAGGGTTTTGAAAGATTCAAAAGCATCCTCAGTAAACGTGAAGTCTTGATCTTTTTCCAGTAGTTTGGTGAGAGGGCGGGAGATTTTTGAGAAATCCTTGATAAATCGTCGGTAAAAACCGACGTGACCTAGGAAGGATCGAACACCCTTTATATTCACGGGTGGACCTAAGTGAGTGATGGTCTCAATTTTCGATGGATCCACTTCTATTCCTTTCTTCGATACGATATGTCCCAACACAATTCCTTGTTTCACCATGAAATGTGATTTCTCCCAAGATAAGATCAGGTTTACCTCAATACATTTTTGTAAGACTTTGTCCAAAAATCCAAGTGTCTCCTCAAAAGAGTCTCCAAAAATTGAAAAATCGTCCATAAATATCTCCATAAAATCACCAACCATGTCAGCAAAGATACCCATCATACATCTTTGAAAAGTGGCAGGGGCATTGCATAATCCAAAAGGCATTCGTCGGAATGCATAAGTCCCAAAAGGACAAGTGAAAGTGGTTTTATCTTGATCTTCAGGTGCTATGGCCACTTGGTTATAACCGGAATATCCATCTAAAAAGCAGAAAAATTCTTTTCCGGCTAGCTTCTCAATGATTTGGTCAATGAATGGTAATGGGAAATGATCTTTTCGAGTAGCCTTATTGAGTTTTCTATAATCTACACAGACTCTCCAAGATGTGGCTACTCTGGTAGGTATGTCCTCGCCTTTCTCATTTTTCACGATTGTTAATCCAGCTTTCTTGGGGACAACCTGGAGGGGACTAATCCAAGGACTATCGGCTATCGGATAAATGATGCCGGCACTCGACCACTTGTATATTTCATTCTTCACAACCTCTCGTAGATTAGGATTCAACCGCCTTTGCATTTCTCGAGAGGGTTTACTGTCATTCTCCAAATATATGTGGTGTGTACAGAATGTCGGGCTTATTCCTTTCAAATCAGTTATTTTCCAACCAATAGCCTGAGAATTCTTTTTCAACACCTCCATTAGTTGGCTCTCTTGCATATGATTTAGGTTGGCATTGATAATGACTGGTAGAGTGTGGGCATCATCCAAGAAAGCATACTTCAGATCTTTAGGTAGTGGTTTTAATTCAATAGTGGTTGTCGATGGATTCAGAGTTGTAATGTTTCCTGAGTCTATTACAGAAATAGTCTCAAATGGTGGTTCCATCATGGGCATGATCATGGTTGAGGTTAATGAGAGTTCAGAGTCTAATGTGTCCCAGGCATTATCAAGCTCCTCAATTTCTTGTCCGGTGAGAGGGCTTGGTGGAGCTTCTAGTGCAAAATTCAGATTGTAGGTGGCAATTTCATGGAAAGTATTTTTGTAAGTGGATCTAGAGGTGTTCAGACTAACCTCTAAAGGATCCTTGGTGAGATGGATGGGGGCAAAGTCTTTTTGAATGTTGAGAACAGCACATCTTTCTATCCAACCACATTCTTCGGTCTCAGATTCAGTGAAAGTAGGGGTGACAAGATCAACAGGAATGACTTGGCCATTGATTTTAAATTCAACTCTTCCAACCTCATAATCAAAATGAGCTTTAGCAGTGGCCAAAAATGGTCGTCCTAGTATGATTGGTGTCTCACTCAATATATTTGCTTGATCCATATCCATCACAACAAAATCAACCGGGAATTTATGACCTTGAACATCAACTATCACATCCTCAAGAAGTCCTTTTGGTCTTTTCACAGATCGATCAGCCATTTGCAAAGTCATTGAGACGGGTTTCAGTTTTCCTAGGTTAAATTGCTCCAGAATAGCAGACGGAAGAAGATTGATAGAAGCGCCATTATCCAGCAGTGTGTGATCAAAGGTCAATTTGCCAATTGTGCATCTAACTAGAGGAGCTCCTGGGTCTTTCTTTTTGGTAGGTAAGAATTGGGAGATGGCATTGGTTGTTGCTTGAGGGAGCACATGTCTCTCAATATGTTCATTGTCCTTTTTACTTTTTCCTTTGGATGTTCGTTTTGGTGTGCATTTGTCCTTCAAAAATCGGGAGAAGGCTGGAACTTGTTCGAGGGCTTTCAAGAGCGGGATTTCAATGACGATGTCCGAGAATAGTTTTTCTAACTCTGGATCAATGGTGGATGATCGCGATTTTCTTCGATGAAGAGCTCCGGGAAAGGGGATGGTTATGGTTGGGGAGGAAGGAGGGAGCATGGTTGTTTCAGTTGATTTCTCTCTATCATCAAACTCATCCTCAATTTCAATTTGATCCTCAGAGGCTAGTGGTCTGGTGTAGGCAGAAGTGGTTTTCCCATTTCTCAAAGTGACAGCATTAGCAGATTGGTTTGGATGGGGTGGGGTTTTGAAATTGACTTGATTTCTAGGCGCTTGTTGTGGGTTCCCTTGGTTTGTCCTAGAAGGTGTAAAAAATCCTTGACTCTGGTTTTGAAAACCAGGTGGTGAGGTGAAAGATCCGACAGGTGGAGGAGTTTGAAGTACTCCAGATGAGCTAGCCTTATTGGTGTTTGGATTGGGCAGTGGTTGAGGTGATAAGGCTGGGATGTACGATCTGATCTCAGCGAATTGATGAGCATTCTCAGAGTTGGCTTTTTGTTGGGCTTCAGTGGCCTGTTGTTGAGCTATAGCTAGTTGTTGTATTGCCTGAGCCAAGGCGTCGAAATTTACCGCTGTGGTGGAGGGTTGAGTCACTTGCGGTGCTATCGGTTGTCTGGGTTGGGTGTGATTTTGAAAATTATAATTATTCTGTCCATTCCACCCAGAATTTGGTTGCTCTCTCCATGTGTTGTGGTTATTTGAATATCCTCCTCCTTGATTTCTCTGCACCCAATTCACAGTCTCCGAATTTATGTCTTGATTATGGGTGAATGTGGTGTGGTTAACTTCCTGGTTGGTGGGGTTATTCATGGCCAATTTTTCTATGGCTTGAGTCATGAGGTTCATTTGTTTTGAGAGTGTTTCCCATTTGTCAGGATTCTCATTGTTAGATCTCTCATGATCAATGATATTGACTGTCCTCGTGTTTCCACCGTATTGTTCAATTGATGAACTATTTACCGAATTGTCAGCCATATTTTCAAGTAATTTCCAAACGAAATGCTCATCACGGCTGATGTAATTTCCATCGCAGGAGCCATCAATTACTCTCTTAAATGATGTATCTATGCCCTCATAAAATATCTGAACCAACTTCCATTTGGGTATGGCATGATGAGGGCATTTCCTTTGAAGTTCCTTAAATCGTTCCCAGGCTTCATGAATGGGCTCTCTATTTTTCTGAGTGAATGATGATATGGCTTGTCTCAGGGCATTTGTCTTTCCTATTGGGAAGTATTTCTTGATGAATGCCTCTCTTAATGAGTCCCAAGAGGTGAGTGGGGTTCCATAATTTCGTAGCCATTGGAGTGCTTTGTCTTTGAGTGAGTGGGTGAAGGCTTTCATGTAGATGTATTCTTTCTCTACCCCAGGGATACTCATAGTGTCACAAGCAGATCGGAAGTCTTGGATGTGGAGGAAGGGATCTTCAGAGTCATTTCCATAGTATTTTGGGATTAAGGAGAGGGATGCGGGTTTAATCTCAAAGTCTCCTACTTCAGGCGGGATTTGGACCCAATGAACTAAGTCCTCTGCGGCCGGGTTGTAATGTGTGCTTATGGGTGGTGGTCGGATGAGAGGTGCTATTGTATGGCGGATCGTCGCATTTTCCTCTCTCAACAGTTGTAGTTGATGCAGGATGAGGTCCATAGGGTTTGGTCTTTCTTCACCCATGTCAGATGAATTCTCAGTTGAAAGAGATGGATTTGTTTTTCTTCTATAAATCGGGTCGTACTCTAATGGTTGTTGTACTGGATGTTTCAGAGATCTACGACCTAGCATACACAACACAATACACAAGACAATTTGTTAATTCACCAACTCACACAAAAATTGCCGCGGAAGCGGTTATCTTTTCGGTTTTAGTTTAGTGATTCAACAAAAGTTTTCAGAGAAATTAGAGTCCTTAAGGATGAGGTGGGTGTGGAAGATTGTGAGAAATCGATGTCCTAATCCGGCTGGGGGATCCAGGGTTGGTACTCAGATCGTTAGATCTGCTTTTCCCACAAGAACCTGTGCCCAACGCGTCGAGGAGTTACGATTTCTCTCTGCAATCCCACGTAGCACCAGGGATTTTTGTCTCTATCCAAGGGTTCTATGTGCTCGTGATTTTTGTGTCATACACGTGCATCAAATCAAGCAATCACAATTTTTCCGCTTTCTGCTCGGGCCACTGCGGTGGCCTTTCAAGCTTATCTTTTTAAATGATCAGTACACGATTTGGTGGTCTTTGAGTTAGATTATCAGAGGGAGAAGACCATAGAGATGATGCAAAGAAGAAGTGTTTTTTAATTTTTTCGGTTTATGTTCGGAGCGCAAACAAATGCAGGAAATTTTAAAATCCTAAAATGCCTAAGAGAAAGAGGGACTCACAATGCCTGCACTTCTGGCGCTAAATCCGTAATATTTTGTCCTCTTGATGGCGAGCTTTTCCGAGATGGGGGGGGGAAGAAAAATTTTTTTTTTTTACAGATTACAAGTTTGCTAAAACAAAATGCTTGAAAAGACAAGTTTTTTTTCTTTTTTTTTTTGAAGACTAAGTACCTGCAAAACAAAAAATACACGGATTAGATACTTGAAAACTAGTTGGAAGTGAAGAAAAAATTGCAAATGTTGCCTAGTCCCCGGCAACGGCGCCAAAATATTGACAAGATTTTTCGCGGTTTAAGAAGGTGATTTTATCAAGTCGTTGTTTTCCCACGATAAACCGTTATCAAACAAATAAAATACAACTACTTGCACAAGATGACATAAATAAATGTAAAGAGCAAGTTGAGGTTCGAATCCACAGAGACTGGGCAAATTTGCATGATTTCTCTTTTGATTTTCAAGACCAATTTGACTTTAAAGTAGTTCAAAGGAGTTACTATTTTTATAGCAAGTCAACGGATATAAAAAACTGGTATGAAGCATATATCAAATGTTTCAAATATAATCTACTCTTTTTAAGAAATTTCTGATTTTTTTATATTAATTTCGATGCTCGAAATGCAATCTAACAGCCTAAATGTAAATATCTTAGAAACTAGGGGTTGATTTGTAAAAGAAATAAAATGGCATTAACTAATTAAGAAGATTACTGGACATAGATGAAATTTTGACAAATTGAGCAACAGACATATTAATTGCATACGATGGAAATATCTAAAGATAACTTCACTTTGATTTGGAACCAAAAACTTGGAAATAATGCAAATGTAAGTTTAAATGCACACAACAGTACGAAACTTGAAACATTAAGTAAGAAAAAGAAGGGGAGGGAGCTTCCCTTCTCCGCAGGCTTAGGGCCCAAAAATAGAGATCAACGGTGGCGGACAGCTAGAGGTGTTGGTCGGCTGGAGGAGTGCGGCGACGCAGCTGGGACGTGCTATGCGTGGGTGAAGGGTAAGCGGCGTACTGGCGACGGTAGTACCTTGGACAGGAGCCTGTGCGGGTGGCGCAACTGGAATGGAAAGGCGGGGGGGCGCGTGTGACGGCACGAGGGTGCGCAGGCGGTGGCACTGTGAGAGGGGAAGACCGCGTGAAGACGGGTGCTGGCGGTCGCGTACACAACAGTAATGCAACTCGGGCTGGAGTAGGGGTATCGCGCAGGGCGGTACAGGCTGAAGGAGTTGGCCAGATGCCCGGGCGCGGTGCTTGGAGATACTGATGTCCTGGAGAGGGAAAATGGAGGTTGTTGGGAGCCGCGCACAGCAGCGTGCGGCTGGAGCTAAGCACCGAGGAGAAGGGGCCGCACACAGTGGCGTATACGCAGGAGGAGGACGCCGGTGCACGGTGGTGGGCGCGCGAGGTACAGGAGATGGCGGCCTACTGTGTTGAGGAGGAGGCGAGGTCGAGGTTTGCACGTGAAATGGAAGACAGTGGCTGGACGTTCTCGCGTGGCTGCTACATATCAAGCGTCATCTGCATAAGAAAAACAAGAGAGAGAAGAGCAGTATGCGTGAGATAAAAAGAACGAGAGAGGGAGTGTGTGAGTGGGGATGGGGGCTGTGCGTGCATGAGAAAACAAGAGGGAGAGGGAGTCTATGCGTGCATGGAAAGAGTGGGGGAAGGAGAGAGTGTACGCATGATCAAAAAATATGGGGGAAGGAGAGTGTCCTTTTATACTTGTTTTGTGCAACCATTCATAATGAGTCCCCATGCAAATAAAGACAAACACTAAATGCATGTGCATGGGGAAGGGATGGGCATGGGGAAGAGATGGTACGTGGGTGGCTCCATGCATGTTTTAATGAGTGGGCAAATTATATTAGTCCCCCTCCCTTTTTCTTATCAACAAAAAGTGTTAAAGGAATGTGTATCCATCAATGTGCTAGGTTGATTAAACTCCATGACATTTTTAATTTCTTTTGGGATACTTTTGGAGTAAAGCAAATTTCTTCAGGGTGATGATTTAACAGGATTGATCATTTATCTTTGGTAAAATAATATTTTCCATTATATAGTTGTATACCAAAATTCATTGGGAATAATCTATCTGGATGCAGAATTATGAATGTGTCGATTTTATTCTGTGTAATTACGTGGTTTTCTCTTGATGTGTGTATGGAATAATTTAGACATAATTTAAGCGAATTCAGAGTTTGTAACCTAAGACTTGATACTGTATTCCACATAATTTGAGCATATTATCTTGTCAAATCATATAATCATCAGGCTGGCACCTCTTCGCTCTCCCCCACCCCGAAGGTGGCATGGTCTAAAGCTACTCGTCCGAGATTAAATGACGGGTGGGGTATACTAAAATTGAAATTATTTAGTGATGCGCTCCTCACAAAATTGGCCTTGCTATCGCTGACTACAAGAAATCGTGGGTCTCTAAAATATTAAGTGCAACAAATTATCGGATGGGCCAAATTGCGTTATTAGAACAAGCTTAAAATTTTTTTTAATCTTTGCTCAATGGTCTAATGAGAAAAGTTTACATCGAAACAGAAGGCAAGCGGGCAACAAGCTGCGCCACTAGTCCTTTTTGAATTGCAAAGCCAATCCTTCTAAACACTACATCTATAGCTCTGGGGTCCATCACATTACTGTTCATCACTTTTTGGATCCTCTTTAAAAGCTCAATAGCTTCCGGTGCTAGGAAGCCAAAGGTGTCAAAATCAAAGGGGATGAGGGCATGTTGATTCTTCATGCAAGCTTTCTCATGTTTCACGGCAGCCTACCCCGCTGTGAAGGTTCCGCTCTTCAACCCCACCATCAGGGAAACTTGTTAAATCTACACAAGCATGTTTTCCTTCTATCCACCCAAAGATCAAAATATCAACAGGTCTAAGTGTGGATCTTCTCTCCTGTGGATCGGCTAAAAAGTTCGTTGACGCCTTTTTCTTAGAACAAGCATCTTCGCATTCGTTGGTTTGGAAAAGCCACATTAAGGGATCCCGATATTTACATCCAGTCTTGCACAAGATGCGTGGGAATGTTTTCCATTCATCCCTATGGAAGGATTCTTTGATGGGCAAAAGACCACTTTCCATGGGGTTCATAGATATCTGGCCATTTGTCTATAACACAATGTCTTTGTTTGGTGAAGGGGCGAAATATTGGGGCTCCAAATTCAACTAGTTTAAGAGTCTAGAAAATTATCTCCACTAAGGATTTGGAATCTTGCATCAAAACTGAAGGATGCATTAACTGAAATCTTTGGGTTGCTATAACTGCAGGTTGATCACCACTTTACATTTCCAATGAATAGTAAATCAGAAAGTCAATCCACTTGCAAACTGTTATATGAAATGCTGGCTGATGGGGGTATTAGATCTAAGCTAGATGATAAACGTTGGAAAAAAAGATTTTAACCTGCAAGTTTCTTACTTTATATGGTTATTTGCACACCAGAAGCTACTTACCCAAGACTTCATTAGAAGATTGAACATTAAATCTGTCAATAGATGTCATTTGTCTCACAAATACCTTGAATGTTATATACACCTTTTCAATAATCGTGAGAAAAAGCATGCAATGGTCTAGAATAAAATTTTGAAGAACTTATCAAATTATTTATGCTTCCAAACTCAAAAGATGACATGACAGTTGATGGGAAATGGTTGGTAATCAAAACGACCATTTGGAGGTCTATATAGAAAGGTCATCGTAATTTGTCTTTTAACGTGATTCCTTTTATCGTTGATAAAATCATAAGTGAAACATTCCTTATTACTGGAGTGCGTATTAGTTGGATATTTGATAAAAATTTATGCAAATTCCGAGAATGATACAACATTGATGATGTTAAGTTAAATCCCTAAATTGGAAGGACATCCTTCTACTCTATAGGTAGGTATCCTGGCATTTGTTTTTTATTCGACCTCAGGAGTACGTGGTAATCGTTTTGCTGGCATGCCTCACAAATTTATGAAGCTCTCCATTGTAGAACCTCATAACAAGCTGTAACGGCATGGCTTTTTTTAGAAAAAAATTTCAAATGAGAAGAATTGGATAAAATGGATTTAATTAATCCATTAAATCCTCTCATTATTAGCTTTAAAACCCCAAGAGATCCCTAGTTCCCTACCCTCACGTCACCCTACATTGCAATTCTAGAGAGAGTTAGAGAGAGAGAGAGAGGAAGGTTATCTCACCGGCGTCCCTCTTCATCGTAGGAGAAGGCGGCGTCGAATCCGAAGAGGAGAACCCGGATCCGTGATCAAAAGGGGACGCAACGACCGCATCGGGTAGAGTTAAGCGTTGGATTCGAGGTATGTATCGGCTTTAGGATTTCGATTTCTAAACGTATGTATCGGATTAGGATTTCATTTGATGAAAAGATCATATCCTGATTACGATTTCTTGGTGTATGCACCGGTCTAGGAATACGATCACTGATCTTTATGGGTAGGAATTTAGGTTATCTTACGGGTATATTGATTTGATTTAGAGTAAACTACTTTGGATATTATGCATACATAACCAATAGATATGAGAGAGACGGATGGGACGGACCTCTAGGACAACATCTTTATTGGTGATTCCATGGTTAATTATTAGTCCGGTTGGATAAAATGACATTTTCTAGGGTTCGAAATATGATACAGGGATTTGACGATTTGTTGTTTTCTTGTGATAAAAAAATGTGGTGTGGTCCACAAATTCAATTAGAAAAGCATATGAGAAATATGTACTCTTTTAGACACCATTAAGAAGGATTTGCTAATAAACAATCGCATATGCTACACCCTAATTTTTGTGTTCCTCACGAAAAGAGATGATATCCATATCACACATTTGCACGTTTTTCTCTGTATGAAATTTATTTATATTATTTCTGTTACAAAACAATTTCACTCTCATTGATTTTTATCTTGATGACACAATATTGCCTTGTCGTATTCTTTTATTCCGTAATGAAAAATAAAGAGTCATCACAACTTTCCTAATATTGTGTTACAATTTTCTATATAAGTCAATACCATACCATATAATACAAAGAACAAAATTAGATGGATTTCAGAGGTGTTTAAACAAATAGTCCTACGGAGTAATTATCTACACATTAATGTATAGGATGGATAATTGATAATCGATCATTCTTAAAAATATATGAATTATTATCCCTAAATTAAGACAATCTTGTAAGGGATCTAAGTATAGTAAATCATCATCTTACACGATAAACGACATTCACGTGAAACTTTATTGGTGTAACATGATTAGGTGTCAGTATATACACCCTACATTAGATGTAAAAAGAAGTACGTATATGCATACACATTACTCGTCTATAAAAAGGGTAATGATGACTACTATGCAAACTGTACATATTATGGTTATAAGATAATAAGCATAGTTGATACTAGTTGCTATGATTTAGACAAGACGATGAAATTTTATAATTGTGACAATATATGTGAAAATACCACATGAATGAATATTCCATACATGGTACCATCCAACGGAACATTGTAAATGGATCGTTACATCTATGAATACCATATGGAAATTCAACTTATTATGAAATCTTATGGAATTTTAACCGTATACATATTCTGTGGAATTTTGCACACACTCAAGATGTTTGCTTATAACGTTCTACACCTAATAAGCAAGTGCTTTAACCCTACCACAAAAGAACTAATCATGGTTTAAGGCACAGACTCATAAGGAGTCACATGGTCGACCGCAAGGGGTCGTATTTGCCGCAAGGGGCAACGCCGCAGGGGGCGTATGGTTGCAAGGAACCACAGAGGCAAAAGCTAAGTCCTCTACAGTTGTAGCTACACTGTCATGTCATGCCATGGACCGCAAGTGCCAGCGGTTAAAAACGTATAAAAGATACGTAAATGAATGTTGTGCAAGAAAATGGTTTATAAGGAAAAACCATCATGAAAAATGCAAGGAATGGTTTAATAAGAGAATGAATCATCACATGTTATACTAAAATTGGTTTAAGAAAGTTAAACCATCAAAGTCATGGGGGCTAATATGTAAAGTAGTTTATATGTTTTATAAGTATGTAAATTGCTTAGCATTTTTATGAATTATGCCCACAAGTAGAAATAAAGGTTTGTCATGTCTAATTATGCAATTTACCTACTTTACATGTGTAATCTTGTTTATGAAAGAAGCCAAGCTAAACATGATAGGGATCGAACTTAGACATGCATGGGAATTATCTAGGCACGAAATGATGTGTACACATGAAAATCCAAGTATATATATGTTTTTTAACGGATCAAGGACCGTTAGAATACCCATGCATGGACCCCGATACATACTGGGCATTAGGCTCATACAAATTATGTTTGTTAATTTCAGGTGAAGAGCAAGGTTGATTGCATTTTCTGGATCGTGCTTCGGATTCAATGAGATTCCTGACGTGGTACGATCTAGCATGTGAAGATCTAACGGATATCTGTATGCCCACAGGAACTACCGAGATGCTATCTTAATTTCTAGAATAGTTTTTTTATTTTTCCCAGTTTAGAGTTGTAATAATGGAACTCTAGTTTGAATGGATATTTATGGAATGGATATTATTTTCTCTACTCATTATGTGCCATTGTTGATATTTTGGTAACGGGTCGGTCGTGCGATCAATTGTCGCTTGCTTCCGCCGATTGTCACGATCCGTTCCGTTACACAAGCTTTGCTTGATCGGAATGTACGAGGGTGATGAATATGCATTTCATCATCTTTATTCATTTCTTTTAGCTTAAAATTCCTTCTTAAACACTTGTAAATATTAATAAATTAATGTTTTTATAATTCTTTTGTAAATAGCATGCTAATGATATAACGACAGATATGATATTCGTTGCTAATTTTGAATATGAAAACTCATTTCACAACGAATAATATCGTCATTATATATTTAACGCTAATTTAGTGACGGATTTTGAAAAAAGTGTCACTGTAGCTAATTTTTCTTAGTGTGCGGTGAATAATAGTTGCCTTTTCTTAGAATGTGATTTGCTTTGTTACAAGTATATAGGCTGGTTGTAAAATCTGCCTTCCCAATACGATTTTATGTGCCCCCTCAATCTGAAAAATTTTCCACTTATAGGGAGGACCCATTCATCAAAATAATTCTTGTTTGCGAGTTCTAAACAGCTAGATTTTTATTTTTGATGGTGATTGTTTAGACAACGAAGTGAAGCCTTTTTCAAGACCACACATTATTTCTTTTTTTTTCGACATTAGTGGACATCAAAGGTCTTGTTTTCAACGTGTATGAGCGGACTCGAATTATTTTGTAAACTTTCAATAAATGAGTACGATGTTGAAATATGATCATATAGCTCGTGACAGTTAATTTTGAGAGTTGCAATAGATAAACAATTACAGAATGTTAAATAGAAACACGTACGGTAATTCAGATATATATGTTTCCAAGGATCTCTCTTTCTAGGATTGCATACCCGATCTTAGCCAACTCATTTCTCCTAAGCAATTTGGATGGGTTTATGATGAGAATCCACTAAAAAAATGAGTTGTGGCCACAAAATGTGGCTATGGAAACTTGTGGCCACGATAATTCTGTGTTCACTAGTTTCTCGTAGCTGCAATTCATGGTCAAAGTCTTCATACAAGAGTTGTTGCCACGACAAGTTCTATGGTCACTTGTAGTGGCCACACATATTCGTGGTTAGAGAACTCTCGTGACGAGGCTTGTAGCTACAGCTACTAGCCATGACGTGTTGTGGCCAGAGCCTAATTATGTGGTCACAAATCCCATATCCGGAGGCATAATTCTGTAGCCACAACTTGTTTTCCTTGTAGTGATCATTAATCTTTATCTGCTTATTTAATAATTTTCCCATCTCAATTTGACAATCCATCTTCTTTTTGTTGGCTCGTCAAAATTTCTCCAACTCCCTCGACACATCCACGCATACTCTTCATCAGTACGTCGCCATCTCCACTCAACGCCTCAAGCCCCACCATCAATGACACAAACTCTCTGATGGTTGTCTCAATGCCTTCGGTCTTTTACTCGATGCCACAAACTCTCTAGTTGTTCTCTTACTGCCTCGATCTCTTTTCTGATGCCGCAAATTCTTAGATTGTTGTGCTAGCATCTCGAAACTCCCCTTTGATATCTCTTCCTCCTCTCACCTTCAACACTCTCCTCTCATAATTGAGCGATTATATAATCATATTTTTATTAAATTGCGTAAGCTAGTGATGAAATGATAGTTTCATCATTTATTTGAATGTTGTAGACAATAATTCGAATAGAAGTCAACCACCCCCTATACTTAGGCTTTTGTCAGCTAAATTGTAGAAGAATAAAAAAATACGATGGTCAAGGGTTAAGGAAAGAACGAATAGAAGCATGGTATAATAAAGTTAGAATCATATACTTAAGATTATGTATTCTAAGCATGGGAATGAAACCGAGGCTGAAGACTGAAGCGTGCTAAGAGAGTGTTAAAAAGAAAAGAAAGTCACTGAAAGTGGAACAATATTTGCGAGTTTAGCGTGGATCAACTGAGATGAAAGACATGGCACAAGGCCTTCGTGCATGATGTAGTGAAGTGTCAAAGAAATCGAGAGCCGCGCACGAAGTAGATTTCTTTATTAAGGATAGATGTTCTATTGGTTCCACATAGTGCTTAAGCATCTGCCCATTCACAAGGAACAATTACATACAAGTTGACAACTCTGATATCTATATACTTCCAATGTCATGCATTATTCATTCTCAAGAAGCCATGTTCATTTGTTTTTCAATTTTACTTGAAAGAATTTCAACTAAGGACTGAATAATCTCACTAATTGTCCATGTATAAAGATCTTTTAATGGACATATCTATCATTCAATCTCTTGATCTTGTCCTTATAGATTTTGTTGTTCTCATAAGCTTGATTTTTGATATCTATAAGCTCATTCATGTATGTCTCTATATGTTTCTTGCTTAGATGACTATTCATGTTCACTTTCTTTATTGCCCATTCTAATTTGTGAATGAACACTAAACCATTCAGAATGACGAAGTACATGACGAGGTGTTGTAAGTCGTCAATAAGCTCGAAGAGCTTGTTCTAAGAGATGGGTCCAATTCTTCCAGTATGGTCGAATGAGCTTATATAAGATCATTTAACTTCCCTATTCGACACCTCAGTAATACAACTACTTTGTATGTGGTAAGGACTTACAGCACAGTACTAGATGTAATAGTCCTTCACTAGTTTCTTCATTTCATGATTCACAAAAAACCTATCTCCATCAGATACTAAAACCTTAGGGATCCTAGAGCAAGAGATGGCATTCTCTCATGGGAACTTGCAAACAAAGCTATTGTTTATGGTTCGAGTGGGAATAGCTTCAATCCACATTGACGCATAATATGTCATATCATTGGTTGCCAACGAAGGGGGCTATGTACAACATATTAACTTGTTGATGTATTTTCTAGGTATAAAATACTGAGTTTTAAAGATTTTATATTTTTTCTTTGCCTTTTCTTAATAATATGTGCATGATATATTTTTGAAATTTGGATTTGTTTTAATTAAGGGAGAGCAGCAATAAAATAAGGAAAGATGTTAAATATAAATGATTAGGATTTTATATACACAATTATTTTTGTTCTTTTTCAAGGATTTTCTAATTTTTTATCTTTAATTTCTCTATTGTTATTTACATTTAAAATTTAAAAAAATAATTCAAAATGGCAAAAATATGTACATAAAATGATATATTTAAGCACATGTACAATTGTATCATATACAATATTGTCTCAAAATCCTAGTTTCACATATGAACTTTTATTTCGTTGAAATTAATTTTATTTGTGTAGGAACCTAATTTTACATTATTTAAAGATGAATAGAATTTCATAGGAGACTGTAAAAGATAGAAAATTAGTTTTGAATTTGAGGTCTGGTCAAATTGCTGTTTGGGTTTGCAATTTATATAAGTTAGTTTTTTTGTTTTTTTATAAAACTAAGTTAATTTTATTTAAACAATGTAGTTCACTTCATGGCGACAAGATTTAACATGAATTTATTAAAAATCAAATAAATTTTAGCATGCAAATATAAACTTATATTACATGATCTTATTTTTTTCTTGATTTTGTAATTTTTATATTGTTGATAGGTAGCACATACAGAAAAGTAAAACATAAAAATATGTATACATAATACTGAAATCACAAATGCATGGTGCAATAGGGTCCAAAGATTTACTTTCTGCATATGAATCTTGTTCTTCTAATCATGATGCATATAAAAAAGTATAATATTAATGTTCATTTTAAAAAATGTATGGCGTTGTTTAACCCGAAAAATGGTGATCTTGAGCTCCACACAAGGCGGGAACTCAGTCGCTGAATCGACTACGAGAAATTCGGATTAAAACAACAATTAACCCACAACAGAAATCAAGCAATGAAAAGTGGTGCGGAGTTAAAATTTATTATAACTCTACAACAAAGATGTGTATAGGTGCAAGTATGTGTAGAGGTCGAACAGAGGGAGCAGACAGGTAGAATGGGGCAAAATACACAAAAGTGAATGTGAATATTTGTCTATTTATGCTATGTTTTCGTGGGTTTTTAATTTGATATATTTATTTTATTTTATTTTTAATTTTATATTTTTGTATTTTGATTTTTAATTTACTGATTTTATATTTTCTTTTTGTATTTTATATTTTTATATTTTCTTTTTCCAATAATAGAATATTTATACAATATAAGAGAGAGAGAGGAATAGAGTATTTATAAAAATAGGTAAAAATAAGGAAAAAATCACAAAATAAAGTATTTTAGGATTTTCGTATTTTTCTAATGTTTTTGTGATTTTTCTAGATTTTTCCTATTTTTGGTATTTTTAAAGTCAAAAATACTGAAAACAGTGAATAAAAGGGCTGGCCGAAATTAAAATGGAGATGTAAAATAGAAATCAGTGACAAAAATTCTCCAAATTAATTTTAAATAAAATATAACAGAACAAAGAAAATTTAGAAACAAAGTTTGTATTTTTAGGATTTTTGTAGAATTTTTAAGATTTTTAGGAAGCTTTTTGGGATTTTATAATTTTTAAGAGTTTTGTTTTGTAGTTTTTAGGGATTTTTGGATAGAAGTTAAAAGACACTAAAACAGGCAAAATATATTTTTTTGGGGAATTTTCTGAAGTGTTTTTATATTTTTTATGGATTTTATAATGTAAAATAGTGCACAAAATGTGTATTTTTGAATTTTTATAAATAATAAAATGCAATAAAAATATGCAAAATAAAAATATGCCGTGAATGTGCAATGCAACAGGAGCTTAAGTTGATTTTTGGGGAATTTTTTGAGAGTTTATAGATGCATGCAAAAAATAGAGGAAGCATAAAGAAAATTCATACCGGCAAGGGTATTTTTGGAATTAGCAAAACATCCAAGGGCGTGCACGTAAATTATCCACAAAATATATATTGCCATTGAACTTTTAAGGACTAAATGCTTAATCATAAAACCCGTGAGAGTATAGGTACAAAAATCCCAGACCATGTACGTAAGCACGCGCGTCTAGGAGGGTCCTGTACGCAATTTTCCAAAATCTCAAGGGTCTGGTTACAAGATTTCCTAAAAAATATAGCTGCAATAAAATGTTAATGGACTAATCAAAATACAGAAATACCCCGGGTGTCGGCCTGCAAAAATGCCACGTCACGTGCACAACGCACGTGACCTGGCAGGGACTAAAGATGGATATTCCCAAAACCTGGGGGCATACAGTGCAAATTAAACAAAATATTAAACCTACAGATGAAAGTTTAAAGAGTCTTAATTAAATACAAAAAAGGCCGGGTTAATGGTTGCAAAATACCCAGTCTATAGCGCGAACGAACGACGGATTTTGCTTTACTAATACACGTGGCAACTCCACGTCTCACGATACCCCTTTGCCTTTGGAGGGCCCCGATTAGATCCATATCTTTGATCAGATGGTGGCTGTGATCGGGGATCGAACGACGGCTGTAATGCAGCAAGAACGCAGCGGATCGGATGGTGCGGAGGCGCGGAGGAAGAACGGCCGACGAACTCGGAGCTCCAAAATCTCCACGCACAGCGCTTCGAATGCCCCTTTGATGGTTCCAAGAGCTTCAAGGAACAACCCAAAACTGATAGGCGGCCGCAAAATGGCCTAGAAGAGGCCGGAGGTCCGCCGCAACTTGAAGGAGGGAGGGGTGCTCCAGGTTGCACATCCTGCTTCAAAAATCGACCCCAGTAGGGGGTCTTTTGCCCCTGAGACCTGCAAGCAAACTCAAATACAACAGAAATGGATCCCCAGGGGTTGCATGCGCGTAATGAATGTGAAATATCGATGATGAAGGATGGCCGGAGCGGAGCTCCGGCGAGGATGTCTTAAGCTTAGATTTAAGCAGCTAAAACTCGAAATAAAAGCATGTAAGGAAACCCTACGACTATAACTATCTAAATCGCAAATAAAATAGAACCTCGATGGTCCAAAAGACCAGAGATAGTGGACCTCGACGGCGGATACGCCGGAGGTGGGTGGAGCCGCTCCTCAGCCACGCGCGGCCCTCCTAGGTGGCTGGAGGAGATCCTGTCACCATCTCCAGTCCAGAGCACACGAGAAGAAGAGCTTTGCTAGGTCAAAGAGGGTTCAAGAGTGGATGGAAGAAAGGGGGTGTTTTGAAAGAATGGCTCTGGAGGCTCAAAGATCGAAGATTATCGAGTTAATCGCGGGTCCAATCCCCTAGATAAGATATGGGTGTGCATGGTCAACCATAGGGGAGGAAAAGTTGTGAAGAGATGATCATGAAATAGTGAAAGGCGTGATCTCCAAAATTTGGAGAAAACGCCAAAAAAAATTTGGTTCTGACATTGTACAGCCATAGGTCAGAGAGTTGACTCGAGGTCAACTCTCCAGCCCACCTGCTTGGTCCACGTGGACCAACCAGGAAAAAGCCTGGAAATAAACCTTGTAAAATCAATTAAAAATAACAAATCAATTTATTATTTTTTGGTTATTAAATAAAAAATATTTATTATTTTATAACCTATTTTATTATGATTTTTAATTTTTTTATGAGGTATAATTTTACAAGTTACCTTTTATACCCTTTATAGGTATCCTTATCTATATATTTAAATATTTTATTTTTATTTGGTATACTTAATTTATTTATTTTTGTTTATGATTTTATAAATTCATAGAATATTTTTACATACATAAATATATTTTTACTTTATTTTTCTGATATATTTTGTACACTTAGTAAAATAAAAGTAGTAATAATATAGGTATGTTTATAGGTCTTATACCTATGTATTCTTATACAGGTATTTTTATTTTGTATTTTCTTTAGGTTTTTATTCTAATTTTAATGTAAAAATATATTATAAATAATATTTACAAAATTATAAAAAATATAAAATTATAAAAATAATGAATAATAAATAAAATGAATGTTGTAATCTGTACAAGTATATAATAGGGGTCCAAAACTCAACTTTCAAACCGTAGCTCTGTAAAATGCGATACCAATACCATTAAATAGCTTATTTTAAACTATATACAATTAAAGGTGAGTTTACTGCATTTGGAGTTTTTATTTGGGAGATACAGGTCTGGGAAGTTGGGATTCTAGATTTTTATTTAGACCATAACTTTTTATCTGTACATTATTTTTGAATGAACTCAATTTTATATTTTTCTATATGAAAATATCTACAACTTTTATATGCAAAGTTTCTTTATTTGAGGTATAAAAAGTAGAACCAAAAATAGGTCCCAAAATGAATAAAGAATGAATAAAATCAAAGGTATTTTCTTGGTATTCTGGCCCTTATCTCCCCCTACTTTATTCCTTGTCGACCTAGTCATCGAGATGCCTAGATCTCAGGATTTCGGATCATAAAATATTTACAATATTTTATTCTTTTTCTTTTCTTTTCTTTATTCTATAATTTTGGCTTTAAAAACCGCTTTTTGTACACTTTTTACACAACTATGCATGAATGCTAAAATGCATGAATTAATGCTATTTACACGCATTTACTAGGGTTTTTAAGGCCAGAATGATAGAATAAAGATGATGAAACGTAGATTCATCAGGCATTATTTTTAAATTTTGGCATATAAGAAGTCTGAAAAGGCTTATTCCTTGGGATCTTTGCAACTTGTAATTTTTAAATTATTTGTATCTTTTTATTAAAATTTTTATCGAACTAATTCTTTTATAATCATGCCAATAAAAATTAGTACGAGCTTTTTGAAAATCAAAAAAATTCTCTATTTATTTAAGTATTGTATCGGTCTATAATACATGTACAAATGACTCTTTTTGGGATCTTTGTGTAAATTTATTTTGTGGACTTATTTGTAGACTAATGTAGCTATTTTAGCATGCTTTTACTTAACAATTCTTTTACAAAGTCTTATCATTTTATGTGATTTTTTATGTATTTGCTGAGGAAAATTGGGTAAAATTTTGAGTATTAAGCTGGTGAATCACTATTTCATCATTGTTATAAGTGGATTAGTTTTTTTTATAAGGGACCTCCTAATCCTGTAGTAAACGTCATTCCTAATGAATAGAGGAGTTATTAGGAAACATTATCCCTAATTGTAGTAGTCCATTCCTAATGGGTTCTTATTTCTTCAAAAAATGTTAGACAGACTCTCTAGGAAAATTAAACCATTGACGGGTCAATTGAATCTGTTAGGAGATTAATCTCTCATAACTGTAGGAGTGTATGCCAAGATAACTTTTCACAACACGTTATAACTAGTGCCAAGCCTGTGCGTTCTACTGAGAAATATACAAAATATATATAATAGAATAATATATTTCTTTGAAGGTCATTTAGATTCATGAAAAAAACTTCTATCATATGCATAGATATTTTTTATCTGAAGGTAAACTCACTTTTTACATTGAAGAGAATATTCAAATCCACATTATGTATAAAGTATATTCACATTTTTAAATTGTCATGAGGGCTATAGCATTTAAAAATTTGTGAGTTTATATATGCATCCTTCAGGAAAGAAATAACCTGGAAATTTCCACTTAAAATATATAAAAAATAATATGTTGAGATTTAATACTTAATAAGCCATCATAATTCCACATTGATGACAACTTCGGCAATTAGACTCTAAATATAATAAAAAATCAAACTCTTTTAACTTATCTTATCGATCAGATTGCATAGAGGAACGAATGGAGATATAAAAGAGTTTATTTAGTAGTAATAATTATTTAAAATGAGATTTATCTTTTATTAATGTGGGAGACATATGTTACACAAAGAAGAAATTAAAAAAACTATCAAAATTAATTTTGCTATAGCAACTTAATAGCGATGTTACATGTAGCTAAGAAGAAAAATAAGGGTGGCATCCTTTCGTCGATGCTTCATAACTACACTAGATCATGCCCGTGCAATGCACGGGCGACCAAGGCATCTAAAGTAATGAGAGTAATGGTCATTGATCGGAATATAAATTATTATATATTTTATCCATGAGATATATAAATGATTATATTTTTTTAATGTGGGATATGTTGTCCATGAGGATATACATATGATTATATATTTTTATTACGGATATAAATATGGGCATGTATCTAGATTTGAAAGCACCAGAAGTAGTGCAAATCCATCTTGAATCATAATGTAGTACTCATTTTTTTAAAAATATGAATGTATTAAAAAGGGGATTCATTTTGACCTTATTGCAAGTACACATATGAAAGATAGATACATATTTTTTATTTTTATACAGATGCAGACACATGTATATGCAAAACCCCAACATAGTCCCACACTGTGGAACAAGAAGTTTCCGGGTGGGATAAATAGTGACGAGATTACTACTTGACAACCCGGCTTAAGCATTTTGTGGATGGTTAATCGGGTCCGTATGGGACCGATCTCAAGAGGTTGTTAGGGCCAGTAATGCTCCGCTAACGGACCGGGGACCTAAGCCCGGGACGTTACAAATGGTATCAGAGCCGAACGCCCTCTAACAGTGGAAAGGGCTACCCGAGAGGTGGAGCCGCCCCTACAAAGAGGTTGGAGGAAATGGCTACCCGGAGCGTGCAGCCGCCACTGTCACTGGGAAGAAGTAATGTGCCATGTCGCAACGAGGACGTTGCGAATATAAGTGGGGGAGGTTGTAAAACCCCAACATAGTCCCACACCGTGGAACAAGAAGTTTCCGAGTGGGGATAAATAGTGACGAGATTACTACTTGACAACCCGACTTAAGCATTTTGGGGATGGTTAATCGGGTCCGTATGGGTCCGATCTCAAGAGGTTGTTAGGGCCAGTAATGCTTCGCTAACGGACCGGGGACCTAAGCCCGGGACGTTACAGTATATATACCATATTAAATAATTTTTGATATAATTATGGTCATAATTGTACATTTTCTTGTGAATATGAATATGAATCGGAATTAAAATAGCGTGAGCTCAATAGAGTTGTAATCAGAATGCTAAACTTATCTTTGGCTATTAGGATGTGTGCATGTGCGCGCACTTGTGTGTTAAGTGGATTTGTAAATATGTCACATCCTTGGGAGTTTTTGCACGGCATGGATAACGTCAGCGCACAATGAACGTAGATCCCAACTCCGTGCATTGTTGACATCAATGTGTAGTGCTACGACATCAACAAACAGCAAGAACATTCAGTAAGTAACAGAAGCTTATCTTCTCACCTTCTCAGTGAATATTGAGTGAAGAGGCAACACCCTCCTCGTGAATTAAGCTATGTCAGAGGATAGCAAAAGGTAATGATAATGTTCTGATGCCACACATGAAATCAACACGACTAATTTCTCACTATTGATTGCATTGCATATATCAAAATTGTAGGCATAAACAGAAGCCTCTGATGTCTCTGATGTTTACCGCTTCTGCAATCTTGTGTGGGGAGCTCTATTGTTTAAAGAGTTCTCAGTTTAAAGCTTATGGAGCTCAAACATCACTCATCTTTATGTTAATTTCAGATCCATTGATCCTTTATATGCTTATGGTAGCATCCTTGATCGACCTCTCCATGAAGAGCTCGACTATGGTGGAGATTGTTCTAAGTACAGTGCGACCGGGGGTGCACTTGGAGGAGAGTCGAGGAGAAGGGTGGACCAGCGAGGTCTGTAGATCGGATACGATAGTCACTGATTATAAATCCACATTGGGCAAACATGTGGACAATGCGTTTGGTGGCGAAGGATGCGATGGGTCTTAAAACTCATGGGGGCAGTGCTTCGGCGAGGATAAAGAGGGGGTCAGGCCTCGAGGTATGCGGTGCTCCTGCTTGGATCCGTCCAAGATTAATAGGGAGATGTTGTTGGTATACTTCTTCAATTGGCCATGCCCCGATCCCGTGACTTTGACTTAGTTCAATTCTTTTTAGAATTTTCCTATCAACATAAATCCTATAAAAGTGATAAAGAACTAAAAACTTCAGGTGGCAACATTGGATGCTTCAGAACTATCTTTGCTTAGAAAAAATTAAACTCATCCTATACTTTGTATAAATCAAATGATGCACACATGCTGGATTTGAATAGAGATCATGAGGTTTTAAAACAAATGAAGGAATGTCAAACCCAAATCAAAATTTGAGTTCTGGTTGTACATTATCTGAAAAAGATGGTGAAGAAGAATCGGGGAAGATTGAATGAACTACTGTAATTACAATTTCCTAATGCTATTAACACTGAAAGTCATTGTTCTCCTAAACAATCTGCCAAACACCTTGCATGCATTGTGTACATCACCACTATTTTCCAGAAAGATTAGGAATTAATTTTCAAGATGGAGGTCAGACTGATACCCATATCTTTAAGTAAGGTATTTATAGATCGAGCTCCCTTCTTTTTGTGCACTGCGATGGATATGTGGATGAGGGATGGAGGAGCAAGCAAGGGAATCGAAAGCAAAGGATCGCCAAGTGGAGCAAGGAATGGACGGCGTCGTCCAATTTGTTGAGTTTACGACAATGTAGAGTGTATTGGTAGGATGCTACAAGAGAGAGATAGATGTTGATGGTTCTCATTGTTTATCTTTACATTCCAGCAATTTCTTATTGCATCCTACCCTCTCAAATCCATCCTCTATATCCCATCTATTTTCAACTTTCAATAATATCAGTTTTAAAATCCAAATGCTCTACTGTAGCAGAATGCAACAAATCTCTAACATGATGTGAACACTACAACAGTGCTTATGGTTGTTGCCAGTCGACCGTTGCCTACCTTCCTAATGGACATCTGATCAGGTTGTGAATTAGTCCTCCACTTGATAAGATAGAGAGCCCATCACAATCTTACTGCTCTGTATCAAGAAGTTGCAAATATGTTGACCCTTTGAGGTCTGAGCTGAAGCACCACAAATGTTATTGTCTGCCACTTGAACAACCATTCGAGGGAGGAGAAAGAGGGTAGGGAGGGGTGGTTGTGCTCGTGGGCGAGGCGATACAATAGAAGCCAACAATTGATGGCAGATCGGAATCCTTGAGCGGAGCCCTCCACCACTCCAAACTGCCATCCAAAATGGGCATATGCTTAAACCTTGAATGAATGATCATCGTCTCCAACCATTCGATCCCGGTACAGCCCTTTGAGGGTTCCCTCCACGAGGAAGGCAAAGGGGAGAAATAGAGAGGGGCAGAGAGGATGGGGGGGACGTGAACCTGGAAAAAATCAAACGAATGGAGGTGAGAAGGAAGATGATGGTGGAGGGAAGGTCGCCGACAAAGAGTTCGTTGACGGAACCATTCTAAGGCTACGGAACGGGAAGAGGATGGAGATAACTTCTAAAGTAAAGGGCAAATGTGGAATGTTACTTTGATACACGTGGCATACGAACCAAATGTTAGAAAGTGTCTGCACTAAGGACATAGATGGTATTTTGGGGAGACAAATTAATAGCCGGGGGCCAAGACCCCCCGCTTAATATATAGTAATAGATGATCGTGAGATCTGGTCACGGTCATTCATCATTATCTGTCCTTGAAAGTATATCATACAATAATCACTCGAAATCCCATGATAACACATGCATACACACATATACCCAAATACATGTATTTGTTAGAAATTTGAGGCATACAAATCACTATGATAGATTAGCAAGAGACTATTGATCCATGCAAGCGAAATTCAAAATTTGGAGGTGTCAATAAAAAAGGAGTAAGAAAGAACTTTTGCTTCCCCTTTTGGCACTTAAAGCTTTTATCACTTGCACCATACTTAGCTTCTACAATATCAATTATGCTCCTCTTTAATTATTTTGGAATATTAGTTGTTCCCCTACCTTTTAGAAAATTCACATGTCATTCCATTAAGGTAAAGTAGGGGCGTGATTGATATTACAAAAAGGATAAAACTACGAATATTATAAGAAGGTAGGGGCACAATTGATATTCTTAATAGGGAGGGGCATAACTCATATTACAAAAGTTAAGAACAACACATGTGATAAAGATCCTAAATTACATTGTATCTTCACATGGTAATTATTTTGTCAAAATGATTTATTGGTTGTTGCATAATTATTTTTATTCTTTTGATCGTTATTAATGCTTAAAATTGAATTATATAAATACAATTTTTTCAAAAATATTGAAAAATATCTATATTGAATAAATGATAATTTTTGATATTTTATGGAATATGTAATTGTTGGAGTATTTGTTATATGTGTCACTTGAGTTGTAGATGGGTAAATGGATACCACATCTAGTTGTTTAGTCCCACATTTACCAGTTGCGAGATGTGGAGACTCAGTGAGGGCTATATAGGAAGCTCCTCACCCTCTGTACCCTGTGAGAAAGTACAATGCATACATCAGTCTTTTGAGGCGTTCTCCGTAGTTTCATCATGCTCCTTCAGGAGTAGGGTTCCACGTTAAAATTTCAGAGTTCATATTTCTTTATCATTTTATTCTGATATGATTACGCATTCTTATTTTCTAACAATAATTATGTACTAACTTTGCTGCATATTTATATTTTATCTGTTTAGAACTACCATTATTATCCAAAATGTTTATCGTGTTTACATATATTCGCCCCTAAAATCTTTCATATTATAAATATAATCACCATCTTTTACAGCAACATCCATTTCTATCAAAATAAATTTTCATGGATCTAACTGTAAAAAATATAATTATATGAAGCACATAATCATATGAACTTTACTAATAAATGGAAGTCCATAGTTTCATAAAATTATTCCATCTTAAAATCTAAATAAACACCATTAATCGATCACCTAATTTCAAAATTGATTTTTCTTCATCTAGTAGTAAGGCAATGCATATATATTGAATTATACACAATAATATCACCCCTTATTTCTACGCTCTATGGCTTTCCATTTATGTTTCTTCTCTTTATTTGTGAAGCCTATCGGGAACTCGTCTTATCATAAATTTTCCTCCTACTCCCCATTCTCAATTCTATCAACTATCTCCAATATCAAAACCTAAAATACATCCTTTCTTCCTTGCCTTCTCTTTTATTCTCCCCATACCCTACTGGAAGTTTGAATTCTTACTCTATCAATCCTAACCCAATCAACCCTTCGTGATAAGGATTCCTACGTCAGCAAGAAAATCGATTTTTTTAAGAAATTTGACATCTTGATTTAAATGCTTTTCTTCTTTTAAGGAACCAAACTTCAAAGGAAGAAAGTGCACGATATGGGTTAAGGCCACAATTGTCTTCACCATGACCCTATTGTCGTGAAAAGAGATCTCAAGAAAGATCCCTAAGCCATGGATTCTTGATTGCGAGTCACCATTATAGCCCATATGGGCCAAAAGCTCTCCACATATCTTCGAGCAACGTAAAGTGTTCTGCGCTATGCCCTCAAAGCAATGCCACTTTAGTTGTGATTGCCCCAATGTTATTAAGGTTGTCTTCTAAGGTCATAACCAATGCAACCCTAATTACTTGTCGTAAGACCAGCGATGTCTCTATTATCATAACGACTTCATGCCTCAATCACTATGTGTGGAAAGAAACCTCTTTACATGACCATCATTACTGACCACGTTGAAGACAATGTGGCATGTCTCAAATCTCCTACTTAGCGAAGTCATATATACAACTCAGATCTGCTACTTAGTGAAGTAATATACCCCTTCGTCAGATCTTCCATTTCCCTCTACTTGAGTTGTTGCCAAAACCATGACCCGGAGGAGGTAGGAGAGAGTTCTCAAGGAGATCAATGCTGTCCTAGAGTAGTTGGGACAAATAGATAGAAAAAGCAGGGTAGGTGTGGGTGTAGGGGATACAATAGTCATATATAAGTAGTACACGGAATATCATAAAATCTAGAATATCGAAGAACTTATATTCAAATACTGACTTTTTTGTTTAAAAAGCAATGTAGATACAAATATTTCGAATTTATATAATGTTTTTAATTTTTTATATAAATACATAACAATGTTTGTATTTTTTTTAACAAAATCGATGAATTTTATATGTTTAGTATTAATATTTGAATGTTATGTTAATTGGCATACATTGATTTTTTTATTCAACAATGAAGTTTTTTCAATTGTAATCTCGTCGTAAAACATAGAAGGCAGGATATCCATAACAAATTTAATAAATGACAAATAAGAATTTATTATTGAAATTTTTACATATGCACTTTTAAGTTTTTCAATAACATTTACTCCTAGATTTTTTTCCAATTACACATGTACCCCAACAGTCTTACAAAATTTATAGGTGTTCCCGTCTATTATTACACTTGTGCTTATTGATAACACTAACGAAGAGAAATTTTGTGAATTTTTTTAGAATATAACATCATAATTGTATTGCAAAAATGTCTTGAGCTAAATATAGCTGGGAAAAATAAGAAGGGCACAGGTATAAGAATCTCTTATAAGTTGTCATCATATCTTCTGTATTTAAATGTATAACAATGAACATCAATTATTACAAATTTATATTTGCTTCTTTAAATGTGTAGTGAAAATCATATTTGTATCTATATATCACTGTCAACTAATCATACTGAAATGATTATGGATTTCCATTTTCTAAATTAATAATAATTGGCACAAAATTTTAATTAAAAAATCATTGGATTATCATCATTATTAGCCTTTAGTAAAACATGATATTCAGTGTAAATTATAAGAATCAAATACTATTTTTCAAGGAATAATATTCATCATCATAAATTTAACATTGAAAGATATGATGCATATAATTAAATAATTCATTACTATAAGCTAATTGTATTGTACTGAAAAGCCTAACCCGTGCATAATATGTCTACGACATCCAACCACTGAGTTCCATCAACTAAATTTGAGCGTATGAAATCGTAGGAGAACTTGAGATTAAATCATTATTTTATTAACCATTGCTATCAAATAAAAGTCAGCAATGAAGGTTTATGTGTTTACATAAAAAGGAAAACTAATAATATAATCCATGCATCTGTGAAATAATGGAGAGATATATAGATTAAAATATATGATTAAAGTATTGAAATTAATTTAATATAGAGCAAATTACACAAAATTCCCTCAACTATAAATCTGATTTCATTGTTTTAAAAGGCAATATTGTGATACCTAATCTTTAAATTGTAATAATTTATTTATAATTGCTTATAGAAAATTACTTTAACAAAGTAGTAGCATAAGTTATGTTCTAAAAAAAGAGAGACATGACTAAAATTGCAGAAGTTAAGAAGGCACAAGTGATAAAATCTCTATTATTTCTTTATTTAAACCTATATTTTTTGAAAATATACTAAACCATCAAAACTGGGTCAATCAGGATCAATCCTTTACATAAAATGGTCGAACCGACCGAGTGGGCCGGTTCCGTCCGGTCCGACCGCCCAGTCCGGTCTACTTTTTAAACCTTGATATGAAAGAAGGGTAGGTGGGTGATGCAAATTAAACAGAATAAACTATTCGGTATTGGAATAATTGTAGAATAGACAAAATTTATGTAATTCCAAAAGAGCCAGAATAGATTGAAAAACGAATAATAGTTGTAATGGACTGAAACATAAATAATAAAAAGCCGAAGACATTTTGCAACTGGACCCGTGTGTCAGGAATGGTATCTACTTTGATGCAGAGCTTTAATTTCTAAATGGTTGGTGTGGCTAATAATGGGATATTGTAGAAGGACCGTATGCGTGACCGGCGTGGTCAAACAACCGCCTCCAACGGTTGCGACGAGGCCGGGTCTTGGGGGAAGACTATAACCGCCGAGCGTGAGGGAGGGGGCGGACTTGGCGAGGGGACGTTCATGCCCCTATATATATCTACCTCCACCGGAGGGGAATATCATCCGAGAATCACCTCGCCACAGGGGGCCCTCTCCCATTACCCATCTCTCCATCCCTTTCTCCCTATCTTCGTTCTCTCTCGCAGCCAAAAGATTGAAAGCATACCTCGTTGATAGTCTATATTGGTATCGGAGCACCGATCCCGGATCGCGCTCACCCCCCTCGCATCGTCGCTAGCCTCTTTACGTCGAGTATCCAGCGTATGCTGTCGGAGGAAGAAGTGCCACCGCTCCTCCTTTTCTCTTCTCCCACGAAACATCCAACCCTAAGGTATGTTGAATTACGTTTTTGCCCTTTCATTTTTTTAGGAGTCCAGAGGTCTCCCTTTATTTAAGACATCTTTATTAAAGGGTTTAAAGGAGAAGAATCCGTGGGGCTGTGCACCACCAAGAAATATATATATATATATATATATATATATATATATATATATATATATATGAGGAAAATGGGGCTGCCCCCAAGAGGGAGCTAACTTAGCTCCCCCCGCCCTATTTTCTTCAAAATTTTTTATTTTTTTTGAAAATTCTTTCCGTGAATATTCATCACTATATCCCTATATTATGTTATAAAAATTTCGTGTCAAACAGAGACTCCTACGGCCTCCATCCAGACAGTCATTTTTTTAACGGTAACAAGATTTTTTAAATCGACCCCGTTTGGATGGAGGTCGTACGAGTCTCTGTTTCGCATGAAATTTGAATGACATAATATAGAGATTTATTAATGAATTTACACGATTTTAGATTTCAAAAAAAATAAAAAAATTTTGTGAAAAAATGGCGGGGGGAGCTAAGTTAGCTCCCCCTAGGGGGCATACACATTTTACCTATATATATATATATATATATATGAGGTAAATGGGGCTGCCCCCAGGGAGTAGCCAACTTGGTTACTCCCACCCCTATTTTTCCCTCATTTTTTTTATTTTTTTGGAAAATAAAAATTTGTATATTCATAATTATATCCCTCTCACATTCTATTAAAATTTCGTCAGAAACAGAGACTCATACGGCCTCCATCCAAACATGGTCGATTTAAAAAATCCTGCGACCGTTAAAAAATGACGTCTGGATGGAGGGCTTAGGAGTCTCTGTTTCTGACGAATTTTTAATAGAATATGAGAGGGATATAATGATGAATATATAAATTTTTATTTTCCAAAAAAATAAAAAGATGAGGGGAAAATAGGGGTGGGAGTAGCCAAGTTGGCTACTCCCTGGGGGCAGCCCCATTTTACCCTATATATATATATATATATATATATATATATATATATTTATATATATATATATATTAAAATAAAGGGAAACTATCGGATTAGGTGTGTGTTTTGTTGATGTTTAAATTGATGACAAAATTGCATTTCCCCCCTCCATTCTCTTATATTGCGAGTTTTTTTAACAAAGCCCCCCTTTTTGTAAGTTGAATCGATTATTTCTTAAGGCCCTCCATTCCCCACTCGTTTTTTTTATCTTGATTGGTAAAATATTAATAAGTTAAGTTTTTTTGTTGTTGTTGCTTTTCTGTAATCTCATTCAAAAGGGGAGGGGAGGACATTAAACATTGTTAAAATATCAATAAGTTAAGTTCTTTGATATTTTTTTAACTAAACCATCCTGAACCTTAAACATTGAACGTTTTTTCTATTACTTAACATAATAAAATAGGTCACACTCTAAACTTAAACTTTTACTATCTGTATATTATTATCTTTGTTGGTTGAATTAGAGTAGAATTACAAAGCCTTTTAAGTGGTATTTTTTTAAACCTTAATTAGTTTTTTTGAAATAAAAGAACCCCGTTGATTTCCTTCAGTAAAACAGTCTGCTTAATCTTTAATAAAGTTGCAAATAATAATTATTTTTTAATTAGATTTATATTGCTTCTCTGTTTGCAATTGAATACATCAATACCTTGTTTGTTGTTTAAAAAAATTCGGAGTCATCCTTTTCAAGTAGATAAGTTGCTAATGTTATTTGTATTCATATTAGTTTTTGCAAAAGTTTAAAGTTTCTTATTGATTAAAAAATATAATTTTTTTAAAAGAGTAGTTATCATTGTTTTTTTTCCTTAATCTCATACCAACATTGACCTAGTTAAAAAAATCTTTTTTAATTCAGTGTTATAAAAATTTTTTAGTCTATTGTTATATATTTTTTTGTTCTAGTTAAAAAAATCTCTTTATTTATTCCTGCAAAATTACATTATCTTACATAATCATATATTTATTTCATTAGATCAACGAAATATGACAAACAAGACAATTGCCACAGAGGTTGGGTTAATGGAGTACCTTAACGGTTTTAATTACGAATTATGGAGTAGGAAGATCTACTATGGCCTATTACACGATAACATACACTCCATCATAGATAAACCCAGCCCAATCTTATCTGAGAATCCAACTATGGAGGAGCATACACTCCATCATAGCGTCCAGCTTCTTCTACACATGTACAACTCGTGTAGAATGAAGGAATCTGAAAGCGTCCTCGAGCATGTGAATAAGATGATCGTGATGGCTAAGGATCTTGCGGCTGTTGATTGCGCTATTCCGGAGAGGATGGAGATCGCAACCATATTGGGAAGTCTCCCTCCGTCATTCGACATGGTTTCCACCTCTCTAAGTATGAATGACAACATTAAGTCCATGACGGATCTACCTATACAGCTGGCAATTGAGCAGGACCTCTCTAAGCAAAGATCGAAAGCTGAGATCTTTGAGGTCGAGGAAGAAGAAGAAGCGAATGTCATGCACGCGAAGAAGAGGTTGGGCCCTTCCAAGGTAAATTTCAAGGGAAAGAGTGGGAAATACCCATGCGGCTCTTGCTATGATTGCAGCAAATATAATCATTTCAAGGTCAATTGCCCCAACAAGAAGAAGCTGGGAAATTCTAAAGTATCTTAAAACAAAGGCAAAAAGAAAATATAATTTGCGGTTGTCGTGGAATGCAACTCCGTCATCACGGACATGATGGATGGTGGATCGACTCTAGAGCAACCAGACATATCGCAAAGATGAAGGAGGGTCTGGTGGACTTTAAGGAGCTGAGCAAAGGCGAACAGAGGATCTTCATGGGGAAAAACACCTACCTGGACGTGAAAGGTGTTGGGACATACAAACTTGACCTGTGGGATAGCATTATGGTACTGTATGCCCCAGGGATACGCCGGAACCTGATCTCTGTCCCAATACTGCTCAAGAAGGATTTCGAAGTCCGCTTTTATAATAAGAAGGTCGATGTGATGGGAAAGTTTGTGCTCGAGCATGACCTATTCTGTCTTCCTGTAATAAATTCTAGTGAATCAATGAATGTCGCTTCTGATTATTCCTTGTGTTGTTTGTCCGATTACGACTTGTGTCACATACGACTGGGTCATCCAAGAAATTCTAAAATGGATCAAATGATGAAGGCAAATCTGTTTCCTAAGATCACAGGTGCAAGGATATTGCCCTACGAACACTGTCTGATTGATAAAATGACGAGAATACCCTTCTCAATCGGAACTCGGTCAACAGAGTTACTAGGATTGATCCATTCAGACATATGTGAACCACTGAGCGTCAGCACACAGAGAAATAAGGAATATTTTATAACATTCATTGATGACTAC
Source organism: Ottelia alismoides (assembly GCA_037367405.1). NCBI lineage: Eukaryota > Viridiplantae > Streptophyta > Magnoliopsida > Alismatales > Hydrocharitaceae > Ottelia > Ottelia alismoides. Next base: position 64,190 of record JAZKJV010001366.1, on the reverse strand, counting down.
TCGAAGTTCTCATATGCCTATCTCTTAGGAAGAAAGTCGGAAGCACTTGAAACATTTAAGAGATATAAGACGAAAGTGGAAACAAGATTGGGAAAACAAATCAAGACTCTTAGGGCAGATAGAGGTGAGGAATATACCTCAAGGAGTTTGAGGATTACTGTATTCAGACAGGCATTCGTAGGCAAACTACAATGCCCTATACACCACAATAGAATGGTGTAGTAGAAAGAAAGAATCGAACTTTGATTATTGCAGTAAGATGTATGCTTTCACACTCAGGACTCTCCAAGAAATTCTGGGGAGAGGCAGTGTTGACTGCGAATTATATACAGAATAGGATTCCCACCAAGTCCATAGAATCAACGCCATATAAAATATGGAATGGCAGAAAGCCCGACTTGGGCCATCTTCGGAAATGGAGATGTGTTGCACACGTTCTGGTACCGAGTCAGCTTAGAGACAAGCTAGACTTCAGGACATTAAAGTGCAAGTTTATTGGATATAGTGAGAATTCTAAAGGATATAGGTTCTTCCATGCAACTAAAGGTCTGATCGAAAGTCGTGATGCAATTTTTCTTGAAGGAACATGAAGTGGAGGAATCAGAATTTCTGATTGTCCTACAGAACAATGAAGACGACTTGATCATTAGACAAGAACTTGAGCATGATATCGATCAACCAAATGTAGAGAATGAACCTATGGAACATGATGACCCTTTAGAAGAAGTGTATGTACCCACACAACCCACGAGTATAATCGGCAACAAGAGACCCAGAACACGGCCCGTATGGATGGAAGATTACCATTTCTATGGATGCGAGGCATCATGTTACACCGTGGATGAGGATGTCGTGGATTGTACATATCCCATATCCTTTGATGAAGCTATGACTTCGTCTGAGTCGGAATCATGGTCGGCCATCATGAGAGATGAGTTGGACTCAATTGAGCGTAATGGTGTTTAGGAATTATGTGATTTGCTAGAAGGTAGGCAATCCATAGGATGTAAGTGGGTATTCAAGAAAAAGTACCGAGTTGACGGTATTGTTGACAAATACAAAGCTAGATTAGTTGCCAACGGTTATACTCAACAAGTTGGAATAGATTTCCAGGAAACCTACTCTCCAATGGCTAAGTTTGCATCTATTCGGATGATCTTAGCCATAGTCGCATATATGGATTTGGAATTATTCCAAATAGATGTGAAGACGGCCTTCCTTAATGGAGAATTAAAGGAGGAGATTTATATGCGACAACCTGATGGTTTTTAGGTTGAAGGTCGGGAGAAAAGGGTTTGCAAGTTAAGAAAGTCATTATATGGTTTAAAGCAGTCTTCATGACAATGGTATCTCAAATTTCATGAGAAAGTCATTCAAATTGGATTTATTTCAAATAAATTGGATAACTGTGTGTATGTCATGAAGAGTGGGAGCAAGTTTGCAATCATGTCATTGTATGTGGATGGCATTCTGCTTGCAGGTAATGACATACAAATGCTCAATTAAATTAAACAGAAATTGAGCAATGAATTTGAGATGGACATGGGCATAGCATCCTATGTTCTTGGAATTCAAATAACAAGAGATAGGGATTCAAGGACATTGAGCCTTAGTCAAGAAAGATATCCGCATACTGTATTAAGGAGATTTAGAACGTAGAACAACACTCCAGCTCCAACATCACTTGTGATGGGAAAGAGACTCAGTAAGAGTCAGTGTCCCGGAAAGGGGCAGAAACCATTGGATGTACCATATGCACAAGCGGTGGGAAGTTTAATGTATGTAATGATGTGTACTCGACCTGACTTAGCCTATCCAGTAAGTTTAGTCAGTAGATATTAAAGCAATCACGGTCCAGCACATTGGGAAGCTGTAAAGAGGATTCTTCGATATCTGAAAGGGACAGTGCATCAAACTTGTGTATCAAGCAGAATCGCTTGAAGTGGTAGGATATTCCGATGTCGATTTCGAAGGGGATATAGATGATAGAAAATCCACATTGGGTTACATGTTCATGTTTGGTGGTGCAACCGTTTCTTGGGGTAGCAAGAAACAAGGATGTGTATCTCGACATACACAGGAGGCTGAGTACATTGCTTGTAGCATGGCCACCACTCATGTTATATGGATAAAGCATTTTCTAGAGAATCTAAGCCTCGAATTGGTCAAAGGACCAATTGAAATGTATTGTGACAATCAAGTTGCGATAACCTTGATCAATAGTGGGGCTAATAGTTCTAAAGGAAAACACACTGAAATCCAATATCACTATATACAAGATATAGTGGGAAAGTAAGAAATCACGGTAACCTACATACCTACCAGTGACATGTTGATTGATTTCCTAACCAAAGGAATAGTTGCAGGAACATACATTAAACATGTCGGTTAATGGGACTCAAGAATGTTTGAGTCAAGGAAGAAATTTCATAGATAATTATCCTCACATGTTAAATCTCCATGTATATACTACACGAATAGTGAGAGTATATATGTTTTGACCACTTCGATCAAGTGGGAGATGTAGAAGACCCGCGTGCGTGACCGGTGTGGTCAATCAACCGCCTCCTGCGGTTGCGGCGAGGCCGGGTCTTGGGGAAGACTGTAACCGTCGGGCGTGGGGGAGGGGACAGACTTGGTGAGGGACGTTCACGCCCCTATATATATCTACCTCCACCGGAGGGGAATACCATCCGAAAATCACCTCGCCACAGGGAGCCCTCTCCCATTACCCATCTCTCCATCCCTTTCTCCCTATCTTCGCTCTCTCTCTCTCTCATCCAAGAGATTGAAAGCATAACTCGTTGATAGTCTACAAATATTTGGTCTGTTAGAAGTATAGAATTTTATCGCCCAATTACCTCGTTAATTAAAGAATTATTTCAACAGCTTATTACTACTAGCTAATTTTACTTGGATCGAACCAAAGGAGAGCAACTCCTAATCGGGTCACGAATCCACATTGAGTCCGTTTCCACTTGTTTTGATATTTTATTTGTGTTTTTAATGCTTATCTTATTTTTATTTGATTTTTATGTTTTTGAAAATTTTGTATTTAATTTAGAAAATAAATAACTACAAAATAAAAAAGAAAAAGATATAATCTTTATGTGCATGTGTGTATATAGAATAAAATGTGGCTACCACCACGGAGGAGCCAAGTTAGCTTCCCATGCTTTTTTTTTCTAAAACTTTTTTTGTGAAATTATTTAGAAAATATGGGAATATTAGATCATCTAATATCAATATGTTCTCATTAAAAATTCAACTCATTTTGAGGTTCTCATTCAATCCATCAAGCTTATCCAAATATTAACGATTTTAAAATTGTCGAAACCAACCCTTCCAGGTGGACATGTTAGGATTGATGGTTTTTCATGAAATTTGAATAGCATGTTTCTCTTGTTAATATAAGCTAACCATCGCAGTGTTTTGAAAATATACCACAAAATATTTAAATTAAGAGGGGGGAAGCTAACTTGCTCCTCGTATGAGTAGTCACATTTTACCCATACATACATACATACATGCATATATATAGAGAGGTAAATGGGGCTGCCCCCAGGGAGTAGCCAACTTGGCTACTCCCACTCCTTTTTTTCCCTCATTTTTTTATTTTTTGGAAAATAAAAATTTATATATTCATCATTATATCCCTCTCACATTTTATTAAAATTTCGTCAGAAACAGAGACTCCTACGGCCTTCATCCAAACATGGTCGATTTAAAAAATCATGCGACCGTTAAAAAAATGATGTCTGGATGGAGGGTTTAGGAGTCTCTGTTTCTGACGAAATTTTAATAGAATGTGAGAGAGATATAATGATGAATATACAAATTTTTATTTTCCAAAAAAATAAAAAAAATGAGGGGAAAATAGGGGTGGGAGTAGCCAAGTTGGTTACTCCCTGGGGGCAGCCCCATTTTAATACATATATATATATATATATATATAGGGAAAAATGTGTATGCCCCCTAGGGGGAGCTAACTTAGCTCCCCCGCCCTTTTTTGACATAATTTTTTTATTTTTTTTGAAATCTAAAACCGTGTAAATTCATTAATAAATCCCTATATTATGCTATTAAAATTTCGTGCGAAACAGAGACTCCTACGACCTTCATCCAAACGGGGTCGATTTAAAAAATCCTGTTACCGTTAAAAAATGACTGTCTGGATGGAGGCCGTAGGAGTGTCTGTTTCGCACGAAATTTTAATAGCATAATATAGGGATATAGTGATGAATATTCATGGAAGAAATTTTCAAAAAAAAATAAAAAAAATGGTGAAAATGGGGCGGGGGGAGCCAAGTTAGCTCCCCCTAGGGGGCAGCCCCATTTATCCCATATATATATATATATATATATATATATATATATATATATAGGATTTCTTTCAAATAGGACGCAGTCCTTCCTAAGCTAAGGAAGGCCAGCCCCTTTTTTGTATAAAACAGGATGACTTTAGTAGAATACATATACAGTTTTGTATTATAATGTGCAGTTTTAATGTTTGTATTATAATGCGCAGTTTTGTATACGTCTTTGTATTTATAACATGCACCTATAATACAAACTATATACGTATTCTACTAAAGTGCCCTATTTTATACAAAAAAGGGGCGGCATTCCTTAACTCAGGAAAGAATGCGTCCTATTTGAAAGGCTCCCTATATATATATATATATATATATATTATGAGGATATGGAGTATGTACCCAGGTGCATGTAATTTTATATGCACCCGAGCTTATAACTTCCACTTTTTTAGTTTTTCGGAAAATACCTCCTATATGTCATTTCAGTTTCGTCAGAAATAGAACTCATGAACCCTCCATCTAGAACATGTAATTTTATGGTCTTATAATTGCAGTAATCGTCCTATTCTGGATGTAGGGTGTATGAATATCTGTTTTTGACGAAATTGAAATGACATATAGGAGGGATATATAGATAAATATACACGATGATATTTTTCAAAAAAGTAAAAAAAGTGGAAGGTATAGGCCTGGGTACATGTAAAATTATATGCAACTGTGTGCATACTCCCTATTCTCTCTGTATATATGGAAAAGAAATGATTTTAAAATAGGGAAAATGTGATGCTAAAATATTGATGAAAACTTTGCTGACTTTTTTCATATTTTACACATATTTTAGGTATTTTAAAGTCAGGGAAAATATGTAATTAAAAGGAAAACACATTTTTTAAACTAAATTACAATGGAATCAGAGGACTCTAGAAACTATATTTGGGATACAAAATTTGGACCTAAAATTTCAGAAAATGTCTCCCAAAAACTAGGTAATGCAAGCTTTCGAAACACTCTGCATTTCGTATATTTGATTTTATGTAAATTTTTAGTGATTATTCAATTTTTCCGAGTTTAAGATTATGGACAATATAAAAATTATTTTTTGACTGTTTTTGGATCTATGAACCATAAAACAGAGGACATCTACTTCATTTTTTCATGATTTTTGAAGACGAAATGAATAAAATAAAATAGATTATTGAAATTATATTCTTGATTTTTCTTATATAAAAATAAGGTAATAAAATATGCAAAAATCCTCAAATGTTCCTAATTTGTGGAGGAAGCAAACTCTAATTAATTCAACAAAGCATATTCTTCAATTATTTCCACGTGGCTAATTTCACAATAATTCGAAAAAATTCCTTCGCTGGCACTTAGATATACATCAAATGCAAAACACACTAAAAATTCTCTCCAAAATATATTAAGAAATTATGCACTTTTTCATTCAAAAAATCGTATTAATTTCAAATCTTCTCCAAAATCCCTCGAATTTGCATAGAATTTTAGTCTGTGAATGAGTCCAAAAAAACATTACACCTAAAAATGCAAGGATGAGTAATAAATATCCAAGCACATTGGTATGGCTTGAAAAAATCAGAAAAAAAATCCTCAAAGCTCAAAATAGTTCAACAAACTTCTCCGCGAATTTGTAAATAGATAAAAGTGCGAAGGTTTATACTTAAATTAGGGTTTTTATTACTTCTTCTCTTCTTAACTTATACACTATCAATTCTATCCCTCCCTTACAACTGATATTCTCAAAAAAAAGAGAGGAGCGGAACTGAAATTGTAATATCTTAGAGCATCGCAACTGATAAAAATCCCATAAAATATTATAAACAAATTCTGATTGATTACCAGAGAGAGAGGCAGGTGGGGAGTTACACATCAGGGAAAAAATTTCCCAAAACGGGTACGGACCGAAAGTTTTTTTCCAGAATGAGGACATATCAGGAAACCATTTGCCGCTCGTCATCGTGGCGTAACAAATCGTTTGCCGTGCCTTGTGTCTGAAATGCTCCCTATCGCATGTGTCGAAGACCGCATCACCACGTCGATCGAACCACAAAGTGCGGCAAACGATTTGCCGTTGATGTCACATTACTACGGCAAACTGTTTTCCGTACCATGTTGATGAGCGGTAAACGATTTTGTCCATACATCTCTATTCCGGAAAAAAATTGGATCCGTACTCATTTCAAGAAAATTTTTTCTCTGAATAATATACCTATTACGATAAATAACTCCTTGGGATCTCATGTTACAGAGTAATACAACAGTGTGGATCTGTGGAAAATGATACATGGACCAGAATGGTCATCTCGTGGAACATGCGCATTAAGCACAAGTTGCTACGTGTCATTATACCTTCCTCGTGAGAGAGAGATGCTCGATAGCATTATTATTATATATTATTTCTGAGAGGAGAACACAGAGCTCGTGCTATTGCCGGCAGTGGAGCATATATGTGCAGTGCAAGTGAGATAGAGACAGACGCCACACCGTCCTTGTCACCAGCCATACATAGAGAGGATGCATCCGATCGATCTGATGGGTGGTCGGGCTGCGATCACATGATGGGTACCATATATTGCAGTTGAGGCGTACGTGCGTCCCGTTCCTTTCAGGCCCCTTCCTCCACATGCAGCGCAGCTCCTGCGGACTAACACCTTCCACCCGTAGAGAACACCCCCCTTCTCTTTCACCTTAGACCTGCTTCATGTATGAGGTTATCAATTTATAACAATATCAAGAGAAGAAGACGTTATCATAGACATACTATGAGAAACAATAAATTAACAATATTTGTCATTAATTAGAGTTTAAATACTTTTGAAACTATTAATTTTTTACATCAATATATTTATATAAATTTTACAAAATATGATTATTATGTCCTTTCGAGTTTTTTTAAGAATATTTATACCCTAATTTTTAAGCAAATTCATTTTTACTCCTATATTTTCTTAAAAAATCGTAATATCATTCTTATGTTGATATAAAATGGGAACACAATGGTGAGTATGATTTCTAGAGGCTGATAAGGACAGTTGGGGGCAACTCGACGGATGATTGCCTTCTTTCATTTGCGACGTTATTGGCCATTTGGGGAGGAAGAAATGACTTAGACTTTAACGACCAGAGATTTTATTCTGAAAATGTAATAGCCTTGTGTCTCTCACTCTACCGTCTATGGTCTGCAAGATAATGTATTTCTTTTGATCTGTTTTTAATATAACCAGTTTTGCAGTGGGTCCCATCTTGGAACTCCACTCTCTTTCTTCTCAAAAAAATAAAATGGGAGCACAAATATACTAATAAAAGACTTGGTTTTGTAAAAATATAGGAGATATATGCAATTGTGATAAAAATATAGGGGTATAAATGTTATTGGAAAAATCTGAAGGACAAGTGTAAACAAATCATCGAAAGATATGATGTAGTATTCTTTATATTTATTTGTATGATATACCGATCTAAATCGGTTCGACCAGGTTGAAACATACAAACCAAACCAACAATACAATGGTTCGGTCCTTTCTGATTTTTTGAAGTACTGATGTCATCACCGATTCGATCGGTCGGTCTCATTGGTTCGACCATAAAATCCAAAAATCGATACATACCCGATTTGATGTCTGATTCGACTTTTAAAGTCTTGATTGCATTATCTACATGTTAGATAAACTAGTTTTATTAAACTAGTTTTTATTATGAATAACTTATCTGTTGTGGACTTTTATGTTTATTGACTCTATTTTGAATTCATTTAGTATTTTATTTCTAGTTTACTTATGTATTTTGAAATATCTAGTGAAGCCATGTGTCCACTCAAACTAGTACGCAACTGCACATGCCCTTCTCCTGTTGGTTGTTTCTAGCTCTTACCCTTCTCACATATCGAACGAATCCTTTGTTGTGCAGCAGGGATCTGTTGTAACCCGGAAGAATGCTCGAGTTGCTCGATCGAGATAGAGCGGTTGGCCCGAAATCAGAAATTTTGTAGGTCTTTATCATATGAATCGCTCGATCTCGATCGAACGGATCGGGCACCCTCCCGAGTTACAGCAGATCCTGCTGCACAGCAGAGGATCCGCTCCCTCCCACATAACGTGCATCTGCTGAACCTCGGTCAACAGGCCTCTTACCAGTCCACGTCTTCCATCATGCACAATGCAGCGCTTTTTTCCTCCCACCGCTCCAATGCCTGTAGCTTCGACCCATCACCTTTGTCACCTCCCTCTGTATACCCCACTGCCGAAAATTTGTGATAGATCTCCGACGTGATCCCTTGGAGCATCGAGCTCCATTGAAGCAGCCTCGCAACTGCTTAGCTTCACATCCAACGCCGGTTGCTAAAGCAAAGACCTTGGAAATATACCCATTTATCAAGAACACCAACGAGGGGAAGAAGAAGCTACATGAAGCGTGGATTGGCCCAATTTCTCTACCTTCGATTCGAAGAGATGCCTCCATCGTTTGACCGAGAACCACTTCGTATCTCTATCGTACCAACAGCTGACACGCGTTGCCCGCATCACTATTTGATCAAGCGTAGTAAATGTTGGTCAAATAGCTCATGTGTGTGGAGAATACAAAGGGGGTACTTTAGGGGTTCTATCAATGTGCTCTTAACTTTTGAAATATTAGTTATGAACTTTTCTTTTTTAGAATATCAACTGTGATTCTATTTTTTTTAATTCGTTATGATCCTACTTTACCTTAGTGCAAGGTTCATAACTGTGAATTGTGAATTTTGTAAGAAGGTTATAAAAAAAGAGGAGCATAATTGATAATACAGAAGTTAAGATGTATAATGTATTTATTGTTGTTACATAGATATTTAATATAGGTATTTTTAACCGACCGACCTTAGAATCTTTCTATTACATGTCCAACCTTGTAAACATTGTTATCATCCCCTCGACACCGTAAATTTACTAACTCTTATACCACAGACCGTGTGGTTAACTCAGACGGTTAACATGAAACGAATTCCGTCCAGAAATGTCCATATTACCATCGTTGTTTATCACATCTACAAACATATTCCCTTCTTCCTTTCCTCCCCCATCCTCCCTTCCCTCTCCTCCACCCTCCCTCAGCTGCCCCAAGTGTCATCACGACCTCAACCTCCCACCCACACCTTCACGACCGCAGTCCTCCTCCCAGAATCGGTCCACCCTCCACCTCCTCCCTAGCACCACCCCTTCTCCAGCACCTCCCAAATCCTCCCCTCCTCTTCTCGACCATCGCCACCCTTTCCATCTGGCTCGTACACACTACGGTTGCTATAACTACTTGAGATCGGAAGGCTGGAGTACACGAGGTATTGATGAAAGCAAGGATATGAATGCTAAATATTCTTCAAAAATCAAGAAGATTTGTTGTTTGTTGGTGGTGACATTGCATGCCCAAAGGTGCTGAAGGAGGATGTCATGACAGCCATGTTGTTGCTGCTTTGTGCGTGATGGCTGCCTACGATGATTGGTGCTACTATGTGTGTCAACCAAGCTAGATGGATGTCGAAGTTGTTGTTCACATGTAGGAGCTCTAGAGTGCTTTGATAACCTGCAAGAAAAGTGGGGCTCGAGTCTTGGACTCGACCAGAGTTGGATGCACAAAGGAACGAGGGGTGAAGAGATCTATTTGGAGGTAGAAGAAGGAGCTCAAAGCTCCGATATTAGATCACCAGAGAGTATAGATCTATGAGGTAGAAGTGAAGCGAGATGGAGGAGACGGTGGGTTGATTTATCGGTGTTGTGGTGAGAGGTTCTTGATTGGAATTCGATTTAGCTCTTAAGGAGGAAGAATGAGCTCAAGGGGCTCTGATTTGGGGTTAAGAAAAAGAAAATGAATTTGCAGACAGAGAATAAGCTAGAGGTACAAAAATAGAAAAGAATAGCATTACCTGGAAGGTCGACTGGGGTCGAGACTGCTTGGACACTGGCTATGTATTTGTTTAACAAGCTCAAATATTTGATCAACCGGTTCAAGAAATTGTCCCAAAAAAATTGAGGAAGCCCATTTTCGTGATCAGAAGGGATAGTTTATTCGTGAAAATACAAAAAACAAATTGGTGACTTGGTGGAAAGATGAAGATGGAGAGAAGAAAGAGAAAATAAAGAGGAAAAAGAAAGAAGAATGGAGGAAGACGGAGATTGGGGGGAGGGAAGATCCACCATCCAATTCCGCTCTAGTTAGATTAACCCAAGGTATTGACTCAAGTAAAAATAAAATTAATCGCAAGGTTTGTGGGGCAAGACAGAGCAAGTTTACGGGCCGGGTTTAAGGAATAATAACGATGTTTACAAGATCGAAGTTGTAATTTACAATGACTATAAGATTCATAGGGTAAAAATCTTATTAATATATATATATATATCGATTTTTCTATTATTGTGTATACAAAATTATTGTTGAAATAATAAATGCAGATTGCTAGACGAAAATCGACGGATAACAATACCATTCACAAGAGGCAATATGTAATCTTACTCGTAGATAATTTGTAAACATAAAAGATAATCGTGTAATCGTCGTTATATATTTTTAGAACCTCAATGTCCTTAATACCTAACGTATAAATTCATTTAAATGTTGTAATTATACTTATAAACAACAGGACCGGATATCACTTGCACGAGAACTCCATTAATTGAAAGCTCAATTAGCGATGAAACCAGATTCATTTCTCTCAATTATATTTAAGATCCAGCTTATAATTAGGGCTTCCCAAAGACTAAATTACATCCAAAAGTACATGTCCATAACCCATCGGAACAGTATCTTGGTTGTGTATTTGGCATCATTGGAGAAAGAAAACAAAGTAACTAAATGCAAACGCAAAATTCGCTAATATCAGTATATGATATGCTGTTAAAATTTTGTATAGAATCTTCATTTTTAATTATACTAGCTAATAAACCTGTGCTACGCAGCGGTCTGCATTTTTTATAAAAAAATATTTATAATATTATGTCTATTACACAAAATGAATACATCAAAGTCAATGCCAAAAGTTATGTGCTTGTTTCAAGCATAGAAGATGCAAAAATCAAAGAAAATGATGTCACAGTAAATTCGAATAAAAACGTCAAAATGCCTTCCTAACTTCAAAAGTTCACGACTTATCTCCAATTAAATCAAAAAAATATCATAGCAAAAGTTATAAATGCTAGAAGATATTGATGTTTCCTGCAAAGTTCAAGATTAAAATAGAGCTTCAAAACCAAGTAGAGGTGGAGCCTTCTTAGAATTTCCCCAAAGCATCACGTGACTCACATGAAATTCTTCCTTGGAAGAGATGAATGGTCCCAACAAATGTTGGTTGTTTGATCATGTGGTATCGTTCTCGCCATGCGTCGGCATAAGAGGGAAAGGCTTGAAATCAAAGGGTTGACATCCCTTCTACCATCTTCTTCATTTTGCTACCAACGGGTCTGTAAAAAGACCCATTGTTGCACTTCTATGGTGGAGGGCTCGACGGTGGAGAGTTGACTACAAACATTACACGGATGTTTAAATTACAAAATCTAATTTATGAATAATAATTGCAAAATAAATTTATTTATAATAAAAACCTTATATGGGTCCTTGTATTATTTTTCTAAATTTTTTTCTTCTTCTTTATATCCATGTTATGGGTATCTTGGGCCCAAGTTGTGAGTGCATGCATGAGTGAGGAAATTGTTAGTATATAAGCATGCATATTTTGATGATAACACGACTTGTGAAAAAGTTGTAGCTAGGTCAAGAACAGGAAAGCTATTGGACCAAGAACAAGCTCAAGTCTGAGTAGTACAAGCTTAAGTGAAGAAGATGCTAAGAAACTCAAAGGAGTTCACGGCTAAGGAACTTCAGTTCAAGTTCAAGTTCAAGGAAGGACTTCTAGCTCAAGAAGAAGATGAAATCTTTTCTTTTATCGAGCCATGCTTGTTTGTAATTGTCTTAAAATATAAAAGACCTCAAATCATGCACATTGCATTTCAACCCTTTGACTTTGACTTTCAAGTCAAAGAGTCAAGCTGGTCGATCAACCATTTTAACCAGATCGATCACAATGATCGACCAACCCTGCTTTCATGATTGATCATTATTTGAATTGCAATAGCTATATTTTTTATCGACCAGTTTTGATATCTGATAGATCATCTCTTGATTCCGATCGATCACCTAATATGATTGATCATTTGATTCTGATCGATCATCTTTGCATCCTAACTATCATATACCATTTTAGGAGGATTTTTGAAGACGTTTCATTCTCTATTTGTTCACAACGATTACTTTTTTAGAGTTAACATCTATGGGACCCTAAGACCTATAAATAGGACCACATACATCATTGTACAACACACAACAAGAGTAACAAGCTCTCTTCTCTATGCCATCCACTCTATATTTTGAAAGAATGATCAAAGAGCTATTTTCTGTCGGGTTCTTCATTCTGATATCTCTGATTTTCTGCGATTGATATTACGAGCATGCTCCTCACTCTATAAGATTGTTTTAATTTTTCCTCTTATTATTCATTGCATACTTACTCTGATCCTGAGGTTGTTAGGATTATTTCTCATGAATGATTGAGTTGACCATGTAATGAACTCATGATATAAACGATTGGATTGCCTGCATAAGCAACTTAAGTTAGCGGAAAACCCATGTGAGTTGGGTTGAAAGCCTGAGTCGGGAAACTTAAAACATGATTTTTACACAAAAGGATTTCCATGTTAAATCCTTGTGCACTTGTGACTTGATTGATTATCTTATTATTGAAAATGCTACCTAACATTGTGCTTGTTTAAGTTTATTATTTGCAGCGATACAGAACATACTGTCCGATCCACCCGTACCCATCAACCAGTGTCTGTGCAGGATAGAAAAAAATCAGCATTTGGTATCAGAGCCTCGTCAGTGTAAATGATTTTATTCTCCAACACATCGATGGGTAGCATTTCATTACCACTATCAGAGGGAAGCTCCGTAGTTTGTCCACCTCTCTTCAATGGGATGAAGTACTCTACTTGAAAGAGAAAGATGATGTTCTTCTTACAGTCGTCAAATTTCTCTATCTAGAATGTGGTGAGGAAGGAATTCAAGTTCATTGAGGAGAAGGAGACATGCTACATCGCTGCGGAGCTAGGCCATATGACCCTAAACTCTAAGGCTATCAACTCTATTTATTGTGCATTATTAGAAGTTGAATTTGATCGAGTATCTTACTTGAAGATAACTTACAAGATATGGAAGTGCTTGGAAACAACTTATAAAGGCAGAACTAAGGTGAAAGAATATCAGTTCAGAATGCTCACTTTTGAATATGACACTTTCAAGATACATAAAAGGGAGACTATGAAGGACATGAACATCAGATTCACTACCATACTGAATCAACTAAAAAATCTTGAAAGAACCTTTCTACCTGGAGAACTTTCCAGCAAGATTATCATCTCTCTATTAGATGACTAGGAACACAAGGTCACTGACATCAAATAGTCCACAAACTTCAGGATGACCTCGTTGGAGGATCTAATAGGTAGCCTTCTTTCCTGTGAATATAAAAAAAGAGTACAAGAAGAAAGGAGATGAAAAGTCACAGAAGAGTCACGCCCTAGCAACAAAGAAGGAGTCAATTGAAGGCTCTAATAGCGATGACGGTATCACACTCATGACTCGACCATTCAAGATCGTTCTCGAGAAGAAAAGGAGAAAAAGAGAAGTCAAACACTTTCAATGTGACAAATTGGGGCACGCGAAGAAGAATTCTCCTCATTTGCAAAAAAACTTTAGACATGAAAAGGGCTCAAGAACAAATCTAAGAAAAAAGCTATGCAATCATCATGGGATGAAGATTCAAGTAGTAGTAACAAAATTCTTGGGATTCATTGGGATAGTCGAATTCGACTCATCCGACTTTGACTCTAGAAATGATGTAAATGGACTTTCTTATTTGGAACTTTATAATACTTCTTGAGATCTTTTTAGAGAAAATAAGAATCATGAAAAGGTTAACCAGAAGTTACTGGTAGATAAATCTCTTTTGAATAATGGATTGGATATTTTCAAAAAAGAAATGAGTTTGTAAAATATGATATAAGTAGTTTTAAGGTGAAAATTACCTTAGAAAAAGAAATTGCTGAACATAAAAAGAAATTTACTTTTGTGCTTGTTAATGAAAAAGGGAAAAAGAAAATAGAAATCATGATTCTAATTCTAATTCTTTTCAGACAAGAAAATGTGTTTGGAGATAGAAGGAAAGTGTATCAAAGTAAAACTTTCCTAGTATCAAAGGCCAAAGAAATTATAGGAGGCCATGTGAACAACAAAGTTTGACTCCATCAAGGTCAAACAACTTTCAAAATAATGGATGGATGTCACTGCTATGGAGAAGTTTTGAAGATTGGAGAAGTTCACCACAAAGGACCCTAGATGACTTCTTATCTCGGTCGTATCTTGATTCTGATATATCACCTAAATTATCATGATCAGTTACTTAATTATGTTTGATCATTTTTGTATCCCAGTTGATCATATTCCATTTCAGGAAGAGTTTTGATGGTGATTTCATTCTTGATTTATTCATAACAACTACTTTTTGAGAGCCAACATCTATGGGATCCCAAGATATATAAATAGGACCCCATACCTCATTCTACAACACACACAAGATCAACCAGCTCTTTACTCTCTACTTTCCACTCTATACTTTGAGAGAAATATGGAAGAGCTATTTGTTGTTGTGTTCTTCATTCTGATAGCTCTAGTTCTTTACGATTGGTTCTTACGAGCATATTCCTTGCTTTGTAAGATCGTTTTGGTTTCCCTCTTATTATCCATCGCATATTTACTTTGATATTGAGGTTGTTGGGATTATTTTCTACAAAAGGTTGAGTTGACCATGTAATCAACTCAAGTTGTGAACGATTAGGTTACCCATGTAAGCAACTCATATTAGTGGAATACATGCGTGGGTCAGGTTGAAAGCCCAAGTTGGGAGACGGATATCAAAATTTTTACCCAGGAGGGTTTTCACATTAAATCCTTGTGCACTTGTAGCTTGATTGATTATCTTATGATTGAAAGTGCTCATACTATCCAATCCACCCACAACCATCAACCGGCGTTTGCACGGGATACAGAAAAACCAACACAAGTCAGTAATTGGATCCAAATAAATTTAAGGATATTTACACCAATAACCTTGATTAGTTTCGTACTTACCCCTATAACCCTCAGTAATTCATAATTACATGGGAAACCTCGAATAATGCGAAAATCTTACATGACATAATCATGTGCTATGTTCCAATTGTTTTGTCTGTTATATTCGATGATTTCCAATAAAAAGATAAAATTACCCACAATGCTCAATTTTATATGTGAAACATGTCCTCCCATCTCTTCCTCATTCCTACTCCAACTAAGTGACACGTACTACGGTGTGCCACTCCCAAGCAAATGATGCTTTCGATCGGAACTTCTGTTATTGTTGTTGTTGCAAGATGAGAGGAAGATGAGGAGGGAGTGGTGGAGTCACCATCACAACTGCTATATGGAGAGGAGACTGGGCGGATGTGGGGGGCGTGGTGCCGTCATCACCATTGCTACGTGGAGAGGATACAAAGGAGGGGTGAAGGAGGGGCCGGAAAGGGCTAGAGGATGGTGGTAGAGGGTGTGGAGGAGGGACGAAAGGGGATGGAGGAGGAGGTCGAGGAGGGCACTGAAGGTGGGCAGTGAGGTGGTGCAGAAGAGGGAAGAAGGGGTTGGAGGTGGAGAAGGGGGAGGAGGGGGATTGGGGTTGGGCAGTGGAGGGGGCGTAGGAGGGGGTGGAAGGGGCTAAATGGGGTCAAGGAGGAGGATGGAGATGGGCAATGGAGGGGGTATGAGAGGGAATGGAAGGGGTTGGAGAGGGGTCGAGGCGAGGGTGGAGTTGGGTAACGAAGGGGACACGTGAGGGAGTGGAAGCGGCTGGAGGAGGTGGGGGGGGATAGAGGTAGGCGGCGATGGGACACAAGAGGGGGCGAAAGGGGCTAGAGGGTGGTGACAGAGGGGGTGGAGAAGGGGGCTAGAAAGGGGGATGTAGGAGGACGGTAGATGGGGTGTGGATGGAGGAAGGAGGAGAAGTGAGAATTATTTGTTTCCTTGTTTTTTTAGAGTATATCATAGACATTGGATTGAAAATGGGTTAGATTAACTCGTTGGTGGTGTTGTGTTAATGGTTTAAACTAACATACAGTTGTGGGTGTGAGATGGAGTAACAATTCGGGGTTTCTCGTGTAATAATGAATTATCGAGGGTTTCTGAGCTAATTACGATACTACTCAGTGTTATGGGTGTAAATAACCCATAAATTTATAATACAAAGTAAAGGGAGGTGTTCTTTCCCAATGCTTAATTGACAGGTAACATGGTGGGATTTAGATTATTGGATGCAGATCCGATGGTGGATGCTTGATCTGGTTGAAGGGGTGTTCTTCTCTGATTGCAAAAACTTTAAGCGATGGCTTCTGAGGTTGAATCTCAATTCAGATCTGATCGTCGATGCCTTCGTTTATGCACCTTTGGTGATTCTTTGATACTCAAAGGTTTTTTGATCTACAGGTACTTTGAAGTTACAGATAATCAAATCCAAGGCTGCGATGAAGCTATGCGCGACAGCTACTGCTCGAATTGATGAAAGGGTACTTCACCTCTAGATGCACAATGGTTTGAAGGACAGATCTGATCAATATCTGACAATGCTCACTTTGATCCTTCACTAACTCTACAGATTCTCCTCGATGTGTATTTTCCATGTACTATAACTTGATTGCTGATGTGGCTATTGCTTCTCCGGTCAGTAGTGTGTCTTCATATTCAAGTACAGATCTCTATTTCTACTCCAGATGACGGTCGTTGATCCAATCAGGAGTGAGAAAATTTTGATCGGACCGATGCTCCTCAAGGTGGTTCGTTTACCGATGCTTTGATGTCTCGGATGCTTTGACCTACAGTAGATAAAACTGCTCGATGGCGAAATCTCAGCTCATGAAAAACAAACGATCAATGAGTGTGTATGAGAGGTTTTGATGAAGATGGGAGATCATGAACCTAAACTCAAATAAAAATTGATATGAAGGGAGTCGATTGTGAGAGGATCGTAGAGAAATGGAGTAGATAACAATGAGGTGATCAGATGCGTAATAGCGATGGGATTTGGCTTGATTTGAAGAGAAGAGAAGAGAGGAGGAGGAGGAAGATAGACTAATATAAAGGAGAAGAGACATGAGAAACTACATAAAAGTTGAAATGGATGTAGGTCGCTTGTGGCAGAGCTTGGGCGGAGCTCCTGGTTTTTGCCTCGACACGCGACGAAGCGGTGGCTCGGTCACGATGAAGCGAGGCTCACGCTGTGGTGGATCTCACCATACATCCTAACCTTGACCTCGCTCAATAAATCAGAGAGATGTCTCTTGTCACCAAACCTCTCTCGCTTCTCAGAGCTCGAGTGGAAAGGTTGAACAAATGGTGGATGGAAGCTCTAAGAAGGAGGTGGACTTTTTATATAGGAGGAGGAGGGTCTAGGTGTGTCGGACTAAGACGCCAAATCGGTCGGAGAAGTATTGGTGAGGATGGTTGAAGAACGACCTAACGGCCAAAGCCATTGGAGCGACGGGAGGTGAAGAGAAGAGGAAAAAGGAAAAAGAAGGAGGAGGTATGAGAAGGAGGAGGAGGAGGAGGAGGAGAAGAAGAAGAAGAAGAAGAAGAATAAAGGAAGGAAGAAGAAGAGGTGAGGAAGAAGATGAAGGTTGAATATCCAACCTTCTCAGGTTGGTAGTCAGAACCTGAAACATGGTAGGGCGAGGGGAAGAAGAAAAAACAAAATAGGTAAAAAGACAAAAGAGTGGTATACAAATAAATAAATAAATATAATGTAAATAAATAATAATTAATTTTAAAAATAAATAATATAAATAGAAAATATTAATAATTTAGTGAATAATTTAATTATAAATTTTATTAAATTAAATATGTTGATATAAGTTGTTGAATAATATAAATAAAGTTGATTTATATATATAAATAACCTATATACATTAATTTAGATATTTTTAATTACTTATTTTTACATAAAAGCTATTTATTTTATATTTTATTAATTTAATACATTTTATGAGGATTATAAATTAATTTTAAATTGATTTCAATATTATGTATTTAATTAGATAACTATATAATTATATATACAACATATATACATTATACACATATAATAAGTGAATATTTATTTGGTTATTTTCAGTTTCAATAATTTTTAAATTTTATTTTAATATAATTATTGTAAATATAATAAAAATGATAAAAATATAAATAGTGAGCAAATATATAAAATAAAATAAGAGAATAGAATATATGGTTGTACAGATATCATGGTGCCCAAAAAGATGACATTTGCATATTAACTCTGATTTTAATGAAACTACTTTCATTTTAAAGATAATTTAATTATAAATATAATGAAAGTGATTTTTTGAATTTTGGGCTCATACGGAATAGATATTCATCTTTGAATTCATGTTTTACGATCTTTTGTTCTGAGTATACCGTGATATACACACATTAGATTATTTTTCTTATATTTTTATAAATTAATATACATTGTTATAAATAAGTTTGAAGATGAAAATATTTACATTTAAAGTGATATGAATGATAAATAAAATAGTGAATATATGTACAAGGTGAATAATGTATATATTTACATTTGTGATATTTATTTTCTGATATTATTATAGATTATGATCCTTATCTCCCCTGCTTATTTATCTTATCGGCAAGTCAATATTGACATGGTCTCGGGTATAGGATCAATATGTACATATTTACATCCTTCATTACTTTTTTATTTTCTCGTTATTCTTTTATTTTAGATTAAATAAGTGTTAAATATGTAATATTAACAATTGGTGTTAGTATGTTAATTAATGAGAACTGGTTGATATCTACATGTATTTTACTAAGGATTTTAGACAAAATGAAAGAATAAAGGAGATGAATCATGGATCCATAAACCATCCTTGCTAGCATTTTGTGCTCCTCTCTCCCATACTCAGGACTAAGCAGAAACTTGAGGGTACGGTCAAGGTCGTCCCTAACTATTGATACATCCCCTCTGGCCTGGTGTGCTCGTCTCTCGCATCCTAAGGACTAAGCAGAGACTTGAGGGGATGGTCTTGACTATTCCCCATGGTTAATAAGAGGGGACGGCAAAGGCTATCATATAGGGAATAATATCAGACAGTCAATATAGTCTCATATGGTTACTAAGTGGGGGAAGTCAGAACCGTCCTAGAAGGAATAATGGACACCATCGTGATTGTGATCCCCAATGGATGAACCTGAGGGGACGATCCCAACTGTCCCCTCCGATTTTTAGGAGGGTACACATGCCAATTGTGTTCCATATTTTCAAATGAGGCAATGCTTATAGAGAAAGTCAGTCGCTCATCCCTCTAACTAGAGGGGATGGTTAAGTTCATAGGGAATGGTTATCGACCATCCCGTAAGATGTTGTGGCTCGTAGTGTTTGAATGTGTCTCGTTAAATTTTATGAACATTTAAAACCTTCCTTGTATGTATTATACTTATAATATGTGTTTTTGTTATCATTGTAACTTTTAACACTTACGTAATTGCTAGGTTTGTACTCATCTTTATGATTGGTAATTTGGTAGTCATATAATATTTCATGTGTAGGTTTTTATTTTATTTCAATATATACATGTTAAGTAGTTGAGTTGTTTCTACTCCATATTGCAAGTTTTGTAGTAAACCTTTCAATTTCATACCTATGATGGTTCTACGATAGGTCGCACGGGTTAGGCTTGACTTCCAACTCCCGATGAACTTTGTACATTTTTTGGTGATTTCCAGATATGTCGAGTACAATGTCCTTGCCTCGTTCTTGCCTACTCCTTACCAGGTAGAGACACAAGCAATCTCATTGGCAAGCATGAGTGTGGATAATGTGTTCCCCACGAAGGTTGGCGAGGACTTGCCATAACAAGTCCTCGCCCACATTCGCTAGCAACCGATCATTTAACAAGGATCTAGTGGAATGCACATGTGCTTGCCTACCTGCACTTGGCGAGGAGCTAGTGAGGCATGGAAAACGATGTATGTGCTTGCCAATGGCACATTTTCTTATAGTGTAATAACATCTCGATTGTTATAGATCGCCAATATATGTATGGAAGAAATGACTCATGTGAATCGAAGGTTCATTTGTATTTTTCACATGCTTGAAATTGCTATTGTATCCTTGTGTAATTGTATAAGGTGATTGTCAATTTGGGGATGTATGGAACGATTTTGGCCCTATCCTTGAGATTATCTCTTGTTGTTGGTATGTACATCATTGTAGTTATGTATCATACTACTCAGACGTTCCCATGATTATTAAATAAGATTTGAGTCTCCTAGGAGTATTATTGTAATTATAGTGGTCAGTTATGGTGAAAAAGATCATCTAAGTCACGAGTTAGATAGTGCGATTTTTGAAGAAAAAATCCCTACGTGATCGGACAGCGTAGAGGCTTGGATCGATCAATCTAGCTATTTTGAAAATTATGGATTAAATCAATTGGATCAAACTCAAGCTTTTGGGAAGGGGGAGATCGATTATATCGATCCATACATATGATTGATTGAGGAGTAATTAGGGCTAGTTACATTCTAAGGCTGATCACGAAATTATTGACCAAATCACCTGAATGTTCTGGACCTGAGAGGAAGTATGCCAAATCAATCAACCATAAAAAGTGATCGATCAAATTAGATTGTGACTGAACTTGAATAAAATATGGAAATGTCTTTTCTGTTGATAGCTCAGTATTGTTTTGATTGTATAAAAATGAATGAAGATGGAAGTAGGGATGGAGGGAACACATACTACAAGCTCACATATATAGGTCTTCCAAGTAAAGAAGTGTTTCGACTGATAAGAAACAGGTGTCCTTCCTAATCCAATGCAACAAAATAAAAAACAGTTGAGCAGCTCCCTACCTTCGCAGATCGATCTCACACAAGTTTAAAAGATAGCAACAAATTTCCTGGATGAGTCTTTATCGTCGAGAGTTTTCCGCGAGGCTTTTCCACTAGAAATCGGGTGAAAGAGCTAGCGGCAGACACAAGGAATTTCCCTCTTCTCAGTGTTGAAGTGCATAAGTAATGTCGAACCCATGAGTTTCATGTGCTAAATTCATTCCAACTATCAAAAATGGAGCTTTGACTTTTCAGAATATATATTAGTTGCGATCGAGCGGGGGTGAGTGAGGCTAGGTGATCAGCTAGTTGGTCAGCAATTGCTTGCCCCTGATCTGCCTTTCGAGTGACGAATTGAAGGTCGACGGAAAGGTGCCAGCTAGTCTTCTGATAATGCGGGTTTCTTGAACATTATTCACACTATATATTATATATGAGGGGGCCTCGGGAAGGGATCAAAGAAGAGGTTGGGTGACTTATTTGTTTGTCAGCTTGTTTTTTGAGGACTCTGATTCACTGCAAGGTACAAAGCTAGAGTTCGTCGTGTTAAAGAAGTTTGACGTTTGCAAATAGGCTCTGAGGTTAATCACTAATCATAGTATACCCTATGACGAATTTCCGAGACCATCGACCGATGATCTTTAGAGGCGGAACTAATAGTACTGTTTTTTCCCACGGGGAATGTAGGTATCGGAACGGCGACGGACTCTCAAGCTATGAGGTTGTACAAAAGACAAGGTGGGCAAGGAGGCATTATTAGGCCATGGGTCTGCTTTATTGACCAAAGTACAAGGTCAGCCTTGGGTTTGCAACGAAGGGAGAGATCAGATAGTATAGTAGGAAAGATCAAATGTTCTCAGGAATCCATTGTCATTCCTGACTCTGCTCCGCATCATTCGACAACGGCACATCGACTATGTCTGAGTTGTCTTGTACCCGGTCAGCTGTTGAGTAAGCAAGCCCCATGAGGTCCCGCCCGATCTTAGACTAAGAGACGCTCCTCGTAGCGGAGGAGGCGAGACTCGATATTCGAAAGGTCCAATGGCGAAAAGAGAAAGTTTGCTTTAGAGAACGGTGAAGAGGAGGGTATCTGAGAGGATATATAGGTGAATGGATGATAGAGGGAATACTCCACAAAGAGCATGACATGAACGAAGAGCAATGCAATCTGGTAATCAACGTTTATGTCATGATAAAGTCTAAAGATGATGCATTTTTTTCTGATCAAAGAGCATAAAAATGTTCAACAGATAAAGGGATACGTATCTGTATTATAACAGGGAGTGTTGAGGGAAAATTGAACTGCGTATGTACGATAACACCGGCTACTCGAGATTGGTGTGGCGCGAGCGCAACTCAGATGGGGTCCTCCCGAGCAGCTCCCCCAACCGCACCACCACCATCTCGAACAGCACGTACATCGCGCCCTCGTAGAGGCTCCCCATCGGCAACCTCACCGCGTCCGAGCAGAACCCCTCCTCCTCCCCCTCCGCCATGGTCCTCGCCGGCACGTGCGCCACCGCGTCCGCGTTCTCACACGCGTAGCTCCCGGACTCCGGCCTCGCCGTGACCAGAACGATCCTGGCGGAAGAGGATCTGGCGACGGCGCATATGGCGTCGACGGTGGAGAAGCGGCCTGGGCCGGCTGAGCACAGGAGGATATCTCCGGTGGAGATGGGAGGCGTCGTGACGTCCCCGACGGGGTGTGCGGAGAGGCCGAGGTGGAAGAGGCGCATGCAGAGGGCACGGAGCATGAGGCCCTCGCGACCGACGCCGTGGACGAAGATGCGGCGGTGGGAGCGGGCTGCGGCGGCGATCTCGTGGACAAGGACATCGCAGGGGTCGGTCGCGGAGGCGGCGGTGAAGACGGAGAGGATCTGATTGCATATTTGGGAAGCCATCTCCGAGCTGCGGTTGCTCTCCATATCTCGGGGATTTGGATAACGTCGAGGAGAGATAAAGATGGAGAACGTCAAATGCAATGCTGCCAAAGTCCCCGGGTAATGATTTGGTGGTACGAGGCTACTAGCTTTAAAACAACTTAATTCCTTTCTCAATCTCATAAATTTGTCAACCCTTACTCATGAATAAGGAGTAATCTGTTTGAAGCCCTTAAGAGTGAATTTGGTACGCAGGTTAAACGGGCTAAACTGGTAGAGGATAATCCATTTTTATATTTTGATATTTGGATAGAGGTTAAATTGAGAGTGGGTTAGAAGTTATCTGTTTGAAGTCCTTAAGAGTGCGTTTGGTACGCAGGTTAGGCGGGTTAAATTGGTAGAGGGTAATCTATTTTTATGTTTTGATATTTGGATAGATGGTTAAATTGGGAGTGGGTTAGAAGTGGGTTTGTTGTGATATTATTGTATTGAAGTTTGAAAAATTGAGTAGTTATTGTGATGTGATTGTATTTAAAATTGGAAAAGTGAGTAGAAATGGAGTAGTTTATAATTTTTATATGATATGATAGTATAATATATTATTTTTTTGATTGATTGATGATGGAGAATTGATTTATTTAATTTTTAAAAAGATACAAAAGTGGGGCCCACGTAGGAAATAGAGGGAGGGGGGGGAGGGTAAACTCCCCAAAGGTTTTTGGAATCTGTTTGGTTGCCAGGGTACATCGAAGTACTCTGACATACTCCTACCTTCAACCATGCATTCTTGGATTGGGATTAATTGTATTGGCTCTACAATTTCTTTGGTATAATATTTTTTAATCATGCTCAAATAAAATTATTAACATAAAAATGTATTATAATCATTAAAAAATTAATATAATACATAATCAATATCACATCGTATCCAATTATCATTCCAACCCTCTAAACATCTACTATTTACATGAGGATACTCCAACCCAGTTCAACCCCGTAACCAAACATGTCCTTAAGGTGATTTACAGAGTCGACAGAGTAATTACATTGTGTAAATGATCGTAGAGGTAATTTAAAAAATTTATAAAATCCGTCGAGTAAAAATCCTTTTTTACATTTTCTTCAACCAAAGATAAAAAAATCACTTGTTCTTTCTCGTATCCTCTGCATAGGGCTGGCTATCGAGCCAACGAGCCGAGCCAGGGCTGGGCTCGGGCTCGATAAGCCCAATTGAGCTCGGGCTCGAGCTCAGGCTCGATCAAGCCTAGCCGAGCTGGCTCGGGCTCGGTGGGCTCGAGCCTCTTATCGAGCCAGCTTAGGCTCAATAAGTCTTAAGTCGAGCCTTTTATCGAGCCCGAGCCTCTTATCGAGCCTGGTCTGGGCTCGAGCCTATTCAGGCTCGTTAAGGAAATATGTGTTTTTTGGTGAAAAAGTGTTTTACCTAAGCTCGAATCCGAGATTTCCTTTTTAAAGATCATCCATCTTGCCAGTAAGCCACCATCCGAGATATATATAAAGTTAAATTATAATATATATTGTAACAATCTGCTTGTTAATAAAAAAGAAAAAAAATACTAAATATCTAACTATAACCTAGATTAACATAGATAAAAGGTAGAAAATCCAAGTCTACAACATAATCCACCCAACATTGTTGTTACATAAACAACATAAACACATAATCCATCATTAACAATGTTGCAAAACTAACACAAATAAAAATAAAAGTCATTGTAGTTTTACAAATAGAATATATATATATATATATATATATATATATTCCGTATCGAGCATGTTATTGAGTTATCGAGCTGAGCAGGGCTCGGCTCGATAAGCTATCGAGCCCAAAAATCTGGCTCGGACTCGGCTCAATAGCTTAATGAGCTAAGCTCACGAGCCCTTATCGAGCCGAGCCCGAGCCTGACTCATCGAGTCGTAAACTCAATAGCCAGCCCTACCTCCGCATAACGATATCCACTGTTTTGTCTCATCATCTTCCTTTCCCCTCCTAAAGAAAAGGTAGTAGATCTTTAGTAGTATTGGGCGATATCGACGAGTACAACACCATATTGTTTAATCTATCTATAATATAAAATTTACAGTATTAATATATAGGCAGTGTAAATTACTGAATTCACAAAGGATGCATTGTTTACCCCAAATAATAACATTTGCATGTTCTTTCAACGGGTGTCTAGTCGTCCTGTCATGAAGTCTGATAATTTTTACAAAGAGGATCGTCTGCTGTGATGTTGCGACTGTAGTAATCGCCCGAACCGTTCGATCTTGATTGAACAGTTCACACGATTTTGCACAGCAGAGACCTACAAAAATTGTAAAATCATACGAATCGCTCGATCAAGATCGGATGGCTCCAACGATAACCGCATACTATGCTGCAGTTCCTGCTACAACACATGATCGGTGTCTTAATTTTCGAATGGCAGAAAGAAACATCAACCCCCAAATTTGTTTCTGTTTTTACGAAAGCTTGGAAATAATTAAAAGAGTTTATAATGTCCCTGAATAAGACAGAAGTACTTCTACGATCATTATAAGGGGCTGGGGAAGCTGCACCCGGGGGTGTAGCTAACTAGCTACACCCGGCCATTTTTTTTATTAATTTTTTGTGTTTTTGAAATGAAACCTAGGGGGATTTAAATCACTATATATCACCATGATATCATACCAATTTCAACTAAATTTGACATTTCTATCATCTCCATCAAGGCTATGATATTTTAACGGTTTCAGAATTATTGAAATTGACCATATCTAGATGGGCATGTTAGGAGTATTTGTTTTGAATGAATTTTGAAACACATATTCCACATAATAAACTAAGTAAATCTCCCATAAGTTTCCTTCAAAAAAATTAAAAATCAATGAGAAAAATATCCAAGCGTAGGTAGTTGGCTGCACCCCTGGTGTAGCTTCCCTTTTCCCTTATTACAATGTCGTGCACCCTTGTTATGTATCCCCACACATTGATACTCTGGATCACAAATAAAAAGATCTACTACTTTTTTGGGAACCCGGATGAGTGTGACTCAGATTCTACACATTATATTGTGCTTTGTCTTTTTTTCTATTAATATTATGTACCTTTTTATATTCTAATGTATTAAGATTTAGTATCTACACATTATATATTTTTAATTTTTTAATGATTAATGAAAGGCAAAAGAAAATAGAAGAATGTGATATTATATAGGAGAATCAGATGATTCTTTTTGTTTATATTGTCGATTTTTATATTTAAAAAAACAATTTGATTCTTTTATAGTTGGTTAGATTATAAATTTAGAAAAAAACAATAAAAAATGAATTTTGGTACATGATATAACAAAGTTTTGAATGCATACTTGTATTATTTAAAATGTGAATCTGAAACCAAGTTTCACTTATAAACTCAGATTCTTTTGAGATTAGTCTTGTTTCTAGGTATTTGAATGTGCAATATTTCAATGATGAGTAGAGTATTGCAGGAGTTTGTATGCACGAGAGATGAACCTTTTATGTCTAGGCAGAGTACAACCAGGGTTTGGGTTTATTCTCATTATATACATGTTAGTATTATTTGTTTTTTATGCGTTTAAGTGATTTATATGTACATTATAGAATTGGTTTTCGATTAATAAGAGTTAACAAAATTTTATTAAAAATTGAGAAAGATTGTCACATGCATACATGTCAATATGTATATGTGTTCTTCTATATTGTTTTTAGTTCTGAAGTTTTCCTTCGACATCATGCCCCTCTATCTACCGAAAGCGACAGGATGGAAGCGTCGGACCTACGATCCAATTACACTCATGATCTTTGATACTCAACAAGTTGATTCATGCGCATTAGATTTAACATTTGAAATATATAACTACATGAAAATATATAATATAGAATGAAATTTTAAATGCAACATCAATTCATTCACTTTGA
This sequence comes from Ottelia alismoides, assembly GCA_037367405.1. Lineage (NCBI taxonomy): Eukaryota > Viridiplantae > Streptophyta > Magnoliopsida > Alismatales > Hydrocharitaceae > Ottelia > Ottelia alismoides. The sequence continues at coordinate 37,027 of JAZKJV010001366.1, read as the reverse complement.
TGATGTCTAAAATGTTCATGTCCGCAAAATGAGATACAACATATAGCCATAAAATATATAGCAGAAGCTCCAAATATCTCACTACATTATCCTTCAAATAGAGTAGAAAAATAATACAGAAGCAATAAGTTACTATAAGTGTAAAACGGACCCTATCTGGTCCAAGTATGACGTAGAAATCTGATCTCCTCAAAAGTCGCTACTGATGCAGCTGCTACTCAGCTACACATGTTGGGTTCACACGAGGGTAATGTTATGAGTAATTGCTCAGTAACATGATAAAATACTAAAATAGCTAATGCAGAAGTAAACAAAGCATGCGCACTCAACTCTATTTAGTAACATATACATATGTTGTAGAAACTGAGAAACACCAAGTTATTCTAATTTACATTGGATCACATGACAACTAGTTTTATTTATTAATTTAATAATCATTTGAGCACTACCACATTGATCTTGATATTTCTTCCCATTGGTTAGAGTCCACAACGATATACATTGCAATTACTAATATTCGACCATGAATCATTTCTAATATTAATTTAGCATACACAAGTATGCGACTTGTAGGCCTCCGCTACGTAGAAACTTCATAGTGATCTTAAGTAAACCTTCAAGGACATCTGTTCAACTAGAACTGAAAAAAAATCATAAACTTGATTTCTCCAACTTCAAACTACGTCCCAAAACGATTCTCACAATATTATTACTCAAAATAGAATTTGATACGACAACCCCTAATTCTACTCAGAGTCCTAATATCATGTATAAGTGCAAAACTAAGAACACCGATCATGCTACCTACCTACTTCGTTGAGCGACTCTGGCTAGGTGCAACGGGTCACCCCACTCATCCGTTAGGGTCGCGACCTTCAAGAAATCTCCCCGTGATCCAAGGGTGCATGCTCAATCCCTTGAGGCACCTCACTCCATCTACCCCAGTCATTATAGCATTTCACTTACGGGAGATTAAATCACCAAGATCGAGAACAGAACTAGCGACCTATTGGGAAAAATTTGTATTTTACGTAGGATTTTAGTGTAATTTCAGTAACTAATCTACTAAAAAATATATAATTAAGTAACATAAACTCGATATCTTTAACTTCATGATTTCATGTATACAACTTCTAGAACAGTTAGCAAAAATTCAGACATCAATTCAGATAGTTGTGCATGATCATATTGTTTTACTGTCAACTCAGATAGCTGTGCATGATCATATTATTTTATTATGCTTGTTTAGGCATCATTTGATATAGTTAACACTTTGGGCAAGATACACCATATTATCTAGCATTTTTTGGGCATGTTTGGTTACAGGGTGATGAATCCACGATTCATCATCTCAATATATTGATCTTAGCAAAATCTCCGAGTAAAATCCCAGAAAAATGTCCATAAAATCAATAAATTAACAAAATGACTATTGTAAATAAAACTCACTAATTATTGTATATTAGATTGTACAAAATAAATTACACATAAAAAGCCGCAAAATCAAAGGAGTTTTATACATGTAAATAGTCCAAAACTTCATGTTTTTTTAGTGATTTCATTTCAACTCCTTTTTGCCTAATTCTTTCTCTAACTTGTTTATAATAATGTACATAAAAATACAAAAATATAAAATAAATTATATCTCAAATAAATGCTCCTAGATCCCAATGGGAAAAAGCCGTAAAAACCAACTTCCAAGCTAAATTCCCGCTCCGTATGAATTCCAAATTCACCAAACTCACTTTTAAAGTTCAAGTTAGAAAATTATCTATCCAACGGAAGTGGTTTCATTAAAATCGGAGCTCGTTTGCAAAAGTTGGGTTTTGGGACCTAGATGTACATTGTATATTATGTATATATTCTTTCTTTCTTCATTTTTTATTTTATCTTTCTTAATTACTAAAAATCCAAAAAAATCATTGTGGTCTTGTATTTTGATTGTACTATTTTATTGTATTTTCCTGTTGTACATAGCTACTATTAAAAAGACAAAAAAATATAAAAAGAAAAGCAAACAAAAAAATGTACATGTTGTATATCTTCTTTTTGTAAATTCCCCACTCTTTTTCTTCTCTTTATTTTATTTTCTCTTTTTAGTAGCCTACTTTATTTCATTTCATTTTTTATTTATTTAATAACATTCTCTACAATAACTTCCCTTTCTCCATTAACCTCCAAGTCTTCTTTCAACCTCCATTCCACTCCATATTCTTCATATAACCTCCCATTCAACTCCACCAATAATTTAACCTCCCATTCAACACCACCACCATTCTAACTTCCCTTTCTCTTCTCTTTATATTCATTTGTACATCCTCATTTTTTCCCATCCACCATTCTTATAGAATAAGGAGAGAGCTTGGAGTGTTTTGTTGGTGACAGCGGCGAAGCATCGTCCTCAAGCGACGACCTCCTTCAGGTGAGATCCGCGGAGCTCCGTTCCGCGTCACGAGTTCCCCATCGAGCTCGCGTAGCTTCTCCGATTTTTGTTTCGCCAATCGGATCGAGGCGACAACAGGAGTCCAGCGTAGCTGCTCCGCCAATCCGGCGAAGATCAGGTAAGTATTTCTTCTTATTTTTATTTTTATTTTATCTTATCTAATAGTTTGTTTCATTGTTGTCTCATCATTTTTATGTTTATTTTTTTTAGCACACCACATCCAACCCACCATCATTTTATTCATCATCACCACATTCCCCATCACATTTTTACCACCATTACCACAATCTTCATCTTTTCCACCATTTCCTTCTACCAATTTTCCCTTCCTTTTTGTAAACATCCTCTTTTGTTTCCCTGTTTAAGAAATCAAAATTAAAAAAAATAAAAAAATTTAAACAAAAAAACCTTTTGTTTTATTACAGCAGAAACAAAATTCAAAAAAAATCAAAAAAAAAATAAAAAAAAAACGCACAGGAGGGTGGAACAGCAGCAACCGCCGCCGCCCCACCCCCCCTCTTCTCCGCCGCTAGCCGCCTCTCCAGCGGCCACCACCGCCACTTCCGCAACCGCCGAGCCCCCTCTTCGCGGCCGTCTCCGTCGCGCGCCGGCCTCCAGCAGCAGCAGCTCGCCCCCACCTTCAAGCGGCGCCGGCCGCCGCCCTTCCCTCTCCAGTCGGCCGCCCTCGCTTTCGCAACCGCCGAGCCCCCTCTTCGCGCCACCACCACCGCGCGCCGCCGCCCGCGCGCGCGCCCTCGTCCTCCGCCCGCCTTCGGAGTTCCAGCCGCCGCCGCCGTTCCCCCCCAAAAGTTGGGTTTCACCTCTACCGTGCACCAAGGAGGAAGAAGGTCGACTTTTTCTTTTTTTTTTAAATGTAAAAATTGCGTTTTTTTTATTTTAAGTTTCTAATATTACATAACAGTCCTTGTATATATTTTGCTCTGTAAATGTTATTTCTGTTTTGCACAAAGACCCCTGTGATCATGCATTAATTTGGACCTCTCTTTTGCATCATTTTATGCAATAAAAAATGTTTTTATGTTGAGCAACTTATCCTCTGTCATGTGAGTATATATTTGTATTTTTATGCTAGTTGGGTAATTAATTAAAAATGGTTAACTGAAATATTACATATTTTACCCAATCTGGACTCTTAAATTAATATTTCACACACGGTTGCTCTAAAAATTCCACAAATATTATATATGATGCCTTGATATGTGAAGAACATACTGTCCAAATTTCATCTAAAATGGAGTTGTCTTGTGCCTGAAATAAATTGTAGAGTGTTTTTAGTATTTGATTTTTAATTAAATCCACGTATATTCTTTTTGTGAAATTTCAACTCTTCTGGATTGCTTATTTAAATACCTACTTGAGATAATTCACACTCTGATTAATTTGATAACGTGGATTTATTAAGAATTATTTACTCACTGTCACTCTGTTTCCACTAAAAAAATCCATAAAAAATTCATAACTTGTCAAAAAATTCCAAAAAAATTACTGTAGCTTCCTTGCATCATGTTTTCATTCCAATAATTTTTTCATAATTTTTGCATACTGTTTGTGTGACAAATTGCGAAAAAACCCATAAAAAGTGCGCATTTTTTGTTGTTGCATTTTAACCCATAAAATTCCAAAAAAAAGTACCTTGCATTCATCTCTGGATTAGGACTCTAGGAAAAATATAATTTGGCTGAATTGGATTAATTTGACATTAAAATTAATTTGGCCTTGTTGTGTGTTTTCTTAGTGTTGTAATTCACTTGCATTTGCATTTTATTTGCATAAAAAAAATCTAAAAAAATACCACTTGGAAATCTAGATCTTTATTTTAAAATTAAACCTCAAGTTGTTCCTTTGCCTCCCTGTGTTCGACCCCGGACTTGCCCGGGATATAAATTAAGCCGAGACACTCTTCACAGAGATCTTCTCTCGGTTCTGACCGAATCGCTAAGTACACGTATTACAACGGACACGAATTAAATATTGTATTTAGCGGCTCGTCAGATGGCGCCGTTGCCGGGGAGGCAAACGGCTTAGGGATTAATTTAAAAATTTGGATTTAGTTTTCCATTTACTCGGGTAGTCTGACCCCCGAGCCCACTTTCTTGTATATATTTTGTTGTTTATCTCTCTAATATAAATCTCTTTTTCCTTGCGAGGGCCCGGTGGACTTGGAGTGCATCGGAGGTCGACGGACGCGACGCGCGCCGACTGCTGAAGAGCTTGGAGAATTTATTTATCTTCGAGAGAATTTTTGTAAATCGTTGTAATTATTTAGGTAGTTGCTCCTTTACAACGGCTCTTGTTTGAGAGCTCGCGTTTGTATCCGGACTGGACATTTGAACCGCTCGTGGTTGTGTGGTTGATTGACGTAGAATAGGACTTGCACTCGCGGCTCTTAGAGCATTTTATTAGAATATCTTTATTGCTTGTGCTCGTAACTTTTAGGACCACACATCACATTTAACGAGACGCACTTAGACCGCTGGGCTATTAGTCAAATTAAACTTGTTCATCACTCGCTAATAGAACTGCTTGTCTAGGAACGGTTTCTCGTTTGCATTCATATTAGTATAAAATTTCAATTCTGCCTTGCATCCCGCATGTAGAGCGCGAGGATCACTGTAAGTCTTCTGAACTGGGCATACATCATTGATTTCATTATTTGCATCGGTTTTTCTCGACTCCCTCCCCTTGGTTTTTGAAACTTAGGTTAAAAGGAAATCGGGACTGATCGTTAGGCGTGCTTTGTTTGGTGGACTAATCAAGTGATAACCAAACTTAAAACCGGGACTGTTAATCAGAGTTGACAAAAAAAAACTGATTAAAACTAACACTTATTTTGGGAGAGCAAAACCCTCATTGTATGCTTGGCTAATTGTGATTGTTGGGAGGTGAGGACGCATCCCTAGGATAGTGCCCAAAACCTACTTTTGAGCCTTGCGTAATTGGATTGATATCTTGATTTATCACCTAATTAAAACTGAAAAGATAAACGGTCGGACTTTTGCGACCATCACTGTGTTGAGTAGGTGAACTCAGGGTTTGCTCTTGTGTTTGTTTGTTTGTTTGTGTGTTCTTCGGTGCACTTGCACGCTTTCTTCCTTGATCCGCTTCATTCTCCCATCTCCCTTCCAAGATGTCAGAATATTGGTCATCATATCCACGTCATCCTTCATCGACCTTATTCCGATCATCTCCACCCTCTTATTCCTCTTCATACCCATACCCTGATCGCGAAGTCAGAACTTCGACTGACTTCTCCACTTCTTCATCCTTCTCTCCTACCTCACATTCTTACCTCCCTGACCCACAACCACCCTGGATTGACTACCCATATTCTCGTCCGCTTGCTGGAAATAAGGAACAAATCACAGAGCAAGCCACTGCTGAGATGAATAATTGGCAGAATCAGTTGCCCCCTCATACCTCATTTTCACCTCGAGTTAGGACCGGACAACATTTGACCTATACACATCCTGACTTGAACTTTGGGTACAACACGGTCGATCAAACTAACCGAATGGAGAGGCCTACACCAAACGATCTTCCTGACTTAATTGACCTGAGTGATAGAGACCACATTGACCAACCTTTATATCACCCATTCGGAGAGCCGACATATACAGGGGATTGGATTCATGCGACTGATTTACAGAACCCCTGTCTACTAACTCCGCCTAATGAGGCTCCGACCAAATTCTGCCATACAGAAGGGCCATACTCAACCCAGTATTACACGCCTGAGTCAAGGTGTGTTGAGTATAAGAGCCCGAATTCTCAGCAGTATCCTCCAATTACACAGACTTCTCTCATGAGGTGTAATGAGAACTTATTGGAGGATGACATTTGTAGACCGATCAAGAGTCCAGGTAGGAATGTGGATCATGGATTTCGCGGATTGAATCTTGAAAACCTGGAAGACACTGGATTGACCACACGTCATGTACAACTGGAGTCCCTTCTACCTCCCTCTTCAACTAACCACTTCCCCTCCAAACCAGAGTCTGTACATTCTCCTAGTCCTCCTTCACATAGCAAAAAGATCAAAAAATTGAAAACTCAGAAAATACCATAAAAATTGAAAAAGGAAAAGATCTAAAAAAATTGGATCCTGCGGTTAGGGAAGCATTGGATAGAAAGTTGATTTTTGAGCTTCCCTTAATAATGGCCATTGAGCACTTTCCCGACCTTAAAAGATTTGTGAGAAGTAAATTGATGCCTAAAAGGTCGGGCAATAAGAGAACAAGGACTGAGATACATATAGTGTCTATGGCCACATCTTTGATGATAGGGAGAAAAACCAAGAGCCGCAGAGTAAAGCGGTTACCTAGATTTGATTGTGAAATCAAAGATACCACATTCACCCATGTAAGAATCGATGATGACTTACCAATTAATATCCTCCCGACCTCCGTGTTTGCCAAGCTCAAACTCGGATCTGCCAAGAAGTCAAGAGAAATCATTCAGTTGGCGGATCGGTCTGTTAAACGGTCGAGAGGAACCATTTCAGTCATCGTCACTTTTCAAGGTGCTCTACTGGAGATAGACTTCACGATCATTGATATTGAGCATCGAGGAGAGTTTACCCAGTCTCCGATCATTCTTGGGAAGCCGTTCTTAGCCTTGGCTAAGGCAACTATAGATTGTGAGACTCGGGAGATCGATTTCTCTGCATTGGGAGCACTCCGACCTCACCCGATCTTTGAGGACACACGATATTCCAAGGTAACCCATAAAGTTGCAGACAATCGTGACCTTCGAGAGACAGTTGAGTCCCGTCTCTCTACTACACCTGAGATACCGACTGTCCAGACGACCATTGGTTTAGAGACTCCCTACAACCACACACCACCTACTGCTTGCACCACCACCGTGACAGCTTCTAGAGAGGACTCACGACCAGAAGCTATCATTGAACGCAACAATGTCAAGCCAACTGAGAACACTGTGCCTTATCAGAGATGTGTGCTGACCTTGCAGGAGTATTACAATGCATATGGTGACTCATCTGATGATGAACCTCTGGTCAGAACCTCACACACACTACATCCAGGACATACAACAAAGGAGACAACTGGGAGCAAATTGACCAATCTTGATAAATCGGTTGCTCCATCCTCTAGTCGGTCATCTGGTAAGAAGAAGAAGAGTATTGTTTCCTCGAGGTGTTCCCCCGAACCCCTCAAGGCTTGTCACTCTCCTCTTCCTCTTCATGCTTCAGGTTCTAGAAAACCGACTAAGAAGGTTACCTTCGATGTTCCAGAGAAGGAACTTTCTGAGGAGTCCTCATCAGGTCCGGATGAGGTGATCTATATGAGTGAGCTCAGTTCAGCTGTTCTGAAGCCATATTTGAGCAAGCAGCCATGTGTCGACCCTCGTTGGACGTTCCCCACACCTCACTATTATTCCTCTATGAACGATTCTGACAGCAACACATATGTATACTACCCACCCCCTCGCTCCCGCAAGAAGGTCCGTCACAAACCTTCTTGATCCCTGTACAGATTCAATCACTCTTGTACATTATCCCCTCTTTGTATATTCTCTAGACCACATCGGTTCTCACACTTACTCTTGTCCTATACTTAGGCTTACCAAGAGCCTAAGTATAGGGGGAGCCGATGCCCGCCATGCGTACATACTCATCCATTTCTCCTCTTGACCTCGTCCGCCCCATTTTTGCTCTTCTTCTACACTTAGGCTGTCCAGAGCCTAAGTATAGGGGGGGCGGATCGACTTCTATACTATTTATTATTTTAGCCATCCTACGCTTAGCACGAGCTATGTCTTTTTCTCGCTTCTTGTGCCATGAGGACATAGCACATGCTAAGTATAGGGGGGCGTGTATATATTACATATATACTTTACCCATAGCTCGTACTTTCACGTATATTATACAATAATTATAGGGTGGGTAAAAAAAACTTTTTCAAAAACTCTTAAAAAAAACTTTTCAAAAAAAAAATGTTTTTGGTTCTCTTTTCTTATTTGCTCTAAAAAAATCTTTTCAAAAAAAATGTGTCCTTTCTTATTTATCTATATTTTTCAAAAAAAACATATAAAAAAAACCTTTTCAAAAAAAAAACTTTTTTTTAAAAAAATCCTTTCTTATGTACCTATCTTTCAAAAAAAACTCTTGAAAAAAAAGAAGAGAGGAAAACTTTTCTAACAAAAAAAACTTCTTTGCCTTTGTTTGTCAAAAAAAACTTTTTGAAAAAAACATTTTTTTGGAAAACTTAAAAAAATAAAAAAAAAACATAAAAAAAACACTAAAAAAACTAACTAATAAGTTGGTTTAACCCCTGACACATTCACTTTCACACAAGACTAGTGATGTTCAAGAACACTTGGTTTATGAGGTCTTGATATTTTGAGTTAACCAGCCTTAGTCATTAGGGTCCTTGACTTAATTATTCACATTTCCCTAGTTTGAAAGATTTGTGTGCTATATTGCATGCTTAGTCTCTACCTTAAGAATATGATCAGCACCTCACATACACGACTGCAGTTATGATGAGATGAGTTGAAAATTTCACCTGAGGAGCTGGGATGGGGGATTTGAGTTTGGACTTGATTTAATGATGCTCGAGGATGGGATAAAATCAATGAAGGCTTCATGAAACCTGAGTGTCAGCATCTTTAGCCAGTATGAGAACATGGTTCTTGTACTATCTCTTGACATTTACCTATGTGCCAGGGTGTGATAAAATAAAAAAATGTTGATCAGTGTGCGCCAACTCTTGGTAAAAGCAGTGGAGCTAGCCAAAAATACTACAAATCAATGAAATGTCAAAGAAAAGCTCTCATTCCATACAAAGTCAAATATCAAAGAGCTTCCACCAAAGGCGAGCGCTCCCAACCATTTCAAAAGTGTCCACTTGGACCACCGCTATTAGGACCAGGAGTCGGGCTTGCACCAAAAAAGGGCTCTGCATCGTAAATGCTACAAGTCTGGGTGTAGAAGGTATAATAGATACTCAAAAAAGACACACCCCGGTGTACTCCCAGGAAAACAAGTGCAGACGGCTCCAACTTCTCTTGACGGACGCACTGATCAACACCAAAAATGGGTTGAGTAATAAGGCACTCGAGAGGATCCTTGTTCCAATGAGAGGGAGAGAAGAAATGACACAATCCTATGCCCTCCATCAACTGGCCTTCCATCTACACTTTTAAGTCTGACAACTAAAGAGACGGTGGATTGGATGCAAGAAATGATTTATTCCCTAGTGTTGAGGATCGGGTCCTTAGGAGAATCTCTTGGACTGGAACCTTGGGTGACGTTGTGACTCTACTCTTGTAACTGCGGTCAACACTTAAAGTCATATCCCTACTATATATGTATACAAAGAGAGTCTGATGATTAGGGAAATTGGATACCTTTTGACTAGAGCTTGGTTCAGCTTAGAATTTTAGGATTTCTAAAACCGAGAGTTCTCAAATAGATCAAGTCTTGTTTTCACATGCACAGTCTGGGGTTAACCCAACTTATTCATTCTTTATTTGCTCGAGGACTAGCAAAGTTTAAGTATAGGGGGGTGATGAATCCACGATTCATCATCTCAATATATTGATCTTAGCAAAATCTCCGAGTAAAATCCCAGAAAAATGTCCATAAAATCAATAAATTAACAAAATGACTATTGTAAATAAAACTCACTAATTATTGTATATTAGATTGTACAAAATAAATTACACATAAAAAGCCGCAAAATCAAAGGAGTTTTATACATGTAAATAGTCCAAAACTTCATGTTTTTTTAGTGATTTCATTTCAACTCCTTTTTGCCTAATTCTTTCTCTAACTTGTTTATAATAATGTACATAAAAATACAAAAATATAAAATAAATTATATCTCAAATAAATGCTCCTAGATCCCAATGGGAAAAAGCCGTAAAAACCAACTTCCAAGCTAAATTCCCGCTCCGTATGAATTCCAAATTCACCAAACTCACTTTTAAAGTTCAAGTTAGAAAATTATCTATCCAACGGAAGTGGTTTCATTAAAATCAGAGCTCGTTTGCAAAAGTTGGGTTTTGGGACCTAGATGTACATTGTATATTATGTATATATTCTTTCTTTCTTCATTTTTTATTTTATCTTTCTTAATTACTAAAAATCCAAAAAAATCATTGTGGTCTTGTATTTTGATTGTACTATTTTATTGTATTTTCCTGTTGTACATAGCTACTATTAAAAAGACAAAAAAAATATAAAAAGAAAAGCAAACAAAAAAATGTACATGTTGTATATCTTCTTTTTGTAAATTCCCCACTCTTTTTCTTCTCTTTATTTTATTTTCTCTTTTTAGTAGCCTACTTTATTTCATTTCATTTTTTATTTATTTAATAACATTCTCTACAATAACTTCCCTTTCTCCATTAACCTCCAAGTCTTCTTTCAACCTCCATTCCACTCCATATTCTTCATATAACCTCCCATTCAACTCCACCAATAATTTAACCTCCCATTCAACACCACCACCATTCTAACTTCCCTTTCTCTTCTCTTTATATTCATTTGTACATCCTCATTTTTTCCCATCCACCATTCTTATAGAATAAGGAGAGAGCTTGGAGTGTTTTGTTGGTGACAGCGGCGAAGCATCGTCCTCAAGCGACGACCTCCTTCAGGTGAGATCCGCGGAGCTCCGTTCCGCGTCACGAGTTCCCCATCGAGCTCGCGTAGCTTCTCCGATTTTTGTTTCGCCAATCGGATCGAGGCGACAACAGGAGTCCAGCGTAGCTGCTCCGCCAATCCGGCGAAGATCAGGTAAGTATTTCTTCTTATTTTTCTTTTTATTTTATCTTATCTAATAGTTTGTTTCATTGTTGTCTCATCATTTTTATGTTTATTTTTTTTAGCACACCACATCCAACCCACCATCATTTTATTCATCATCACCACATTCCCCATCACATTTTTACCACCATTACCACAATCTTCATCTTTTCCACCATTTCCTTCTACCAATTTTCCCTTCCTTTTGTAAACATCCTCTTTTGTTTCCCTGTTTAAGAAATCAAAATAAAAAAATAAAAAAATTTAAACAAAAAAACCTTTTGTTTTATTACAGCAGAAACAAAATTCAAAAAAAATCAAAAAAAAAAAAGCACAGGAGGGTGGAACAGCAGCAACCGCCGCCGCCCCACCCCCCCTCTTCTCCGCCGCTAGCCGCCTCTCCAGCGGCCACCACCGCCACTTCCGCAACCGCCGAGCCCCCTCTTCGCGGCCGTCTCCGTCGCGCGCCGGCCTCCAGCAGCAGCAGCTCGCCCCCACCTTCAAGCGGCGCCGGCCGCCGCCCTTCCCTCTCCAGTCGGCCGCCCTCGCTTTCGCAACCGCCGAGCCCCCTCTTCGCGCCACCACCACCGCGCGCCGCCGCCCGCGCGCGCGCCCTCGTCCTCCGCCCGCCTTCGGAGTTCCAGCCGCCGCCGCCGTTCCCCCCCAAAAGTTGGGTTTCACCTCTACCGTGCACCAAGGAGGAAGAAGGTCGACTTTTTCTTTTTTTTTTAAATGTAAAAATTGCATTTTTTTTTATTTTAAGTTTCTAATATTACATAACAGTCCTTGTATATATTTTGCTCTGTAAATGTTATTTCTGTTTTGCACAAAGACCCCTGTGATCATGCATTAATTTGGACCTCTCTTTTGCATCATTTTATGCAATAAAAAATGTTTTTATGTTGAGCAACTTATCCTCTGTCATGTGAGTATATATTTGTATTTTTATGCTAGTTGGGTAATTAATTAAAAATGGTTAACTGAAATATTACATATTTTACCCAATCTGGACTCTTAAATTAATATTTCACACACGGTTGCTCTAAAAATTCCACAAATATTATATATGATGCCTTGATATGTGAAGAACATACTGTCCAAATTTCATCTAAAATGGAGTTGTCTTGTGCCTGAAATAAATTGTAGAGTGTTTTTAGTATTTGATTTTTAATTAAATCCACGTATATTCTTTTTGTGAAATTTCAACTCTTCTGGATTGCTTATTTAAATACCTACTTGAGATAATTCACACTCTGATTAATTTGATAACGTGGATTTATTAAGAATTATTTACTCACTGTCACTCTGTTTCCACTAAAAAAATCCATAAAAAATTCATAACTTGTCAAAAAATTCCAAAAAAATTACTGTAGCTTCCTTGCATCATGTTTTCATTCCAGTAATTTTTTCATAATTTTTGCATACTGTTTGTGTGACAAATTGCGAAAAAACCCATAAAAAGTGCGCATTTTTTGTTGTTGCATTTTAACCCATAAAATTCCAAAAAAAAGTACCTTGCATTCATCTCTGGATTAGGACTCTAGGAAAAATATAATTTGGCTGAATTGGATTAATTTGACATTAAAATTAATTTGGCCTTGTTGTGTGTTTTCTTAGTGTTGTAATTCACTTGCATTTGCATTTTATTTGCATAAAAAAATCTAAAAAAATACCACTTGGAAATCTAGATCTTTATTTTAAAATTAAACCTCAAGTTGTTCCTTTGCCTCCCTGTGTTCGACCCCGGACTTGCCCGGGATATAAATTAAGCCGAGACACTCTTCACAGAGATCTTCTCTCGGTTCTGACCGAATCGCTAAGTACACGTATTACAACGGACACGAATTAAATATTGTATTTAGCGGCTCGTCACAGGGTTGGGCAGGGTTGGGTTGGGCTGGTTACTATTCACAAAAGTACTTCCTCCTCACAGATTACTATTCACCCAACCCAACCCAGCCCAACCCAACCCTGCCCAACCCTGCAACCAAACATGCCCTCTCCACTCAACATTCAATCAAAAGCATGTAATCAATAATTAACCCACACTAATGCTCAATCAATGAAGAATAGTGACCTAAAAGTTATTATACCTCATGTAATGATATGTATAGTATGCAAGCATAGAGGTCGAACCACAAAGGAGCAACGGGAATAGATCACACAAATTGGCAAAAAAAGAGAATAAATATTTTTGTGTTTTTATAGGGATTTTTTGTTTTTAAGGGTTTTTAATATTTATTTTTAAATTTAAAATTTATACAATTTTGTTTTAATTTTATTTTTATAATTTTATTTTATTTTTATATTTTATATTTTTACTCTTTCTTTTTAATATATGTAATATATATGATAAATAGATTATATATATATGGAAAAGGGAAGCTACATTGGGGGGGGGGGTGCAACCAACTAGCTACACCCAATCATTTTTCTTATTAATTTTTTTATTTTTTTAAGGAAACCTATGTGGAGTTACTTAGTTTATTGAGTGGAATATGCGTTTCAAATTTCATGCAAAACAAACATTCCTAACATGCACATCAAGATAGGTCAATTTTAGAAATTCTCAGACCATTAAAATATGAGTCTTGATAGAGATGATAGAAGTATCAAATTTAGTTGAATTTGACATGAGACCATGATGATATATGGTGATTTAAATTCCCTTAGGTTTTATTTAAAAATAATAAAAATCAATGAAAAAGGTCAGGTGCAACTAGTTGGCTACACCCTCGAGTGTAAAAAATAGATAAAAATCATAAAAATACCCTAGATGCAGTTTTTTTTTATTTTTTAGAGTTTATAAGTATATAGGGTATTCTTAATAACAATAACAATAATATGAATAAATATAACTATATATAGTATATGAACTAATATATATATATATATATATATATATAACTATAAATACTCAAAAGCCAAAAATAAAATATGTTCATCAGTTTCGTCATTTTTAATCTATTTTTTATTTTTTATTTTATTTTTTGCTTTTTTTAAATTTAATTGAATAAAAAAACATAACCGTGAATAATATTAATAGGTCGGATTTTTTGGGGGTCTAAAATTGCTAAATACTCAAAGTTTTGCAAAACTAATTTTAATATATAATATAGATTATAAATAAGCTACAAAACATAATAGGAAATTTCTGGAATTTTAGTGAATTTTTTAGGGTTAGAGAGGGACTGCAATTTTTTAATTTTTTATTTTGTATTTTTAGTGATTTTCGATATGTAGGTTCAAAATATAGTAACAAATAACTCCTATTTTTAAAATTTTTTCAAAACATTTTTCTAACTTTTATGTATTTTTTAATGTAAATGGGGAATAAATGTAATGTTTTTGAATTTTTAAATGCAGGAAAATTTTTTAAATAGTCTTGAAAAAATATCTGTGATTTTATATACTACTAGGCACTTGAAATATATTCCCTACAATTTTTTAATGCAATATGCTATTTTTAATGAAAGAAATATAATAAAAAATGCAATACTAAGAGAAACCTAATTGCAATTATAATTAAATAAAAATTAAATCAGAAGAAAAAAAATACAAAGTTTAAGGGCCTCTACATAATTTCCCTTAAAAATTTAATTCATACAAAGTTGGCAAGGGTAAAAATGTAATTTTCAAAAAGCGAAATGGCATACATGCAATTTATCCCAAAAGGTTTGAACTAGAATACAGAGTTTACGGACCAAATAATAATTGAAACCCATGAGGGGGTCCTTGTAAAAAGCCCATTACCTCACATGCACAAGCACGTGAAGTGATGTGGTGAAGGACCTAGTTGCAATAAAAGAAAGCTTAAGGGTTGTTTTACAAATATTACAACATATTTGAACTGCACTTTGTATTTTATGGACTAAATAGTAAAAACAAAAATGAGGGGGGTATGTAGCAAAATTATCCCTAAAGTGCATTTTGGTGGACGGCTGAGATTCTTTCACTTCTGCATGTGGCACCGCTTCAACGAAGGATGGTGGTTCGTGCTTGGATGGCTGAGACTAAATCCCATCGGTTGATCTGATGGATGCGAAGCGCTTCATCCAACAATGGATAGAAGACCAGGAACTCCTCCTAGATTAGACAATCGTGGACTCCCCTGGAAGAACTAGAAGAACACGGTAGGTCCGAGCTTCGATCATGCACAACTGCCTCCTCCGTCTATCTCAGGTGCTCCTCCAAGGTGCAAAAGCTTCTTGGAAGCCTTTCATATCTGCTTGTGGGCTTAAGAAAGAGCAGGAAGACCTCTGGCGAGCTCCCGAGGTCGAAGAAGGTCTGGGGCTCCAGGAACTTCGACTTTGGCAAAAATCAACTAGATGGGATCTTTGGCCTCCAAGGCTTGCAGGGTTAGATCGTATGCACAAAACACAATGTCTTGGGGGTTTTGATCGAGGTGAACTGAAGCGAAATGGGCTCGGGCGGAGGGTATCTGGAGAGTGGTGGAGGGAAGCCCCATATCTTTTGATCCAAAGAGGATTAGGGGGAGTGAGACGCATCGAAGTAAAGTAGAAGCGAAATGGAAGGAAATGGCAGTGATGTGGGTGGCTAAAAATGGTAGGAGTACGGTGGAGATGGTGGCTGGAGCTCAGCTTTGGCGAACTTAAAATTTGAGATTTCACGAAATAAAATATGAACTAAGTGAAATAAAAGACTAATCGACTCTAACCTAGGTTCTTAGAACAGAAAGAAAGCTAAACTAGGGTTCTACCTCCATAAAAAGGGAGTCGGTCAGAGCTACACCGCAGATGGCAGGTGATGCTCGGATAAACATTCCAACGCATCTTCCTCCGCGCCAAACGATCAGTCAAGATCGTTGTTGTCACCATCAACCTAGAACGCTAGGAATTTGGGGATTTTGAGGGCTAAAGGGGATAAAAAATCAAATCAAAATTCGACGAGGGTGTATGTACAATGATGACTTGACTCGGGAAGAACACATGATTCAGAGCTCCTATGATCGAGAAATAATGCACATGTGAAAGGTCAAGGATCAAGGAGAAAAATCTCAGAAGGAATTGAGTCAAAATAATGAAAGAATCGGACATAGGAAATAGGGGAAGTCAAGCAAATATGTTTGACAAACGTAGACCTATGAGGGCCGAGGAGTTAACCGAGGTCAACCCTAAAGTGCTCCTCATTAGTCCACGTAGGATAGAAGTGGAAAAAATCAAAATTAAAATCTTTATTAATTCAAATAAAAATAATAAATGATTTTATTAAATTTAGGATACAAGCAAAATTTATCATTTTATGTTGGTATTTTATGGTGATTTTTATTTATTTTTACAAGTTAATTTATTGTATGTTACTTTTTACATGTATGAATATATGTATATTTACTTATATAGTATATATTTTATTTTTATTTTCTATTTTTGAATTTATTATTTTAGATACTTAATTTATATATTTATAACTTATATATATTCATTGTATTTTTTGAAGTCATATGTATACTTAATTAAATATGTATGATTATTACATAGGAATATGTATGTATAATTCATCTATACATGTAGTATCCCATGTTATGAGTGTTTTGGTGTCTACTTCTGTGTATGTATGTATGATGGACTTTTGTGGAATTACTTACGTTATTGGACTCTTCTCTCACTGTGGAGAAGAACAATTCCCAACTTGATATTGAATTCATCGAGTTCGTTCGATTAAGCACCAGATAAGGATATCACGACAACGAATAAATATTAATACATCCACCGATGTAAAGTATACATCGGTCAATAATATTCGTTGCAAAAGTCTATTTTGATCAAGTAGTTAGCAAGGAATGTAATATTCGTTGTTAAACTTTCATATAACAATACTTGTGTGACTTTTACTTTGAAATTTTGTACTAATCAATGTTAAGTAGTAACAATAAGAAAAAAAGTTAACAACCAACTCTCATTATATGATTTCTCACTGGAAATAACGATGACTTTAATATTCGTTGCGAAGTATAAGATGCAAACGTGCATAGACGAATAAAATATTACAGGTTTCTCTTACAAGGAGTTAGAGTTGGAGTTTGGATCAATTGAAACACAAACATGCAAGTTTGCCCATATCCTAGATTATATATCTTCTACTATATGCTGATATATTGTATTTTTTAAGGTTGATACTGGAGAGATTGTAAATCGGATGTGATTATTCGAAATTACCTGACAAATGACTGAAAAAGCGACAAACATGACCTTCATTCACGCGAGATATGCAGAGGCACATTTAAGTTAAATAATAATTTTATATTTACTAAATAAACACGTGTTTTATCTAATATATGTCTTAATATGTATGGTCACACGATCGACTTCCTTCATACCCAATTAGGTCCAACTCAAGGAAGTCCAAAAGAATTGAATGATCAATTTTAACTTAACGGTCCAGTAAATACTAAAATCAACACATTTTATATAGATGGGTTAGAAATGTATAATTTACATGAATTTTGAATGAACCATGATGTCATTAGTTAACTAAATTCCTCTATATATTTTAATATTATAACTAATGAAATAAAAAGAATAAAGATAAGGGTAGTTAAGTTAACTCCCCATAAGGTAGGCATTAATTCCTTTTTTATAAAATGAACACAATAACACGCTAGAACACAGTTCTATTAGGTCATTTCGGTTAAGGGGGGTAAACCCTCCACAAAGGGACCCTCCCTTAACCCATTTTTCTCCCTTATGTGGGCTCCACTTTTTCTTTTTTTCTAATATATTAAAGGGATTTTATCACTTGTGCCCCTCCGAGATATCACAATATTAGTTATGCCCCTATTTTTTTTTATAATATCAGTTGTGCCCCTCACTTCTTTCTCCGTCATCAGTTATGCCCTTCCGTCAGATTGACCGTCAAAAAATTGAAATAACCATAGTTTACTCAAATCATGGTGTGGTTAAGAGGGGTATTATGGCCAGCCCCTGATCTTGCCAAACCTCCTCATAGATCTGGGGCGATGGAGGACGGCGACGCCGCGGAGGTCGAGCGTGGTGGTTCTGGACTGAGGGCGGCGCACGGTCCCGCGTGCTAAGGCGCAGAGGAGGGGAGCATCCCCTGTCAGGAAGGAGATGCGGCTGTCATCCGTGGTGCTTGCGCTGGAATTCCAAGCTTGGATGCTCGGAGGCGGTGTCGGCGATACCCGCGTCGGAGGGATGACAACGAATACGACGGGAAGGTGGTGGTCGACCTAGATGTAGGTATACGGCTTGAAGCCTGAATGGGTTTGCCGGAGTGTGAAGCTCCGGTGATGGGTTCTCGTGGCTGGAGCTGAAGCTACCCAGATGGGTTCCCCCGTAGCTGCAACCTCTTCCTCCCCTTTATGGAATTAGAGCCGTCGGGGGGTTACGAGGAGATAGAAATGAGGGGTTGCGACAGTTACAAGGGGTGCAGGTATAATGGCTGGGGGAGGAGAAAGCGGCTTTGCAGGCGTGGTGTGCGGAGCGCCGCCTCGCAACACGGTCGCTGGAGCGTCGGCGAGACGCGGGCGGAGGGGTGGCGTCCGGCGCCGGGGAGGGGATGGGAGCTCAAGGCGGAGCTGGGCGGCGCGGGGCAGGGACGGGGGCGGAGAGGGAGGATGAGGAGGTTGGAGGAGGAGGAAAAGGATGGGAAGAGGAGGAAGAAGAGGAGGATGAAGAAGATGGTATACAATGACCAAATAACCTTTTCTAAAAAAATTAATTCCGCATATGTCCTCAAAGTTAACCTTCGTTTGCACTGTGGATGGACGGTCACTAACCCGAGGGGCACAACTGATAAAATAGCAAGAAGTGAGGGGCACAACTGATATTACCAAAAAGATAGGGACATAACTGATATTGCGATATCTCGGAGGGACACAAGTGATAAAATCCCTATATTAAATACATCAATTATATTTTATCAATTCCATTAAAAAAACATATTATACCGTCATATCATATAAAAATTATAAACTATTCAACTTCTAATCACTTTTCCAAACTTTAATACAATTATATTATAATAACTATACATTTTTTTAAATTTCAATACAACTATATCATAACAAACTCACTAGAAACCACCTTCAGTCAAACCCTATATCCAAACATCAAAATACAAAAATAAGTTACCCCGAGGAATTTAACTTTCCCTAACCTTATTGCCCTTATTGCCCTTCAATCGTCCCAAATTTAATTATTTGCAACGCATATTTGAAAAAGCTTCTGTTTGTATTTAAAAATCTCAAAAACCCGCTAAATATTTCCCAACTCCCACTTCAAACAACAGCGAGACCATTTCAGCCATCGATCTTCAAATCGACCGCTCTCACTTCTATCCACGTCATCGATCCGCCTAGAACCCCAGACCAATCCCTCCGCAGTCAATCTCCAATCAACCGCCGCAACACACTCCTCCCACGGATCACGCCACCCCCCGACCATCACGTACATAAGCCCCCACCCTTTCCCGATCTCTTCATCCGCGCCTTTCCTCTCGCTCTCCTCTCGTCTGACCTTACCAACAAACGACCGGTTGGAGACCATGTCTGGACGCGGCAAGGGCGGCAAGGGCCTCGGCAAGGGAGGCGCCAAGCGCCACCGCAAGGTCCTCCGCGATAACATCCAGGGCATCACCAAGCCCGCCATCCGCCGCCTCGCTCGTCGTGGCGGCGTGAAGCGCATCTCCGGGCTTATCTACGAGGAGACCCGCGGTGTTCTCAAGATCTTCCTCGAGAATGTCATTCGGGATGCTGTCACCTACACGGAGCATGCCAGGAGGAAGACTGTCACTGCCATGGATGTGGTGTATGCCCTCAAGAGGCAGGGCAGGACCCTCTACGGATTTGGCGGTTAGGGTTAGGGTTTTGGTGGTGTAAATCTTTTCGATTTCTGTTAGTTCTCTTAGAAACCTGATGTGTTATCTCGGTTTGATGTTTTTATTGGAATTCCAATCTATGAAATTGTGTTACTAAGGAAATTCTTGACGACGTGTTGAATTGTGTTTTAACTACATTCCTTTAGGCATTTATCTTTCAAATCATGTTCCAGAAGGCATTCTCGATCTTCTGCACAATGGTTATGGTTTCATTTTTGGTATTTCAAGAGCCGTTCTATATTTTGTAAGGATTTCTACTTCATAGTATGGATCTTCTCTTCATTAGATACTGTTGCCGATTCTTTTAATTTGTCAGATGCGCTTCTTCTCTTTGCCTAAGAACATTTTGGAAAGTGTTGATATTGAGACGCCTCCTGTGATGTCGATACCATCTTTTCATTCCAGTTGCACTACTTTTTCTGCATAATAACATATAGAATTTATTGTGATGTTGGCGGTCCTTTGGTAAACCTAATCGGTATCTCAGAAGATTGCGTTCTAACAAGAGGGTGATGTTGTTGTGCCTTGTCCGTTCTAGTTGCAATTCTTCCTTCCATCAACATTAAGGAAAATTGGGACGTGGTTAGTCATTTGGGAAGCATAATTATTCCATGAATAGAGTGCGTGTGATCTTGTGGAAGTTCATTCTCCATTTCATTTTCGATTCACCTTTTACATATGGATATTTAGTATAGTTGGTGTTGATCTTGTGCTGGAAACTGTGATGATGATTTGATTTTAATATATATCATGTTGAATAGTTGCTGTCAATCTTGCCGTATTGCTCTAATGCCAGTAATGCATGGTAATTTGCATAGGGCCTATTTGGTTATTGGGATGGGGTGGGTTGAGGTTTCCACTTGTGAATAGTAAATAAGGAATGTGATATAATATCACCTTGACTTGTAAATAAGGAATAATTTGTAAATGTTTGGATGGTTATGAGGGGTGAGAGAGGGTTGGAATAAGGAATGTGATATAATATCGCCTTGACTTGTGATGTATTTCCTACCCAAGATTGGAGGGAGATACATTGGGGTACTCTGGTAACCAAACGGGCCCATAGAATCCTTGTTTGTCGACCCAATGCCAATATGAATCCTCATCTTTCGTTCCTAACAAACAGTGCTTCACTTCATTTGTGGAAACCACTAGGACTTTTTTGTGATGAAATTTGTGTGACCTAACCTAATTACCCTCAGGCTGTCTTCAGTGGTGGAATAGGTGCATGGAATATAGTCCATGAAATTTGTGCTATTTTGTTTGTTGCTTTAAATTCAGATGATGGTGCTTTCGGTTACTACTATATTGGTCTGTTAAGTGCTATTTGCTGTAGGTAATGCAGTTGTTGAATTTGGTTATTGTCATTGCTTGGTTACTTCATGACATTACTTTGTTGCTATATTGCTTTGGTTACAAATATTTGTTGAATGGGGATATTTCTTTGGTTATTGTTGTAATGCTATGGTTATCACAATATTGCTTGCAGAAGCTTGAATTCTCAAATACTGATTATCTATCTGATGGATTGCTTTTAGAAGATTAGTTACAATTATTGCTCTTAAATGCCTTGTTAATAGTTGACATTATAATGCCATACAAGTGGTTTTAAATGTTGAGTTTTAGTGCCGATACTATAATCTATCTATATACTAAAGCTGCTGGATGTTTTCGTGCCTCCTCTTTTTCAGCAACACGTGACTGCATGCTTTCTCACCTTTTTTTCGCTCCCTTTCTCCTTCCCCTTCCCTATTTCTTCCCAACACGTGGCTATCCCCTTTCTCTTTCTAACTTTTTCTCTTCCGCTGCCAGGCTTGCCTCCACTTCGGCTGTGAAATCTACCGTCATTTGCCTGCAGGATGATGACTTCACGGTAGCCGTGGAAATAGTGATTAGTAGGCAACGAAGATGGCCGCCGGCTGGATCCAGTAGAGCACGGACAAGATTTCGAGGAGGTCAGCAAGGTCTGTAATCCACGGGAAGAGCATGGCGTAGAGGATGCAGGTGATCGGTGGATCAGTAGTTGTTGCAATGGCATGGAACGCCTTAGATCCTACGGACTTCAAGGATGAGGAAAAGTCATTGAGGTCATCATTTGAGTCAAAGATGTCGTTGAAGCCGTCGGAATATGGGTGAAGCATAGGAGAGGATCGGATGGGTCTTCCACGGGAGTCGTAGGGTTGTCTGGGAACATACGTTGATGAGCGAAAACGACGGTGGAGAAGGTGACGTGAATGTCGAGGTGTGTGAGGGGCCTTGGCTATTTGGAGGGAAAGATTTATGTGGCTTTGGATTGGATACGCCACTGGACGGAAGTGGTGCTTCCGACTCTCCTGGGCGTCCATTTCCTGCCTTCTATCACACGTTGAGCCGTGTAGTGTAGCTATAGGACCGTGAATGTATATATCTCTATAGATATGGGTATAGATCCGTAACCATGCTTTCTACTTAAAAAATATATCCATTGTCCATGCTTTATAAAGAGAGTGACGTGAGAGGTGACGATCTTATGATTTAACTGGAAGTAACAGTTTCCACACTTGCTTCATGTTTACTTCGTCTACTTTGGTTGGGATGGGTCTCCTACTCACTTGGTTGTGAGGAACAACAATCGAAGCCTTATTATCTCTGCAGACAGTACTACATTGATCCCTCTTCTTTACCGCACTTTAAAGATTCAACTCTATCCTGAACCTGAGAGCAACTATAATATGTACTTGGTTAAGATTCATGGTATGATAGAAATGGATGCCAATCATCTACAAAATATTGAAATTCATATGTATAATCTAGTCGGGAAGATGTTCACCGATCATTACTAAGTAGAGGCAGGTTGAGCCCAGCTCGAACCCGGTCCCGTCCCTGTGGGTTGTGGGCTGGGCTCGGATCCTCGGTTTATCAAAACAAGTGGGCCTCAACCCGATCCAAAGCCTAGGGAAAACAACATGTGTCCGAGCCAGGCTTTCTCAGTTTGGACTGGGTTGAGCTCAATGCTCCACCCTAACTGTATACAATGAGGTGAAGGAGTGAATATGATGATCTTCTCAAGTTTACTCTGCCAATAATTTATTTAAACTCCGCATCCTGTATTTCGAGTCGAAACTAGAAAGCAGTTTATGTATTCTATAGTAACTTAATAATATACCTCGATAACTTAAATTACTATGAGCTATATTAATTGTCATTTTAGGTCACAAACAGGAAGAATCTCTAAAGATGTATAAATGTGAATACTCTAGTAGACCTCGAATGTTATCCCCTTTTTTATTCTCAGTTAAGTTGATTTTCTATAGTGTTGGATTATAAAATTGTAAGATTTAGCTATGATTTTTGAACTATTACTCATGTAGACCTTTTAAATGGAAACATCCATTCATTGGTATAGTTAAAAAATACATCAAATATCTATTTAATATGAAAGACTTCAACTTCATTCTTAGATTTATAAAATATATCCTAGAAGTATTACTTCTATATATATATATATGTGGATATATCCAAATTATAATGTTTAAATAAAAAAATCGTGCAAATTCATTCCGCAGCGAAGCGCGTGCTCATTTGCTAGTGCTATACTATGTCTGGATGCTGCTCTTGTGTTGTTTAAATGCCATATAATTGTGTTTAAGTGTTGCTATATTGTTTGAATGCCACTCTAATGTGGTTTAAGTGCCACTATGTTTTGTTCAAGTGTTGTTACACAGTTGATCGTTAAGAGTTGCTACACAGTTATTTGGATTATGCTGTCGTGTTTGTTTCTCCATGAACATGTGTTGTCGAAGTGCTGCTATATTTACCGTTGTCTATTTTCCACTTGGGCTACTTCTTCGGCCTCAGCTACAACTGCTGCATTATTAGATTGCTATCTTTATTGCTACCTATTTTCAATGCTTTAGCTTCAGCTGCTACAATTCATGATTGGGCTTTCTTTTATGCAATTGTTGTAATTCTTCTTCCCTATTGCATTCCATAATCCTAGTAATGCTCAGTTAGGAAGTTGATGGGTTAAACCTATTGTTGCTGTACATGCTTTGGCTGCTTCTTTAGCTTTAGGTTCAACAACTGCATTACTTCAATACAATCACATCACAATAATTATCCACTTTTCCCAAACTTCAATACAACCACATCGCAGTAATTACACATATTTTCAAACTTCAATACAATCATATCACAACAAACCTACTACAAACCCACTCTCAGTTTAATCATCTATCCGAACACCAAAACACAAAAATGGGTTACCCCCGACCAGTTTAATCCTCCTTAACTTGCGTACCAAACACACCCTTAGTGTAACTATAGATACACGGAAATGCGGTTTTATTCTGTGTGAATAGTGTTGTGCGTCATGTGGCTCTATGGTCGTTGTCGCAAGGGGAGGTCCGACGATTCGCGGCTGCTGTGGGGAGGGGACTTCGAAGGTTTGCGCAGTTGTAGGAAAAGATCTTTGGAGGTGCGCACCCACTGCTTGTCAGGGCAAAAAGGGGGTCTCGTAATCACGGGGTTCAGTTCCTTTCAAAACTCTGAGGCGGTGAAAATTAGGAATCCTTTAATAATTGAGATTTTTGATCTAAATATAACTTAATGAATTCTTGACCAATAGGAGCAGAGATTGGACGTTAGTAGATCTTGTCGATACTTGTACTTGAAGAACTTGTGGGTTCCAGAAACCTTAAAAAATAAAAGGGATTTTTACTCGGCAAACCCTGGAATCTTTTGCAATTACCGCTACGACCTTTGAAACATCGTAATTCCTCCCTCGACCACGTAAACTTGTTAACCTTTATCCTATAGACCCTAACCATTTAGCTGTTAAAATTAACCGGATTCTGTTATCTTCTTGTACATTATACCCATTTTATCTATTAAATTTACCATAAATGCCACTCACTCTCCCTCCCCCCTGCTTAGCCTCCATTGTTCCTCCTCGACGGCCGGTTCTCCACCCCTCCTCCTCAAACCCTCGCCTCCACCACGACCTTCCCTAAACCCAACCGCCATGCCATCCCCTGCAGAGCTCCTCCTCCTCTTCCTCCTCTCCTCCGCCGCCACCGCCGCCTCCCTCCTACACCCGATCGACTTCCTCGTCCTCCAGTCCCTCCATAAGTCCCTCTCCGATCTCCCCAGCTCCCACTTCCTCTCCTCCTGGGGACTTCTCATCTGACCCATGTTCCTTCCAAGGCATCCTCTGCGGCCGCCTCCCGCCTCCCTGTCCTCCCTCTCCCACCTCTTCGAGCTCTCCCTCGTCCCTGGCCGTGTCTCCGGTCCTATCCCCTCCTCACTCTTCTTCCTCACCCAGCTACGCTTCCTCTCCCTCTCCCGCAACCTCCTCTCCAGCCCTATCCCCCTTCCCTCTCCTCCCTCCGCCAACTGCACACCCTCGACCTCAGCTCCAACCTCCTCTCCGGCCCCCTCCCCCATCCCTCGACCAACTCCTCCCTCACCCAACCTCATCCTCTGCCACAACCACCTCGATGGAGAGTTACCCACTTTCCGTTCCACATCCCTGGTGAGACTCGACCTCAAAAGGAACGACCTTGAAGGCCCAGTCCCCCACTTACCCTCCTCCCTCCGCTACCTCTCCTTATCCTCCAACCGCCCTCTCCGGTCCCATAGACGCCTCACTCACCCCCCTCCGCCGCCTGACATATCTCGACCTCAGCAGGAACCAACTGTCCGATCGAATCCTCAGCATCGTCTTCTCCTTCCCCATCACCGTCCTGCAGCTCCAGCGCAACGCTTTGGAAGGCCCCGTGCTGCCGGAGAGGAAGGTGGCGATCGAGACCGTGGATTTGAGTCACAACAGATTGACGGGAATGGTGCCGCCTCTGTTCGCCGGCGTTAGGAGGCTGTATCTCAACGACACCAGGTTCACAGAAGAGGTGCCGGGAGGATTGGTGGATGTAAGAGGAGGGAGTAATTATTTTCTTCTCTTACTTGATTCTAACCGTCCGATCGCAGAATGGTTAGATTAACTCATTTTTAATCCAAGGAAGTTAACTCTAGATGTGTCAATTTAACGAAAGGGTTTGTTGGGTAAGACGGAACAAGTTTACAAGGTCGAGGGAGGAATTACGATGTTTCAAAGGTCGTAGCGGTAATTGCAAAAGATTCCAGGGTCTGCCGGATAAAAATTCCAAAATAAAAAATAAGGATTTCAGGGTATTATGAATTTGGTTCATGAATGGATTTTTTAAATTCATGTTTGGAGGGAAACTCTAGATCCAAATTTTCGTATGCTTTTCCAGATATATGTGAGCCGATTTGATATTATGATGTCCCTTTGGTAAACGTTTTCATACTCTCTCTTATCTGCAGATAAACATCTTTATAGCCTAGTTAATTTTTATTATCATACTCTCTCTTATCTGAAGACAAACATCTTTATAGCCTAGTTATATCTTAATAAAAATATATAAAATAAAATAGGATTGAGTTGCTGGGGGTGGTAATGTGAATGTGGATTTCGTTACCATGAAGGTGAGGCAATACATTCGTCTCACCATGCTAGATCACCAACTACCTTGTGATTGTCTTGATTAGGTGAGTACTGAAAGAGCGCTAAAAGTTTCTTGTTAATTCGTCGTTTTTAATTGTAGCACAACAATCAACAAGCAATCAATACACACAAATTATTCAACTAATGATGTGATTATTGTTTACTTTACTTAGGCAAGTCTCAAGATCGAATTTGGAGAGGTAATTTGATTAGGTAATTTGGACCTCCAATCGATAAGATATTTAATAAAGTAATTCAAATCAATATGATATTCAAAAGTATTCAATGAATTATTCAGTCTTTTACCCATGTTTTCAGTACATCACAAGATAGAGAAGTAAAAGTTAGGGGCGTTTAAAATAACCGGGTCAAATGGGTACCGGACCCCAACCATATTATTCCGACCCTGGGTCTGTTTGGTTGCTGGGTTGG